>OU452204.1:21076429-21418929 GCA_911728435.2 Apoderus coryli
ATTTTCTGTTAAGCCAATACAATAAACAAAAATAAAATCCATAAAATAATACGGAAACCTCAGATAACAAATCTATTTTAGTGCATGTTGTTTTTATTTTAGCATTACATTTATATGGAAAATCACCCAGTAGATAGGTATTATAGCTACCTAAAACAGATGCATGTTAACAACAATACTTATATAGCATGCACTTATTATTTTTGCACTTTGATCGTTTATAAATTTGGTTGTTATGTTTTTGTTCCAAGTTTGCTCTTTGACTTTGTGTGCAATCAAATTAAAAAAAAAACTACAAAGTAGTTAAAAATACTTGTCAATTTAATTTAAATTCAATAATAATAATATGCTTTATATTAAGATTTATGGTTTATAATACACGTTCCACGGTTTTGAAATAATCCCCCTTCTTGGAGGCCTGGAAATTGTTCTGCACGCAATTTTTGTTTCATGTTTGAAAAATAAAAATAATGACGTATTGTTTCATCATATTTCTCCTTGAAATAGTCAATTGTTTGACGTGCTGTGTGCGGTTGTTCTTCCTGATTTCGTCTATGAAACACATTTCTACAGACCATTCAGCGTTAACTGTTGTGTTGCGATCCTCTAAAGGAATTGTTGCGACATGTTCTGTACAGCCGAAGACAGAAGTTATCGTTTTCTTGGAAGTGCTTCCTTTTGTGTGCCATAATTTATCCCTGTTGCAGATCCAACGTCGAATTTCCTTACACCAATTGACAAAGCAGTTTTTTCAGCTTACGTCAACTTCTCTGGAATATTTGTTTCACTGTAGGTGTCATGTCAAATTTGTGTTGGAATAAAAACAGATTTTTGTTCGACCTTCACGCGGTTTATCACTCATTGACGCACGATCATGACGATTTTTTACAAATTTACTGTCGCAAAATTCTGTGTCAACAAATGTCAAAATGTATTAATATAGTGATAACACAACATGTTAAATACACCCATCTAGTGGTCGTTTGTAAAAATGTAAAAGGTGACCTTTGTTGAAATTCATTTAGTAAGTATAATGTTTGAAATTTTAGTTTTCCACAAAACTTACATCGCGTTTTAAAACATGTAACTAATAATCAATACTATGTAGGGCTTTGGCAATAAATCAAGAAGCTTTAGAAAGGGGGTCTTTAAAATGCGCCCTGCATCAAATTGTATGGTAGGTATAGTTAAACAACCCAATAATCAGTCACTTTGTAGGAGTTCAAATTATTAATAAGGTGTTAATCTAGATTAACTAGCAAAAGTGATAATTGGATCAGCTTAAGGTGGCCCAGAAGTAGCTCCTTACCACCGGCAGCTTAATCGGGAGCAGTAGGTGTGGTTTAAGGGCGGTACAAACTCAGCCACAGGGTTAATGATGGTGAATTAAAACACAAGTTTGTACTCTGCACTCAACTCGAATTATTAAAACTATATTTATAAAATCGAGTAAAGCATAAAATAAATGTAATTTAATATTTTACCTTGATGAAGTGTGGTTCTAATGAGAAGATCGCGTATTACATAATACGCTTCCAACTTGATTTTCACTCTTTATATCTATAAACAAGAAATCCCTTTGGGATTTCCCAGTCGTTTATCTATGAAAAAAGTCATTGGGGGTTAAAAAAAAAAACTGAAAATATGGGTTGAAATCCTAATCAAATAAGTAGAATTACATTTGAGACACCCTGTATATGTAAATAAGTTTTATGAGCCCATTCTAACAAACTAAGAGAACTTAAAAGTTTTCCTATTAATTAGGTTTTGTCGTGCCCAAAAATTTTAAAAAATAAATGAAAACATTTTTGAGTTCCTTTGTATGTAAATTGTTTAACTACACAACTTAAAAAAAATTAATTTTCTACTTCCTATATCGAAAAATTTATTAAGGGCATTAATAAATGAGTGTGAAATATTTTGAGTTATCCCATAGATAATTTCTAGAAACTATATAGTTTAATAATTCTAAAGTATTCTTAATTGAAAATAGAAAAATATTAAAAAGTTGCTCAAAAAATAAAAAAAAAATAGAAACATTATTGAGTTAGACAACTTCTAAATTTACTATAGATAGTTCCTTATTCCTTACTTCTATTTATATGGATACCTATAGGCTACTTGTGTAATATAGGTACAAAATCACATATCTGTATTTAGTTTCATTGAAAGTTTTTAATATACCTACTACTTAGAATTTTTGTTACAAAAACAGTAATGAAAAAACTGATTCGGTAGCAAAAGATTAAAACTAAATGTAAGTATTTTAGATTAATTTGTGACATATATTACAACTCATATCAGCTGTAAAATATTTTGGGGCACACATTGTTCGACTCTAAGCTCACACACTTTTTTTGTTGTGTAAAAGGAACGTGCTTTTAAAATAGGTGAGTGAAAATTTTTACTCCTCGTTGTTGTGAAATGAGATTTAAAGATTAATACTTGTTCAATGCAATTTACGTTATTCTTTTTATACGATTGTGACTAAAAATATACGAATTGCTTGTCCCATATGTTTTTCTAAGAATATAGTCATGAAAATGGTTTTAAAAAAAAATCGACAAATTCCAATATAGTTGACGCCTCTAGCTCCACGTCATAATTTGGTTTTGGTAAGATGTTTTTTTCTAACGCGTCAGACAAATTGCTTGTGTCAAATAGTTTATTATTTTCTTTGTTTACATTCATAGTCTAAAAGTTTTCGGCATTATTTTCATGTTTAAGATCAATTTCTATCAACATGTTGTATATTGTAGTGTTATAAAAAGGTTATTCGATATAGTTGTACTAAATTTAGGAGTTGTCATTGTGTATTTAAAGTAATTTTACTGAAAAAGTGATAATAACCTTAATAACCTAAAGTGACAGTGCCATGAAAGCCGTCAGATGGATGGATGTGATCAAATGTTTGTGAATAGCTCAAGACGAATAGTTGATATCTCCCTCTGCGTCACACACTTAAATTAACTGTGTAGATGTAATTAAATTAATTGATAAAATAGTGAAACCGCTTTAAATCACAGTTGAAAAGTGCCTAGTTCCCGTGAGAAAAAAATAAATTTTGCACATCATCACAATTTATAATTATTAAAAAATTGTATGAATCCAAAATTATATTCCAGGGAATTCTAAAGAAGACATGGCGACTTACCACTGCTTGCCAGTACTTAATAAATCCAGCTTACCTGTTTATAGTCAACTTATATTCAACAATACATAATCGCAAATCCAACACTAAGTTAACTATAACTCATAGTAAGGTTTTTCACTAATTTTCCCCAAATAGTGGTGCAGAATTGCAATCAAAAATGTAGAAACCTTCCGTACTAGTCAGTGTCCAAAGTGAAAATACCAGAAGATACAAAATTTCGACTAGAGATGTCCACTTGATCGACACACGATTCGATAACACTTTCGTCAAAAAATCGCAAGTAAGCAAGAACCGATAATGACTCCTCAGTTCGACTGCGCCAAAATAGAAAAGAACACCTCAAACTAATAGAACCATAATAATCACCGAATTAACATAAAAATCTCAAAAGTAGTTGTCTCCAAATAGTTATTTCTTTCACCCAAAGAGAATATATTAATCGAATAGGAGCCTACTAAGTAATACCCAAAGCTTAGCTCTCTCTTCTGGTAGTAAAGACAGCCAAACAGTGTTGTCAGATCGACATTGGAAATAATAACACGGAGTATTCAACTTCAAAAATTAACTGTTGACGTGAAGTGAAACTGAAGCGATGTGATACAGAAGTCGAACTAACAGAACATTGCGGAAAACTCAGTAAGAAAACACATTTGGTTGAAAGTAACTTTTAACAGTTCTCATTAAGAAAGAAGAATAATTTCATTCATTAATGCAACCACCAACGCAGGTTTACTAGCAACAGGTTGCAACTTATAGAAATGCACCAATTTTAGCAGCTGCAATAAACGTAAAATTTGGAAGACCCTCCTGTCAATCTAGGAAACCAGCCGATATATATAATACTACACTTTATCACAATACGTTAACCCCTCTAACCTAAATATCTCCCTATCACAATAACAATAACATTTACAAACACGAACAGCATCGGTCTTAATTTAAAAAATCATCATCATGTTATCAGTAACACTCTAAAATAGCAAATCAAAATAGTGCATACTTAGTATTAAACCATACCTTTAACTAACGCATAAACTAACGGAAGCAATACTAATGACATGCTACAATTATAAAGAAAAGATCGTATTGTATATCTCTGGAAATAATATTACGTTTCAACGTTACTCTCGCGTAAGCGTAGATATACGATAACCCTGCCTAGTATAGATGATATTTTAATTGAGAGGATAGATACAAGGTTGAAACGGTTCGAAATTGTAGAGAGGAAATTAATTATATCAAGTGGATAACAGCTCTACGGGATCTATTAATATATCTATGCGGATAAATTAATTTGCATTCTGCAAATGCAGTTGAATTTAATTAAAAGAAATTCTTCCAAACTACTATAATATTATACTCGTACCTCAAATGAATTCAACAATTTAATTCATTTTCGTATTGAAACTTCTTAGACTATATAAGGATATCACCTATACAAACTATTCTTCTAGGGAAATCGTCTGTCAAATTTACACCTACAAGCTTTCGATGCTGATCTTCCTGGTCAATTTATTCAGAGCAACTTTGCGTGAACGCACACAGTAAACATCAGCATAAGTGACATTATCTCAGATATCATTCCCAGCCATATCTAGTACTTGAAAAAATTTAATTTATTTCAAAAATTGACCATGCTTTTCAACAAGTTCATTTTCCTCGAAAACGGTCAACTGTAGAGCTTATGACCAAGAGCACCTTTTTTTGTGTAGAAAGCATTGGCGGTTCAAATGGGTATCTTAAAACTATACTTTTTTCAGTGGCGTAGAAATTGGGAGAAAAACACCCACTACTCCTTCAAAATCTTCACTAATTATGAATTAAAAAAAAAATTCTTGCACAAAACATAGCTTATTATGGGTAGAAAATGTTTGCAAAAGCTGTTTTCTCAACGATAAACGGTTTCGGAGATATTTGCAAAAAACGGATATTTTTTTTCAATTTCAACACCCTCGAAAATGGTGCAATTTAGAGCTCTCACATCCTAAAGTCCTGTGCATATATTATGAAACACCCTGTATATAAAAGTAAAAATAATAATTATTATTATTAAATCCTAAACTAACCTAACTACCTACTTTGTTCAAAAATTATCAATACAAAAAAAAAAAAAAATAGCAAGAGTAGGGATCGAACCCACAACCTTCCGATTACAAAGCCCACACGCTACCCGCTAGCCTACACGCGGTACACATTTGCTATGCAAATTACCACGAGTTCATATATTTATTTTATTCCAATTAATGTAATATTTATGCATTTTGCGCTCCATGTACCGCTACTAGTACGAGGCACGTTTTTTTTAGTAAGTACCGTTTTGCAATTCCGCCACCGCAGCGCTACGGTCGGCATTCCGCGCATGCGCGCTGGTTACCTACATCTCTTGTCTACGCACTGACGCCATTACAGTCTGATTCCTCATTGTATACGTTGTTTACTGAGTGTTTAAGATGCCTCCGACAATCGTGAGTTCCGCCGATTGTGAAGTACGGGCTGTTATACGATTTCTTAGTGCTAAAGGCGTAAAACCGATCGATATTCATCGTCAGATCTATGAAGTTTACGGACAAAACATTATGAGTGATGAAATGGTAAGGAAATGGGTGAGAGCATTTAAAGATGGCCGCAGAAATGTGCATGATGAAGAACGGAATGGGCGTCCTTCGGTCGTTAATGAAGATTTGGTGCAGAAAGTGGAGGAAAAGGTGAGAGAAAACAGACGCTTTACAATTTCATCAATGTGCGACTGCTTTCCTAAATATTCTCGTAGTGTTTTGTATCGCATTGTGACCGAGAACTTGAATTACCGGAAATTGTGTTCACGTTGGGTTCCAAAAATGTTGACGGATTTGCACAAAACCCAACGTTTAGGCAGTGCATTGACTTTCCTTGAGCGGTGAAGGTGAAGATTTTTTAGACCAAATTGTTACTGGTGACGAAACATGGGTGGCCTACGTCACACCAGAATCGAAACAACAATCCATGGAATGGCGACATTCATCATCACCCAAAAGAGTGAAGTTTAAGCAAACAATTTCTGCCCGGAAAATCATGTGCACAGTTTTTTGAGACAGAAAATGAGTATTGCTAGTGGAGTTTCTGCCTCGTAATGAGACAATCAATGCAGCGTCTTATTGTGAGACATCGAACAATCTGCGTCGTGCAATCCAGAACAAAAGACGTGGCAAGTTGAGTAATGGTATCGTTTTGCTGCATGACAATGCCCGTCCACATGTGGCTAATCGGACCAAAGATCTCATCAAATCTTTTAAATGGGAAACTCTAGATCATCCTCCATACAGCCCTGATCTGGCGCCCAGCGACTACCATTTGTTCCTGCACCTGAAGAAACACCTGGGTGGTCAGCGTCTTCAAGACGATAACGAAGTCAAAACATTTGTGATACAGTGGTTAACAAGTCAGGCGGCAACTGGTGCCACGTTATGACAAGTGCCTCAATATTCACGGAAATTATGTAGAAAAGTAGTTTAAGGTACAGGCTTTCATGTAAAAATAAAATTATTGCGATATCTTTGCACGTCTTTTTTTAATTCCAAAACGGTACTTACTTAAAAAACATGCCTCGTATAATAGGATACTGAAAAATGCTGACCCAACGTAGGCTGGGTATTACGCAATTACAATAATTATTACGATTTTCCAGGGATTTTAAAACTTCAGGCTTTAAAGCAAATAATGGAAATGGTATTCATCAATAAAAGATCCATATAAACAAATAATATAGGTACCTGTGGTATTGTTAAATTATGCAACACACCTATTATTATTATTATTTACAACCTTAACCTTCGCCACAAAGTTAAATGTTAAAACGACAATCACAAATAGGCAATAAAATATTATTTGAACATAATTTAGAAAAAAGAAAAAAAAGAAAATGTTTAAAAATAATTATAGATGTATATTATTGCACACACATTCACAGGCCTTGATTTCAAACCTAAACAACTTTTCTATGATTTCCTCTTTTGCAACATTCGTGCACAGCTGGTAGAATAATTGATCTATGTATGCTTCATGATAGATTGAGGTCGGGAGACCAGAGGCGGCACGCTATAAGCGTTGCAACAAATATCGTAAAAATAAGCAAAATACCACTTGTAGTAACTAATTTTGTGCAAAAAACAAAATGACAACTAATAGTATATTGTGTACTTAGTGCGAAAAGGAACACTTTCCTGAACGACTATGGAATTTGATGGGCGGGCCGCCAGCCGTAACCAGCAATTATAGGAGTGCGGAAATGTGCTTTTTCTATTTTTTCTGGTATCGTTAATAAGTTATATTTATATTATCAGATAATTAAAATAATTATATTATTTCAAAATTATGTACGTACATATGCAACTTTTTGTTTGGTTATGAAACATCATTGTCTCAATGACGAAATTCGTGAAGATCATGCAAAATCAGTTGTCGTTCCCGAAAACTGATCACGCAAGATACTGAAAGATTGAGGGAATTCTAGGCATTAGTTACACCAGCATATAGATAAAATATTACATGAACATTTAGGGTGAAAAAGGTTTGTTCCTGTTGGATTCCACACAATTGGACGAAAGCTCAAAAAGATGGGCGTGCCAATTATTGGTGCAGCAAATGCTCAAAAAATACAATGACCACCACCATTTCAAAAAACGTTTTTAAGATTGTAACAGGTGACCAATAATGGATCTTATACGAGTAGGTTTATGAGCTGAAACGTAAATAATCGACTGTATAGGTGCTACTAGCTGAGCCTAATCCAACAAAAGTGGTTCGCGATCGAACTTCTGAACAAAATATCTACTTTTTTTTTTTAAAAGAAAATCGGAGAACGGTTAATTCTTATTGGCACACATTAATTTGTTTGCCGCAAGGCTTTGGAGCAATACTGACAACAAAACAATTCTAAGAATAATTGGAAGCTATTAAGAGATATGAATGTTTATGGCAAAGAGAGAACAAGTATACCTCAACATTTGGAGGATCTTGACAAAATAAATGAATATTTTGTGAACATTCCTCTAGGGAAGCCTGCTGTTGAGACCTTAAATTTTTACTGGTCTAACCATAATCCAAAAGCCAATAGTTTCGACTTTAAAATGGTAGAGATAGAAGATATCGCCAAAGCCTTAGACTCAATTAAAAGTGGAGTAGTGGGACATGATGGTATAAGTTTGGATATGCTACGTCGTAGCTGCCCCTGTGTTTTGCCCGTGATTCTTCATATCGTCAATTATTGTATTGAAAAAAGCATGTACCCTAAAATCTGGAAAATTAGTGAAGTTGTTCCTCTGCCTAAAGTGTCAAATTCGTCAGATTTCAAGGAATTGCGACCTGTGAGTATTTTGCCTACAATGAGCAAGATTCTTGAAAGAATTCTCGATGACCAGGTGAAGGAATACGTGGAGCAACTAAGCTTACTGCCCAAAATTCAATCCGGTTTCAGATCCGATTATAGTTGTTGCACTGCCTTGCTTAATGTCATGGACAATCTATTTACGGCTACTGATCAAGGTAAAATGACGGGTTTAGTACTGTTGGATTACAGTAAAGCATTTGATAGGCTTGATCATAGTTTATTGATTGCTATTCTGAAGTATATGGGTTTCAACGGTCCTTCCACCGCCCTAATTAAAAACTATTTGACTGAGCGTAGTCAAATGGTTTCCCATAGAGGAAAGCTATCGCAGATAGAAATATTGAGGAGTGGCGTTCCGCAGGGCTTTATTTTATCCCCAATTTTATTTTCTTTATATACGTCCCAGTTTACCGAAGCCCTAAAATTTTGTAGGGCTCACATGTACGCGGATGATACTCAGGTATATTTATCATTTGCACCAAATGCGGTCGAGGAAAGTGTTGACAGGATCAATCATGACATTTCAGAAATTGTGAAAGCATCTCAATCTCATGGGCTAGAAATAAATCCACCGAAGTCGGAACTTTTGCTATTTGGTACTAAAATCCATAAAGAGCACTATAAGGACTTAACTGTGGTGATTGATAATGTCGCTTTAAAAAGCACTGACTCGGCAAAAAACCTGGGGATCGTACTGGATACCGAATTGAGGTTTACGAAGCATGTGAGCCTTTGCATAAGGAGGGCTTTTACTAATTTAAAAGCAATATACGGTAGTAGAAGATGGCTTAACTGGCAAACAAAAAAACTTTTATGCGACAGCTTAGTACTGTCACATTTTAATTATGGCGATGTTATATACAGCCCTTGTTTGACAAAATTGATGAGAACAGGATTCAGTTGATGCAGAACTCATGCATACGGCTTGTATGTGGAATTCGTAGGGGTGAAAGAGGCATTAGCGCTAAGATTAAGGAAATCGGCTGGTTAAGAATGAAACAACGTCGGATCTTTCATTCACTAATTCTGTTTAATAAAATCATTAGAAGAAAAAAGCCCGAATACTTATATGAAAGATTGAAGTTCCGGGGATCTGTGCATGATGTGAACATTCGTCATAAGACTGTCATTACGCCACCGCTACACACAACATCAATGTTTGAACGGTCATTTTCTCATACTTATTTTGGTCAGCAATATAAAACAAATTTCAGTTTAGATTAAGGTAAAATATAAGTTAAACTTAGGTTAAGTTAGGAAGCACTGCTTCATCTTCGCCTTTTGTAAAAATATCTTTTTTTTTACAATAAAGTCTTTATTATTATTAAACAATTGTCATTGGATCATTCTTCATCAAGACAATGCGAGTACTCACACATCTCGTCAAATACTGCACTATTTGAACGCTAAAAAGTCGAATTGATGCGTCATCCGCTGTACAGCCCTGATTTGGCTCCTCTTTTGTTCTCGAACATCAAGAATATATTTAGATTTATTCAAAACCCATGTTTTGGAGGTATCTGAAGAGCTTGGTTGATCGAGTAGTGACGAGCAGCGAGGAGAGCGAAGTTACCTTAAATATCAAAAAGACCAAATTTATGACCATTACAAAATCAGTTCAGCAACCGGAGAACCTATGGATTAACGGAGAACTAGTAGAGAAATTCAGTAAGTACAAATACGTAGGAACAACTGTCAATGAGTATATACTGAAGAAATTAAATCAAGAATTGGGCAAGCCAGAACCATATTTAACAGAATGAGAGGTGTGCAGTAGAGATCTTAACTTACAGCTTAGAGTCAGTATATTGAGATGCTACGTTTTCTCGGTGTTACTATATGGAATGGAATCCTGGACGCTAAAGAAAAATATAAGTGATCGACTGGAAGCATTTGAGATGTGGTCATATAGAAGGATCTTAAAAATAAGTTGGGTAGACAATTTTTTTAGTTTTAGTGATCTGGGTTAGAATTAGATATCAGCTCTGCTGCCTTCTAACCCTTTTCGTAATCTTTACATATGTAATTATTATTTTTACAATGTCATTTTGTATTGTACGGATTGCGAATAAATAGATTATTATTATTATTATTACATGGTAACGAATGAGGAGGTATTGGGAAGAATGAGAACGGAAAAGGAAATATTGAACACAATTAAAATAAGGAAGCTGCAATATCTGGACCAAGTGATGAGGAGAGAGAAATACATATTATTGCGGAATATTATGCAGGGAACAATACAGGGAAAAAGAAGCAGAGGAAGAAGACGCATTTCCTGTTTAAATAACCTGAGAAAATGGTACAACTGAATAGCTATGACGATAGCCAACCTTCTATGAGGAGATGGCACTTGAAGAAGAAGAAGAATCAGCAAAAAAGGTCTCATTGCCTATTTCTTAAATAGATTTGCCTATTTTGAAGTCCACTTGGAAAGTTGGAGAACGTGGAAGACATCCCAAACGAAGGATGTAAGGCCACGATAACAACTGGAAGAATCAAGGAAAATGTGCAACCGAATACATTTGCTTATCTTCTAATAATTGTAGGTACCTACACTTAATTGGAATAAAGTTCCCCGCAATTTTACAAAAATATTCATTACACCTAAATGTTATTATTATTATTATTAAATTCAAGGTAAAATGCATTTTGAGGCTCATTCGGTAATTTCATAAAAATACACTCTACCTACTACTGTTAAGTGTTGGGTATGTGTATCTAGAAATAATGTTAGAGAGATAATATTATTATAGAGGAAGGTTACAGGGAAAATCGTTTCGTTTTTAAATAAACTCAACTATTATTGCGCAGTTAGAATGCATTTACAGTGGCGTGCATTTATTATTTTTAAAGAAAAAATCTTCCAAACTGCGGCAGCCATTCCGAGTATGTCTCTTGCTGATTATTATTATTATTATTCTGTGTAGGTACACTTGAGTCGGTATAGCATAAAAAATAAGAGAAATTAAAATTTGAATTAATGCAATGAATTTTGCCTGCATTAAAGTGAATCTCATCACGAAGAAGCAGCACGTAAAACTTCTAATTTAGATAAAACGTTCTAAAATAATTGCTTTTTGTCACGAGTTGAATGCATGTATCACTCAAAAATAAAATTTTATAATATTTTTCTCAAGAGACTCAAAAGCTAAATAAATAACAACGGATAATATGGATTGGTATAACAACTCTGTGCTTTTTATATCATTTTATATTATTGCACTTTGCAGTTTAATAAACAACTTGTTTTTGTTATTTTAGTTAGTTGATTAGTATTATTATTATTATTATTAATATCAACTCATATTTATAGGATTTTATTATTAAAACTGGTAAAAATGACAACGATATTGAGAATTTTATACAGTGTGTCCGGTAAGAACAAAGAAATTCATTAAAATCATGTCGGGTGAGGTAAAATAGAACCACATTGATACTTGAAATGACTGTTGCTCTTCGACGATGCGGCAAAAAATGGCCTAAAATGATTAGTAATAGCACAACATAGTATTTTAATTTATTGTTTTGATTACAGTATTTTGCAAAAAGCCTAATTTTTTCCAAAAACGGCCCATACAAATATACTTATAATACCTTTTTTCCAAGAGCATACCTAATGGGTCTGCCAGATAACTTTTTTTTTTTGAAAATGCTATAAAAGAAAAACTGCTGAATATTTTCTCAAATTTCTTTTTTTATTTGAAAGTACAATCCTTCCGGTTAATAATGACAAATAATTTTATTCAAATGGCTGCCTCGGCTGGCCATGCAGTAGCCTACACGATCGGTCTAATTTTTAAGCACATTATCGATTGTGTGCAGCTGTATTTCTCCAATGGCTTCACGAATATTGTCTTTTAAAGCGTCAATTGTCTCTGGCTTGTCGGCGTAACACTTATCTTTGACGGCACCCCACAAATAATAGTCCAACGGTGTCAAATCGCAGCTCCGAGGTGGCCAAATGACATCAGCTCTGCGGCTGATAATGCGATCTTCAAAAACAGGGCGCAAAACATCGAGTGTAGCTTCGGCTGTATGGCACGTAGCGCCGTCCTGTTGAAACCAAATGTTGCCAATATCCTCCTCTTCAATTTTTGTGAGCAAAAATTCGTTCAACATGGCCCGATAACGATCGCCATTGACTGTAACGGCCACTCCTTGCTCATTTTCGAAGAAAAATGGCCCAATTATGCCTCCGGACCAAAATCCGCACCAAACAGTGACTCGTTTTGGGTGCATCGGCTTTTCAATGTATGCGTGCGGGTTTTCTGTGCCCCAAGTGCGACAATTTTGCTTGTTTACATACCCTCCAAGATCAAAATGAGCTTCATCTGAAAAGATGATTTTTTTGGCAAAATCGGCATCTTCTGTAAGTCGATCGCAGGCCCACTGAGCGAAGCGAAAACGCATTGGATGGTCAGTTGGCTTCAACTCCTGAACCAATTGGACTTTGTATGGCGTCATACCAAGGTCTTTATGCAAAATTCGTCTCAATGATGTCTCCGAAATGTTCAATTGTTGAAACCGACGGTGAATTGATGTTGATGGCGCTTCACGCACACTTTCTGCCACAGCAGCAATATTCTCGGGTGTACGCACTGTTTTTGGCTTTTCACGCTTTGGTTTATCGATGAGGATGCCAGTTTCTTTCACTTTTTTCACGAGATAACGAACATACGGAGCTGACGGTGCTTCTCTTCTTCCAAAATCCGTACGCAATTTTCGCACACATTCTGCAACATTACCATGATTTTCAAAGTAATGTCGCAATATTTCCCAGCGTTGTTCAAGCGTATACACAACCATATTCGTTCAGCGGAAGGATAAAACTAATTATCTGTCAAATCAGACATGAGCTAAGTGTTACCCTTCACGAAATAAGCACTAGTTGAAAAAAAAAAACGTTAGATGGCGGACCCGATATTACCAAACAATTTAAAAAACCAGTTATCAAAATGACAACTGTAAAACTGTTGGCACAACAAGTGAGCCAGTCTGTTCCTGATTATGGATATCAAGAATCCTCAAATACTTCGACAGCTGTAAAAGTGAATTCAATGAAAAATTACTATATTTTGAGTAGTATTAGGTTCAAAATATCATCCCTCTTTGATGATCGCTCGCACAAATTGACGTGTTTTGTGATTTGTTTTGCACGACAGATAAGTGATTAGGGGTATATCACTGGCCAGCAAAGAGGAACCCTAAAGTTGGACTACCGGCGTAACTATTGTGCTAGACAAATAAATACGCTTGCGTTTAATTGTCCAGGACCCTTTTTACTCTCTCGACTATAGTTTTTAACACTAAAATCGTGTCTTGAACACAACAGGGCTGTCTTCTTTATTATTTTAACTTTTCGGAACCCTGTATAAGATTAATTTAATCTAAATACGATCCTGCCACATAAATTACCAAAATTATTTTTTTTTCTGTGTATTTATGCACAATAAAAAGAACAATAACGACATGCATCCTGTAAATGGCGACCTTGAACTTATTGACTATATTCGCCTACCACCACTCCAGAGATTGTAATCCGTATATTGTGCATGGTTTTAGTATTTTTCGCAAATACACACAACAAGCGCGGCTGGGCCGGCAGACGAAACAACCAACTAAATGTGTGTAGGTATGTGTGCATTTTACGTCCTTCAAATGACCTACCCCAAACTTGCATGCAATACCCCAAATTCACGATGCAGATGCAAAACGAAACACAAGTGTACAACGACGTTAATGGCCCCATCATTTGGGAGGACTCGCCGCCGTGCCACATACGAAAAAATGTGGCGTCGCCGAAGCCAGACACAGTTGTAGAGTAGATAAATGCAGGAACGTATCAGCCCAAAATGGAACGACAATGCATGTCTACTTCATGACCCTCAAAAATCACTGCATTATGTATTTTATTTATTTATTTACTGGCAAACGCCCATTTTATACAAAATTACAATAAATATAAATAGTTCTACAATAAAACACTTCAAAAGAATTAGACAATCGAAAAATGTCAAATAAAAATCAATCACAAATAAAATGGATAATAATAATCTACACGAACAATACTTCACTATTATAAAGCAATATGGTACAACACAACGTATCAATTATCAAAGCGGTGCCCTACTGAACCCAAAAAGGTATTTCTCGGGACAATAAAATCCAGTGTCTCTTCACTGTCATTGGCGAGACGCATTGAGCGCGCCAAAAATGAATTGCAACCATAATTTGTTCTGGAATGTGTCTGGTGAAACATACTCCTCATACGCGTTGCACGATATGGAACATGAATTCCAATCTTGCCCAAAAGATCAGGACAATTCAACCCTCCATTTATAAGGTCATACAATAAAATCAAATCATGTATCTGTCGTCGATCACCCAGCGTGTCAATGCCAAGGTACGACTCTAAATAAAAAGTTAACTATATTAACACTCCTGGATTTTTCAAAGACTTTTGATACTCTCAGCCATAATCTTCTCTTATCGATCTTGCACTATATTCGTCTGACGCCAAGTGCAACTGAGCTATTTAAAGATTATCTTAGTGAAAGAACACAAGCAGTTATCTATAACGGCAAAATCTCCAATTACTTGTCCTTAACCAGGGGTGTTCCTCAGGGATCAATTCTTGATCCACTCTTGTTTAGTATTTATGTCTTAAACTCACCTAGAGCTGTGTCATATTGTAAGCAACATTACTTTGCGGATGACGCTCAGTTGTATTTGGCATTTCCATTAAAGGAATCTTCAACTGCTCTCGCGCAGATCAACTGCGACTTAAATTCATTTAGGCAGTTTGCTGAGAGTCATTGTCTTAGGTTAAATGCAGGAAAGTCTGTTGCAATATTGTTTGGCCGCAAGGCCGATAAGCTTTCATTTTTGAATATGTACAGCAACTCTTTAAGGATAGATAATACAGTCATTAATTTTCAGAGGAAGGTCAGAAACCTTGGCCTTGTAATGGACGATGAATTGCCCTTCTCGGAGCACATTAGTTGTGCTCTGCATTATGTGAGACACTAGTATTATCGCATTTAAATTACTGCGATACAATTTATGATTCCTGTTTGACAGTAATTGATAGAAATCGTATCCAAAAGCTCCAGAATTCCTGTCTTCGACTTGTCTTTGGTATCAGGAAATTTGACAGAGTTAGCCACACATTTTCACAGGTGCACTGGATTAACATGCAACAGAGACGACATTTACACCTGTCTGTGAGATATTTCTCGATTATTCGGTATAAAACACCACCCTATCTTTATAATAAAATTACATTTCGAACAGACATTAATAATATAAATATACGTTTTCCAAATAACTTAAATATACCAGCTCATTCTACCGAAGTGTATAAGAGGTCTTTTTCCTATAACGTCACGAAATGCATAAATTCCTGGCCTCTATTCTATTTTCAACAGTTACAACGAAAATATTAAATTTACCATTGAAGAAGAAACGGACAGATCTGTTCCTTTTCTAGACACAAAATTGACAAGAACAAATGAAAACAAAATCATATTAGATTGGTACCTTAAACCTACCAACTCAGGCCGCTATTTAAATTATAACTCGTATCACTCCGAAAAGATGAAGATCAATCTAGTTTTGGGTTTAAAAAATAGAATAGAAAGAATATGTCATAATTCCCTTCAACATAAAAACAAATTAAAACTTATAGAAATGCTTCAAGAAAATTCTTACCCGAAAAAAACTGTTATGTAATGAAATTAATATTCAACACACCCTCTCATAACCCATTGACAGCTCAACCGAGCCCCCAACATTCAACAAGCCAACCAGACTCTGAGGATGATAACAGAAGAAAATATTTCTCTCTCCCGGCAATCAAAGGAACAACACAAAAAATCATCAAGGTCTTCAAGGACGAACCCTTTAAATTTGCTCAAAGGTACACAAAAAAGATAGGTAACCTGTTCACAAAAACAAAAGAATTAAGGGAAGCTAAAACGAAAAATGTGTTTAAGACAAAATTCTTGAGACTCGCATTGCCTAAACCAGGAGTGGTTTTTGTTGAGCCTTGCTGTGTAACATGTGGGGCTGCATGCTTGTTCATGGCATTCGGATCCAGTAATTTATTGTTTTTGTTTTATTGTTCTTTTTTCTTAGTTGCTTTTTGTATTTATTCTTGTATTTATATTTGTAATTTGTATACGTATTTTTTTTTTCAACTTAGCATAAGCTTGTTTTTTAAATGGGTTAGCTGAACAGACTCACCCAATTGCATTAAATAATTAAGATTTGTATGTTTGTAACGACAAATATTCACATTACGTGAGACGGATGTTGCTGTTTCTGATGGTCTGGTAAAGTTTTTGGGTGTCACTTTGGACCAAAAGTTAACTTGGGCGGGTCATGTCGAGGTTACCATTGCCAAGTTGTCTAAGGTTGTGTTCATGTTGCGAAGCTTGAAGGGTGAAGTCTCTTTTAAAGTTTTGAAATCAGCATATTTTGGCCTTTTTCACAGTGTGGCTTCATATGCTTTGTCAATTTGGGGACACTCTTATCATGCTAGTCGGGTATTCGCAATCCAAAGACGAGTGGTGCGAATAATGACCGATTTAAAGTTTAGAGAGGATGTCAGACCTAAATTTAAAGAATGTAAAATAATTACACTCCCGTGTCTCTATATCTACAATTCAATTATGTATGTGAAAAATAATTACAATCTGTACATAAGGCATGATGAAGTTCACAACCACAATACCAGAAACAAAAATGACATTCTTCCTGAATATATGAGGTTGGGTAGAAGCAAATAAATTAGGGCAACATTTTAATAAGTTTGAATCATAATGATGTTGATGCCTAATAGTCTGACCTGTTTTGCTATTACAACAATTTCTATCGTATTCCTCAGCTATTCTCTTGTGGAATAATGCACTAATCGATTATTGAATTTAAATTAACAGGCAACAGCCACATTGGTCCATGTATCGCCTTAACTGACAACGTTGTGTGCTTACACATTCCGCATGATGGTATAATATACAAACAAGACCTTCGCAATCCAATTGAAATTGGTATAGGCCGTTTTACTCGTTTTTGAATCATAAATCCTCACAACGGCATTCGAACCGTGAAGGGACTTCCGTTACGGAATCCGAATACAGGAACGTATTTAGCGAATGTGTATTTAAGGAAATGGCAAAGAAACATGTTGGGTGTCCCCTTTGTTTTTATAATTTTAGGTTATTTCAGTATTAAAGAAGTGAAGGTAGGCTGAAATTTTTAGTTTTCTAAATATTTGCAAATTTTCATGTTGTCACAGTTGTTGTTAATGCAAGAATTTGGAAAATAATAGTAGGTATTCAAGAAGGTATGAATAACCTTGTAGTAAAACACACATATTTGTATATGAACGCAGTTATAGAAATTGTTAGTTTTATTTAAATTTTAAACTAAAATAATTGTAATGGTACAATTATTTTATCTAATTAGTACACCTATCTGCCTCCTTTTTATGTAAATGACTGCGAGAAAAATGTCAGAAACTTTAATTGGTTAGATTTCCTTGTTTACAGTCAAGTTAAAAATGTAGATGCGACATTTTTGTATGATAATTTTCCATTTTAATAAGTGGCTTTGTAGCCTTTCATTATACCTACCAAGAAAATGTGGTTACTGCGACACACCCTATTATTTTTCATAAACAATTTGAATAAAAAAAAATACTACTAAAGATAAGCAACCTATTTATCTATAGCAATAACAAGGCCAAATAATAAGATACCGTCTATCAAATTTACCCATTTTTAAACATCCGATACACTCATGCAACTTTTAATATCAAAACAACAAAAACAAGATAAAGGAAATATGGAATAAACTGAAAATTGGAGCCATTTAAATTGAAAAACGATGAATTAATAAAATTGTTAAAAAATTTATCGAGAATTTCGAAAATAACGATGTTTAAAAAGACACATTCTATGAAATAAAGTTTCTACTTATATGCCAATATCTGTAATGCCCAACGTCTATCGTTAAATTAATCGTACAAGCACAACTGGCGTGTCGTGGGAATAAAATAAACTGTTGTCCTCGAGGCACGGATAGCTTTCCATATTTAAGTGCAAACGTAATATTTCTGTGACCTTTTTGTCATTTACCTTTCTCTATATTTCAAAATAATTTTATTTTTATTTTTATCGTTGACATCAGCTATTTTTTATTTTTCCATATTTCGAATAAGATTATGAATTTTACTATTTACGAACGCCTTTGTAAGCAAGTGATACATTTCATAGGCTATATTCTATTAAAACTATAAATACTTAACTAGTCAATATTTCTGCTATATTTACGAAATATGTTTTAAGTTTTTAAAGAGGTTTTTAACCTCTTTTTACCCTCCTTCGAACGCCAATGTGATCTTTTTTTTTATGGTTAATGTGTTAGGTTATACTCTATTAAACCATTATTCAATATTTCGGGTAAGTTTAAGAAGTACGAATTTTTTGAATTTTTGAACAGATTTTTAGACTCCTTGCCTACGCTCAATGTTTCCCAAAAGTTAAGCTAATAAAGATATATGTAATTTTTATAGCTAACTCATTTTTGTAAGTATACCATATATCTCTTATTTTTGCGAAGAGGGCTTACGTAGGTAGGTACTTTTACCTTATAAATAATATGAGAAATGACAAGTTTCAAAAATAGAAGCCTTCTAAATCTAAAACTTCATCGAGCATTAAGTAAGTATATTTCATATGAAAACTAAAAGCATACATTTATTTGACATTATTCATAGAAATAAACATTTTTGGCGTGAAACAAGTTCAGCCTTGATGGTTATTCATAGAACTGCATAATATAATGCGTGTTTGAAATATTCACTTAATAGCCTGCCGATTTAGAATATTATTAAGTACAGCAATCATAAAATAATAATATTTAACTCAAAACTAAACATGGCTTAGGGTAGGCTAAACAATGTCATTGTATACTTATCTGGTGGCAAAAAGAGTGAATATGGATACACTTTCAAGTTTGAGACCATAGGTACTTCAATTAGAATTTTTAAAATTTGAAAACCCTTCTTGAATAATATAATGCGTATAATATGCTTCCAGTCATATCGGGAGTTGCCGTAAACTTCATTTTATTAAGTATTTGTCATTTATTGAATAAAAGTAAAGACGCATAGAGAAAATAGAACACCTCGCAGTTTTCTATGGTAGGTTGTCAGTCGAATATACAAACACCCTGTATACAATTTTTAACGTCAGTTGAAATCGCAGAAAAAAACTTTCGGCGGCATACATCAGTTTGGAGACATGGGCGTATCATTAGCTTAGCGAAAATAAAAGCAAATTTACGTTAAGTTTTCGTTTTACACTAGGTCAATTACATTTCCCTCTCGAATCACTCGATAAATTGTTGACACTGATAATTTAGCTAGTTTGTAATTTTGTTTACAAAATATTTAAATCACATTCTTCTTCATGTTCGTTTTTAAGGCACTCATACTTATTTAAAATTACTCGTTGGCACTGTACATGTAAATCTTTATTTTTAAATTCTATACTACAGTTTAAACTATCATTTTCGAATGGTCTCCAAAACGCCATATTGCAACAATTAAAAAAAATAAATTATACAAACAAAATAGAAAATAGTTACTGCGACACGCTCAATGACAACATGCTATTAACATATAAAATGCCCTAGTTTTGATCAGTACCTACCTGGTAAAAGCCTCATTTTCAAATAACATTAAAAAAAGTATATCTACTTATACGCTCGTAAGGAAAGTGTATTAAAGAACATTTTAAACAACAAATTATATCGCATCTCTCGTATTATGCAAGTAGGTATAGATAACTCTATACAGAATTAAAATAAAGTAAACTTGGCCCACCATGTAAATGTTTTTCAATGCACTTCTCAATGACATAATATTATGCGCATTTACATGACCCCCAGCCACATTATAGATACTGCATAACTAGTTGTTATTTTTGACCTAAGCAACAACTAACTACATGCATTTGAATTGGCAAAATCAGTTGGGTATACAGGGTCTCCAAAAAAGCACCCACTGGGCTTGAACTTACAACTGTGTAAATATACCGTTCAACGATAACTTTTCTGGGATTCTGTTCACCTTCAAACGCACCCATAGGCACCATAGATTGTTGACTGTTTTTCGGCTCATACAAATATATCCATGTTTCATCACCTGTGTCGATGTTGTATACATATTTTGCAGTTGCTATGTGAAATTTATTTAACATTTAAAAATGTCAAAATGAAAAAACACCATCTAGTGATCCTCGTATATGCAATATGTGTATTACATATGGTACGGACAGCTGAATAAGCTAAAAAGTAAATAGAATATTTTGTTTAGTACCAAAATTCGTTATACCTAACCCTATGTTAAATCTTCCATTTCCAGAAAATGATCAGTTTTGTACCTACAAGCTTTCGGGAAATATTGTACGAAACTGAGCACCCAAATAGAGTCCTAGCCATAGAAATCTTATATTATATATGTACTCTAGAATGCTAATTAAATCCAGCCGAATACCAAAAAGTGTAACGGGTATGCAGAGTTTTCACGAACTACGCATGCTCCTCAGTAACTTATTTTCAGTACAGAGCTGCCATATTTAAAACTATTTTGTCGTTCGCCTTACAGAATTTATGCGACATATCTGTTTTATAAATAAATCCATATGTTGCGTCATACGAAACTGCTTGACAAAATCAAATAATTAAATGTTATCGGTAAAATTGCATACTGTTTAGTTTTCAGCAATATGAACGAAACATTTTTTCCAAATCTTATTAAATTTAGGAGATTTCGCAACAGCGTCTGTTTTCGCAAATGACATTTCTCGTAGTGGAAATATCTGTCAGAGTCGGCTTCACAACAATTCAGATAGGTTTTATAATTGAGTTATGGTTTTATTCGTGGTATATTTTAATTGTTGATAGATATACCTAATTGTTTTTAATATTTGTTATTTTGGTTTTAGTTCGTTTATTTAACAAACAATGAGGTGTATAGTGTTGTGGTGTAAAAATGAAGGTCTCATTCCTGGTATTAAATATTTTCAGTAAGTTATTGTTTCGGGTTTCTAACAGTCTCAGTTTGAGTCAATATGATACCATTGACATGATACTCATTTTTAGCTTGACAAAAAAAAGACATGATGTTTGGATGCGGGCATTGGGATCCTAGTACAGAAAATGTATGTGATGGGAATGTCATATGTAGTAAGCATTTCGCTGCAGAAGATATCATTTGTAGAGAAGACGGCAAGAGGATCACCCTCGTATCCGATGCAGTTCCCAAACTTTTGTTGAAAAGAAGAGATTTTCTAAATGAGAGTGGAAGTTAAATTCTTAATCTTTTGATATCAAGACACTGTTTACTTAAAAGCAGTCTGTCAAAAATGCATGATATGTATGTCAAGAATATATTTCCTATGTTGTGTAGGTATACAAAGTTCGTTTGAATTCTGTTGTTAAACTGGAATATACTTAATTATAGAATCCTCCATGAAATTGCTGAGAATAAAAGTTCTACCAACCATGTTTTGTCACAAAATACTATTGCGAGTAGTACGGATGATATGGAAGTGGTTTACATGGACACGGAAAATATTTGTGAAGTCACTGTTTCTTGCACCCCTTCTTTGAAGGCTATAGAGAGGTAAGACGCCTAAGGTGGTTATATAAACAAACAAATATTATATAATAATAAAATAAATAATTAGAATGCGCAAGTCCTTAAGATATTTTCCAGTATTAGAATTTTTACTTATTTCTCGTTTCTGCTTAAATTTATTAGTATTGTACCCCAAGAAGTATTATGTGGTGTTTTAAATTTTATTATTTTGTTACCAGTACCAACCTACGTGGAGTTTTCTTCTCTCATTCATGTTCAACCATTCAATTGCGAATTTTATTAGTTATCTATCATACCTAGCCGCTATTAAACGGGTACATTTAAAACAGAATACAATACTTAATAAAGATAATATGTTTTAACCGAATGACTTTGCGGTCAACCTGTATATAAGAGTACTGGTAATGGATAGCATTTATAAGTAATCATGATTGTTTCAGCCTTGAAATTATCTAATGCAACACCAAATGTAGTTATATAGGTACCTAACTCAGAGAAATTTAATAAACCCATTTCAAGTTAGGTACCTACTTACTAATTAAGTAGCTATGTAGGTATATTATTTTACATAAAACTTAAGAAGTTGATTAGCAACATGCATTTAAATGCTCTTTTTAACGACTTAATACTTTCGCTCAGAATTTTAAACTGACATTAATTGTAGAATTTATTATCATAAGGAGAAAAAGTATATAAGTACTTAGGTAGGTATATCCTTGAATTATGGATATTATTACTTTAATACTAGATAAATAGATACGTAACTACTCGCTCAGGTACTGTTTTTAGCATTTCTATAAAATTAATAAGTAATAAAGATTACAAATTACAACATAGTTATACCGCTCAGTTCGGAAACAACACACAACACAACGTGTTTATCCCGGTGCAAAATGTTAAAACTTTTTAAACTTTCTTATTGCTTATCCTAACCTACAGCATTACCATGGTTCCCTATTTTACCTGGTTAAGTAGTTCTTAAGTATTCAAGCACCGATCTACAGTTTTAATTAGGTTAATTCGAACATACAGTTGGTTTCAAATAAAATTTGTACCTACTTACTTACCTATATGAAAAAAATTACCTCCTACGTATTTTTTTCAGTGTAGATAACTACCCATGCTTTTCAATATGACAATATTTGACATATAGTGCAAATTCAACTAAGTACACTGAGAAAAACTATTCTGGACATGTGATTAAAGGTTACCTATCTGGAATCAACTCTAAGTAAGTTATGAAGTTTTGAAAAACAATTTATTTTGCATGTCTGCGACCTATAAAGCTCGCTATAAAGGCAGTTTTATTTTTTATGATACAAAAAAACACACATTAAGCTATAAATCCTATTTATATACAGTGTGTTCCAGAAGAAATGCAAATAGCTACAATTAACAACATCATTTGGCAACCAAATACGTTTTTTTCCCAATTTTACTTCGGTATTATTGCGTCCATTTTAGGACACACTGTACCTACTTATCTATGATGTAAAACCATACTTTCGAACAAAACTTCGTTTGAACTGTGCCTACCTTACTTCTTTACAACCATAAAGGCTTAATGCAAGAAAAATAAAAATTCTTTTTACATCAAAGGCAGCGAAAAAGTACAAATGCCATTAGGTATGTAGTGTAATGCACTATATGCCTGGGAAAATTTAAAATATAGGTAAAGTGTACATTTATTTCAATTAAAACCCAACTAGATAGGTATGTGGGTTATTTTTTCTCAATAGTCTTAATCATATTAGTATGGCGGAACATGAGTCGAAGGTTTCCATAATTCCCTATGGGCTATGAGACACTGTGTACACTTCTGACTTATAGTAAGATATTCTTTAGTTAATACAAAAAATACATAGACATCTCTATTTCCCTAATTAATTGTATGAACTTTTCTAACACAAGAAAACATTTAGGAATCAATGTTCTCTTCTTAATGTTAAGTAGGTAGGTAAGTACCTAATAGGCAAAAGTAGTAGTACCTAGTTAGATCACAACAAAATTTAAGTTAAATTTAAACAAGTTAGATTATAGATAGAATGAGTCTATGCATATTAGGTATAACGTTGTAGGTTATTGACCTTTCAAAAATAGTGCGCATCATACCTACCTAGTTCTTCAAGCCTATTGACCGATATAATAAAAGGATTGTTAGGTACTTAGTTGGCTATAAAATTGCTTTTGTATCCAAAATTATTTATTGATATTTTTTATAGATACCTATCGCTCGCAATAATAATTATATAAACAAGGTTGTAATTAACATTATGTACCTAGATTAGCTTTGTTGTTGTTATTTTCTAACTTTAAATTTATTTATCTAGTACCTTAATTCGTAATAAACAATAACCATTATTAAGATTAAGTACATAAACTTACTCGTTACAGGCATCGATAAATTATCGGATAAATCCAGCCCCACCAAAATCGCTTTCCGGTACACAATGTTTTTTAAATAACCCTTTAAACTAGATTTAACAATATTGCACAAAAAACAATTATCCACCAAAACCAAACACACAAAAAACTCGAGTTTTTAACGAAAATTGCACAATATGAAAACCGATTTTTACTACCTATAACTTCAATTAAATTTTGATTATCAATTAAACCACGAAAATTCCACCATTTACTATTTTTCCATTTCTATTTTGTTGTTCTTATTTTGACAGATAAGTTAGACTCTCGCGCTATCTGTTGATGAATATAGAGTAGCTACTATAGGTACCTTTTTTACTATAAATAAGTCTCGTGTTTGTTAGTATCTTGTGTTGCATAACTATGTACTGTGTATAGAAAGTTGCACATACGCACGCAATTTTCCCGGAAATTTTATTTTCAAGACTTGTTTATCTTAATTATTATTGCACTGGCCATCCGGCAAATAGATATTATGTCTGATATCTATTTGCCTTTGACAGCACTTTTTCTCAGCAGGCACTAATTTACTTGAAGATTCCTCTATATAAGCGTGCGGTGACCGGTGATACAGTAAGTTTTCGGTAGATGCTGCTGCAAATTTTTTATATGGGGTTTGCAGATACGAAGTAGATACATGTATAATCACGAATACCGGGTTTTCTCATAAAAATTATTATATAATTGTTTAAATGAAATTATTAAGTTAAATTTGTTTCTTTATTCAATGGATTGGTATAACTATAAAATGATTAATAAAAATGGTGTTTAGCTAAATTGGGTCAATTTTTAATAGTTTAAATTTAAATTAAAGCAGACGCCCGATGAATATTACATATCCAATGTTCCGAATCCTTCAATATTTTCATGTAATTTTATTAAAGTGTAATGTACAAGTATATTCGTCTTCGCTCCTCAAATATGTGGATTCACTTGAGTTCTGATTGACCTGTGGAACTACAACTTATAGTAGGTATATTTAAATTCAATATTCTCTATACATTTTCCTAGACTGCACTGAAAAATTTCTGGTTCTAGCTGTACATTGCTAATGGTTAGTTTAGGTAGATCTTTATACGTAACCGTAATTCCCCATATTGACTTTGAAATTGACTTTGAACATTTTAAACAAAAACGTTTTCTGTGCATGCAAATTATTATTAGTCAAATTATGGGAAATTTGTCAGCAATTAAGTATAACAAATGACATGATAATTAAAGTAATTACATGTTTCTACAAATACTTTGTTTGTTTTCGATAATTACCTTGGAATAGTTCCGCTTTTAGTTTAAAATTTATGTTTATATGTTCATAGTCGTAATAAGTTATTACTTTTTATGAAATTTTTGTCATCTGGCGTTAAATTGACACCCTAGCACAAACACGGTCCATATTTTTTCCACGATTCTAACCAAAGAATGGTTTTTATTCAGAAAGCTAACACTTCGTGGAAAGTCTTTTGGCATAGTCATAAAATATTATATATATTATAACTAATCTAAACTAAACTAACCCAATTACTTTATTCAAAAATTAGAAATAAAAAAAATGCAAGAACAGGGATTGAACCTTCGGCACTCAAATCCACTTCGTTTAGTACTGAGCTACACCCGACGGTCAAAAGTATAAAACGCCATATACACGTTGCACTAGATACTTGTAACTTAAAACTTAACGCAATTTTCTCGAGAAGTAAGTACGTATCATGTATGTAAAGCATCAGATAAAAAAATGCTTTCAAATCGTGTCTCACTCGACTCCTACTGCTATTTAGGAATTTGGAGACTCCCCTATCAAGCAATTTCAAGTGAAAACCAGTGGGTTCATCCTAGGGCTCCCCCAAACTCATATACCAAAATTTAGCTCAATTGGTTGAACTGCGCCTAAAGGGAAGTCTCCTGGAAATGGTCTTAGTCGTCTCATGAGGCTTTAAAATGGTTATATCCGTCTCAAATTTTTGTTAGCGCGTTCACAATAATAGTTTTCCATGGGTTGGGAAATTAATATCACTATAGGATGTGAGCGTATCTAAGATAGCAAACGGATATGTATTATAAGGATATTTTTCAAAGAGGTAGTGAATGGTAAGCAATACAAATTGCTTCCGGCTAATGGCCTTCACTTTGATTTCAATTATTTTTATCGAATATAGATTATATTAAACAGCAGTGGTGTTCTTGATAACTTCAATATGTTTTATTTATGGTTATGCCAATCGTTTAATTTGATACCTAATAGCATCAATTCGGTGATTGGAAAAGCTTTTTTCATAATAAACATAAAGCCCTGCATTCCCACAGGCTTATGTCAAGATATAGAAAATTCATAAAACTCCCAAAACACAATTCTTTGATCAAGATGGATCAGTTACATTTTAAACGGTGAAAATCATTTTGCTATTGCTCGCAGTAGCTGTACAGTGCCAACCTGCCTTTAAAATCGACTGAATTTTCATAGAGGATTCCATTGAAAAATTTTTTAGACGATCCCAACAATATAGAAGGAAACAATACGCATTGCTGCTTTCGATGACTGATCAATAATGTGTATTTTTGTTAAAATATAGCTATTAATTTCGTATATCAGTATTTGGGAGATCCAAACATTGTTTATTGTACTGAATATTTCTTTTATAATTTTTAGAATAGGAATTCAGTGATAAGATTCATTCCTTTGTGTTTCGTAACGATATTTATTAATATAAATATTTCAAATTTTTTTGGATTGTTGAAAAAAATAATTTCGTGTAAATATATAATATATATTTTTTTTGAATTTAATTATGGTGAATGATCGTATGGTGGATTCAAGCTTTGTGACATACAAAACATCGTAGGTTTCTAACTTTACCGCAAAGTTAGTGGCGCACCCCCCTGAAGGCTGACCTAGTCGAGCTTTGCTGTGGTTTAAGTTAAAGCTGTCACAAGGTTTGAAAACGTTACCCGATCTCTTTTTTTTGAGTTTTCAAAAAAAATAATCAAAGAAACTGCAATACTAAGGATGTTAAACAAGCCTTTCTTTAAAAAAACTGGCTGTTTTTTAAAAAACTGGCCCCACGTTGGGCGCCAATTTGCTACGGTTTTAAGCTCTCTTATCTCTTTATGAAAAGCGAAGATTGTTACCGATCTTCTCAAAAAGTTCTGATCCTTTTCCGTTTCGTCTTGTAAAATCCGTAATCCGCATTACTGGAATGTCCTGATACATTTTATAAGATATGGCAAACCAATAACAAATTTATTGTAGGATTGAACAGGAACGTGTCTATAATAATTATGCAAATAGACATTATTGAACATCAATCAATCCAAAGCCAAGAGTAATTAATTATTACCATGTGTTTACTTCTTCAGTGGGTAATACACCACGTGGATAATTTTTTTTCGTTTCATTCATTGTCAAACAATGTTATCCTGGACACACATTCTGTGCTTGTGAAAGTAATAAATATATATTAGCACCCGCGCCCGCGCCTAGAAGGCAGTGGCGTTGCGACAAGCAAATATTATGATTATTATAATGAAATATAATTTTTGCTGTTGTAGGGCAGAAGCAATATTATACAGGGTGAAATATAATTTCATGGCATAGCGGACAAAATGACTGGTTTTACCTATACCCAAAAGATTTTGTTTAATTTAGCAGGGCCTCAGTCTAATTCAGTAGAACCAGACCGAGGCATGGGTCGACAGATACTGACGAATCGTTTCGCTTTTATTATGAGCTCGTCAGAGTACCATAGTCATCTACAATAACGAAATCCTTTGTCTAGGTAAAACCAGTCATTTTGTCCGCTATGCCACAAAATTATTTTTCATTTATGTTTTTACGAACACAAATTCATTTTATTATTATACAGGGTGTTTAAAAAAGATGTTTCAATATTTAAGTGGCTGATCCGTGATACAAGCAGGTGTTAAAGTTTTTTCCTCAATAACAATTTTTTAAAAATATTTCAAATATCTGTTGGCTATCATTTGCCAGAACTGTTTAAACTAATCATTTATAATTACCATTTTTTTGTGCATTCTTCAAACTAACCTCAAGTTCCTGAAGAAGCGGCAATAAAGGCTGCGAAACGGCTGCGAAACGTCCATATGAAGTGATTTGAGGTTTCTGTTTTTGAAGTCCTCTACCCTATGAGATTTTCTATCAATCTAATCATTTTGTTTGGCACCAAATGTTTCTTTATGTTCCTAAACATTAATAGTGGATTTTGGGGACTCTACGATTTTCCTCGACAGAAGAAGCCGTAGATGAACTCGAAAACCATGTTATGGCGGTGTCTGAAGGAGATTTCAATGAAAACTTACTGTTTTGGAATTATTAGGCTCCAACATAAATAGCGGCCTTCGTCGGAATAACTCAAAAGGTTTAAAAAAGGAAGAAATTTCGTATATTTTGGCTTTACTAAATTCGTCAAGGATGTTCCCGTAATTCAGCTTGAACAGATAACACGGCGGAAGCTGAAAGTCTTTTATGAACAATCGCATTTCTTAAATAGTTTTTGATTAACTTATGGAAGCTCTTTTCAGCTGTGCCAGTGCTAACTGGTATACATAGCTAAAAAATCGGTTGTGTCACCACAAAACTTTCCCGACAAGTTATAATATAATCCATAATATATGACCTGCGTAAAGAAACAGAATTTTAATAATAATTATTACTATAATTGTATTTTCATTATTTCCAATAAACTAACGTCACAATCTAACTATTTTATCCAAAAATTAGAAAAAAAATATAGCCAGAGTTGGGATTCGAACTCAGAACCCTGCGCATGCGGAGCACACGCTCTGCAATGACGCAAAACCCCTTTATCAAATTGCTTTATTATATTCTAATAAGAATTATAGATTTCAACTATCTAACTGGTGAAGTTTTAAACGAAATTTTCTCGAGAATTATGGTGGCAAATATCAAAAGTAAGCTATCGCTGAAAAGCAGATAAAAAATGCTTTAAAATGATGTATTATTCGACCTTTACTGCTATTTGACAATTTGGCGGTTGTGTCCACTCCTATCACAGGGCTAAAGCGATTTCAACCAAAATCTAATGGGTTCAACCTAGGACTCCCCTAAACTCATACACCAAAAATTTAGTTGAATTGGTTAAAGCGTTTAGGCGCGTCTTTATCTCAATTTTTTTAGCGCGTTTACAAAAAATAAACTGGAAAAATATTTGTAAATAGCTTTGCAAAAAATATTATTTTCTATGATGCAAATTTTTTGTTGCGCTCCTATTTTGAAACTGCGTACAGGGTGTCCCAAACTCGATGATTTTGCAGCACCTGCTATATATAGAAACTTTCAATATAGATACGATAATTCGAAATACAGTGACGTACTTAAGTATTTGAGCGATGATTTTTGAAAATCGCTCAAAAACTAAACAACTGATATAGAGCATTTATCGCTCATTGATAGTTTTATCCAAAAATAGATCATGACATCCTTGTAGAATAAGATTCCTATCATTGATTAACGTTTGCCGCACCAATAACAAACGGAAGCACCTTGAGAAATCACACTCTATGTCGGAAACAATACGATTTTTTTTGTTCTGATTAATTTTTCTCAACAATTCCAATTAATACACACATAAGTAGGTACGTAATAAAAAAAAAGAATTGCAACCTTCAATTAAAGTGGATTAATTTCGTTTGCAGGATAGTTAATTACGTTTTTATTTGTACAATTATTAGGTTCCATATCTTTATACAGTCTTTATATCATAATTTGCTATTAGAAGTGAGTATTGAATGCATTTCATATGTCTTTGACGTGCAATTAGTTTACAATTTGTAGAAGTTATTATACGGTTGTAATAAAGTATGAAATCGGTTCTTGTAAATTAGGAGCTAATAATTATTGTATCAATATAAATAAATAAATAAATGAACGTGTCTTTTATTAACTAAAGAATAAAAATTACACAAATATTGCATATAAGTGGCGGAATTCAGCATAGCTGCTCTACCATTCACCCACTTCCTCATTAAAATTAATTATAAACTATGATGTAAAGATAAAACAACTAATAATATTATAATTCGTGATACATCAGTCATGAGCCCGGGTCAAGAATAATGGAACTGATTGCACTAAACAATACAATTCGATCAATACAAATCAATCACTCTAAAATCTCTGCTAACGAAGCCGTGAGTCGTTTTTTAATAATTTTATATTTTCCGAATCTTTTATACAAGTAGGTAGGGAAGTTTCTCGTTTCGATTCGCAACATATTCTGAAATCGAGACTTTTTCTTTTCGAGAAATAAAATCTCTCGCGTCGGGGGATGATGGGATCGGCATTGTGATGCTGCGTTATTGTGATCCGACAATTATCCCTGTTTTGACCCACTTAATAAATTTTATAATAGGAGACCTCAATTTTTCCAGATTGCTGGAAGTCAGGCCAAATTAGACCTATTCCAAAAGTTAAACAAGTTACACATTATAAAGAGGTATTCTGCCAGCTTTGTCCAAATTGATTGAAAAAATATTATGCAGTCAAATTAAAACATATCTTGAAGCCAATAATTTATTGCCAGTAGTTCAATCCGGTTTTAGAGCTGGACACAGTTGCGTAACGGCAATGCTGAAGATTACGGATGATATTTTTGGTGCTCTTGATTGTGATAAAAGTGTTGTTCTGATACTGCTGGACTATTCGAAAGCATTTGAGCTTGAATCAGGCTAAAACTCAGAGCATGAACTTTACATTGCGTTCTGCGCCTAGAGATCTTCAGAGCGATGTTCGTGTGATTCTAAATTAACCTGGGAGAGTCATGTTTGAGAACTTGGGTGCTCGCTGTCCAGGGTCATATATCTCATCAGAAGGCTTGCGCAGAGTGTTTAAATCGCCAGTCTGTTGACGGTATATCATGGTTATTTTGTTTCCCGTATGTCGTATGGTATTTTGAACTGGGGACATAGTTCCCAATGCAATGAAAATCTTCAAGCTACAGAGGAGATGTTTACGTACAATGTTGGGGCTTGGTTGGCGTGACTGCTGTAAAAAATATTTTGTTGAACACGGACTACTTACTTTGCCTTCCTTGTACATCTTGAACTGTCTTGGCTACATTCGAACCAATGCCTCGCATTTCACTCTTCACTCTGATATGCATAATTATGGTACACGAAATCGCAATGACATATTGCCTGAATTTCACCGCATATTGAGGACTAGGAAAGGTTCTGACTATTATTGTGTTAAATTTTATAATAAGCTGCCGTCCCACATAAAGAACCTTGGTGAAGTCCAGTTTAACAAAAGTGTTAAATCATTGTTGATATCTCAAGCTTTTGTAAGATTTTTCTAGATTTTAGTTTGTTTTATGTTGTTGCTATTTTAATTTGTTTGTAAGCCTTTCTTTGTTGCTGTAACTTTGATTGATTAATTTTTGTTCTTTTTTGACGTACTATACATGTTATGTAACATAAGATGGTGAATAAATATATCTATCTATCTATCTATATATCTATCATTATTATTATTATTATTATTATACGTCGCAATTGGCGAAATCTTTAAAACACAGCACACCTCATTATTACGCTGATGACACTCAGTTATATATGACTTTTGACATTAGTGACATGGAAATTGCAAATTGCTAGCTAAATGATGATCTTAGGGCTTTAAAAAAAGTTTCGAAGGCTCATTGTCTAACAATAAATCCTGAGAAATCAAAAGCTATGCTATTCTGTAAACCGCATTTACGCACATCTATTGAAAGCCAATTTAAAATAGATATGGATGGTAGTCAAATCTCCTTTGTAAGATGTGCAAAAAATCTTGGATTGTTGTTGGACACTGAGCTTCCTCCTCATCCTTCTCATATACGATGTCCCAAATGTATAATAAATTACCATCAGAATTTAAAATGTTACAACCGCCAAGATTTAGAAAGCTTCTAAAAGAAAGATTTCTGGAGTTTGTTTGAAATCGATAAATTTAAGGGTTTTGTATTAGAACATTGTTTATTATTGTTATATTGCTTGGGTTTATGTTTGTTTTATGTTTATTTCTTCAATGTTAGTGGTAATAGTAGGTATATTGGATAATGTTGGGCTAGATTTATTTTGATTGATTGTTAAAATATGATATTTATTAATTTACTATATTGTGTCATTGTATAATTGAGTATTATAAGTATCAAGTTACTATATGTATAATTAGGTTTGGTTAAGTGAGGAGACTATATGTCTCAACTTCGCCTTTTGTATTTTTTTTTTTTACAATAAAGTCAATTTATTATTATTATTGAAAATCTTCGTTGCTTTATATAATGAAAGCACCTTTGAAATTGTGCGGTACATAAATGTAAATAGCATTTTCAAAATTTACGTTTATTAGAAAGAAAAAGTGATGAAACCGTGTAAATCATAAAATGCACAAATTCATTAAAAAATTGATCAAAACAACCCCTTTGGAGTAGTGCCTTTTGCGATGGATGGGGTGTGGTACCTATACCTGCAAAAATCACAAAATCGAATATTTTGATTGTGATACTAACTACTACTTCCAAGAAAAATAAAATGGAAACTGCTAACAAAATTAAAATATCAGAAGTACTTTTTGTTAATTTACTAATTGTAAAATTTCTACATATTTTCAACTAAATATTTTTTGCAAATTTAAAATTTATTGTTGAAATGAATAGTCGTAGATGAAGTACAGTATTTTGACTCGCGTATAATGGCTAAATGACACTCGCCTATACCTCGTGCCTACATTATACGCTCGATTAATAACTATTGTGTTGTCCCCAGATTTTGTAAAAACATAAAACCTAACCGTTGCAAACGATATTTAAACTAAAATATAAAACAAAATAAATAACAAAACAAAATAAAAGTCGTCTACTCCACAATACAACTCTGTATAATTATACTAGATCATCATTGGTACAACCAAACCATACATGTTTCGAAAATTCAAACTTTCATCATCAGTGGTAAAATAACGTAGTGTCAGGAAGCGAAAATTGGATATTATTTATACATTATTATAAGAATCTAAAAGTAATAGAATACAATAGAAAACTATATTTTAAAGCTGGAAATATGTTCATACAACTTACCACATTGTGGAAAACATTTTTTAACAAATAAAATAAATTGAAATAATAATATATTAATTGTTCAACTGATGAACATTGAATAAGATGATTTTTTCCTTTTCTTCTTTCTCATAATTCGAGCTGATCAATAATTTAATTATATATTCGTAAAATTTTCATTGTTTTGTGCAAAATGACGAACTGAGAAAAACAACCGACTAGATTACATTGAAAAGGTCTGATGAGAGGGAAAAATGAATTTGACATAAAGCAAAGTGGTATGTCAGAGAAATGTAAGAAATCTAAACCATGATCAAATAACTGATGTGATTCGATTATTAAAAGTGAGAAAATTAGAGAATTATAAATATTTTTACATGATAAAATGGTTCTTTCTGTAAAGCAATGAGGTGAAGTTGAATTTCAAAAAAAGTGAAACAATCATACATCGTAATTGAATTCATTAACACTCCTCGTCACAATGGATTATTTTTCGAAAAAAAAAAAACAAAATAAATAAATATATGAAAAAAACATGAACAAATTCATAACAAAAATTCTTCCGGCAGGTTTGAAGTGTTGTCTTAACACTTTCGCGCTAATTACCTGTAATCAAGACATCGTTTTTGTATTCTTTTCATCATATCTCTTTTCATATGATTTCCTAAAAGCGTTGTTTTGTATAAATTATAATTTGATTATTTTTGAGACCGGTAAGTATCGATTTAATGGTTCCTTAGTGCGATGTTAAATTTTTTAACCATTCCATAAATAGATACTATACCTACTGTTTAATTGGAATAATTATTAAACTACTACTAGGTAGGTATATATATATATAATTAGTTATTTTCTCTTCAACAAAAATGTAAAAAAATCAGCTTCTTTAACCTTACAAACTACATGGATATTGTTCGTGACATTATTTTACGTTTCTTTTTTCGTATTATGGTATCTAAATAGGACAATAAAATCATGACCTAATATTTATGAATAATTAAATTAAATAAATAAAAAATTTCAAATTATTGTAATAATACTTAATTGAATATATCGTGGAGATTTAATTTTGATTATTTTGTAATTGCCACACAAGAACTAAATACGTGTGGCCGGATACTGTGTTTCTTTTTATTTTAATTGTTTTTTAAAACTAAGTTAAGGCTCTTAGGTGATGCGTAATATCGGAAATGCGTAATGTAATGGTACTTACGAGCGGGCGTTTTTAATTCCACGGAATATATATACACCTCAACCCTAATAGACTTCTCAGATCTATCAATTAATTTGTTTAAACATTCATAAATAGAAATGTTGAATCTTACGCCGAAACTGCTTCTTTCACTTTGCTTCATCGTTCGTATTTTTTTTCCCACGGAGTTCTTTTTACAACTTTGGAAACAAATAAATAATAATTGTTAATAATGAAAATTTCGACTGCTATTTTGTCATCATCATCATCACTCAGCTATAGTAGTCCACTGCTGAACATAAGCCTCTCGTTTATTTTGCCACTCTGCTCTATCTTGAGCCATTTGTATCCAATTACCACAGATTCTTTTGATGTCATCGGTCCATCGTGTGGGGGGGCGCCCTCTACTACGATAATCTTCGTGCCTCGGGCGCCACTCCAATAGTTTTTTAGACCATCTTCCGTCAATTCTTCTAGCTACGTGACCGGCCCATTTCCACTTTAAAGTTGTTATTTTTTCTTCGGCGAATAATCTCGTTTGGTATTCAGTCTCTGAGGGAATTACCCAGAATAGCCCTCTCCATCGCCCGTTGGGTGACACGCAGTTTCTTTGCTGACTTTTTTTGTAAGCGTCAATGTTTCGGCTCCGTATGTCATCACTGGCAATACGCACTGATTGTATACTTTTCGTTTTAGACTGATGGGAATATCCGACTTGAAAACATACTTTAATCTTCCAAAAGATGTCCACCCCAAGCCTACTCTCCGGAGAAGTTCGGATCTCATGACCCAAATATTTGTAGGCGGTGACCTGTTCAATAGATTTGCTTCCAACAGTTATGTTTTCACTGGGGACTAGGTTTGTCATGACTTGCGTCTTTGCAAAGTTAATTCTTAGGCCAACTTCCCTTGAAGCATTGTATAATTTTTCCAACATCATGGACGCTTGATCTATACGGTCGGTGATAATACAGGCATATTCGAGCAGTGTGGTGAACAGCTTTGGAGAGAGGGTATCTCCTTGACGTACACCTTGTTCTATTCGGAATGTTCTTGTGTTTTTATGTAATCTTACACACGCCGTTGCTTTCTCATATATACCCTTAATCAGTGCAATGTACCTGTAATCAATTCTGCAGTCTGTTAATGATTTGAGTATATGTTGTTGGCTGATTGAGTCAAAAGCTTTTTCATAGTCTACGAAAACAAGGATGAGAGGTTTGTTATATTCTGTTGATAGAAAAATCAACAGAATATCAACAGAATATTTTGTCATACATCCAATGAAATCTGTAAGGCAAGTTGAGTTGAGTTTCTTTTGACTTGGTGACATAGGGAGACGATTCCTTTTTTGGACAATATTATCTCGTTCCACACAGCCGAATTAACGATAATTACCTAAGGGCCTTACAACTCTATTGATAAATATCAACAATATTATGTTTTATGTTTCAAACAAAATTCTAACTCAGCATCCGTGTAAGCATTTGATATTTTTCGACGTAAAATCATGTTTGTTTAATCAGTGGTAAAATAAAAGTTGAAAGACAGACAAATAATTTATTAAAATAACCTTGCAACACATAGAAAATACATTTTTATGAAATAAATTAAAATGTAGTGTGTTTCTTTGTGTTAAAAATGCTTGTGGAATGAGTCAAACTGTCTTTAATAAATTTAATAATAAAATATATTATACGGTAGTTAGTTTAAGTTAACAATAATGGCGAAATTCCTAAATATGAGTACCTAGTAATTATTTTAATGATTTAAATGTAAACAATTAAGTTTAATTAAGTTTGTGTTTGGTTTCCAGATAAATGGAAGTATTGTCTACCTAAGGAAAGCTCTGTGTACTACACAGCTGCGTATAGTTGATACGAATTACACTGATACTCGATTATTATAGTTGTCTGGGAATTTGATACAATTTCCACGATTCTGAAATCCGACAATGAACTCAAAATAATTTATCTAAGTTTCTTTTTTTCATTATTACCTATCCACAACAGAAATATAATTGCCCTTTACAAAGCAATATACGGGGTGACCCAAATTCAGTGATTTTCTCGAAATCCAGATGGAATGAAAAATAAGTATAGTTATAAGGTCATGGTCATTTTTGAATAAAACCAACGATGAGCGATGATGTTTTCTTATCAATTTTAACAAAAACCATAATATATAATAAAACTTACGTTATGAAAAATATAATAATAATAATAATAAGCGTCTTTATTGTTCAGGAAAAAAATTATCTTACACAAATTAATACTTATAACTGTGGCGAGATCTAGCTGTAGCTGTTCTATCTAACCACCATAAACTTACCTAAGGAGAGTACAAAAATAATATATCCTATGTATTTTGTAAAATTCTCCTATGTATAACCCAAGATGGTTGAGATCATCTATGTGGTAAAATTTTATATTTTTTTCAATAATTGGGACATTGTTCTAGTATATTGATTATGTATTATACAGGTTATTCAAATTTATGTTCCTTTTATTTTTGAATTATACACTAATTTGAAGCCAAACCACATAAATAAAGTGATTTTGGCTCCTCCTGTAAAATATAATTTTTTACACATTGGAGGTATTTCACGATCAACGACGATATGTAGAATACAAAAATACAATACAATATACACTGTCCCCCAATCATCTCAGAGCATCACAATAAGACAACCCAGATAGGATCAAGGCATCGCATAATTTCAATTTTATCTCTGTCGTCAGCAGATGTCATAACAAATATAGCATCTTTAACTTAAAATAACTTTTTTTTAACAAATTTGCTACTAAGGTATCAAATCTAAGGCGATTCCTAAATTCTTGCAACTGCTTGTACCTCGCAGGACGGTATTATTTAGTTCTACATTAAACAAATTCGAATTCATTATCTCATCAGCATTTTTACCAAAATGAACAAGCTGCGTTTTATTAGGATTTAAAACCAGACCGTGACACTCACAGAGTTGAGAAATGGTTTCCAGATCATTATTAATGGCTCTGGCAGCATAATAAGCATCCTCAATTTTATAAGAATAATAAAGCTGAAAATCATCAGCATACTGCTGTGTACTGCAGAATTGCAAAAAGCGACTGAAATTCGCCGTGTATACAGAAAACAATAAAGGTCCCAGGACACTACGCTGAGGTACCCCTTTGATAACAGCCCCAAACGCCGAGAAATTCGAGTGAACCACAACCCTCTGGCTCCTACCACTCAAGTAATTTTTAAAGAAAGAAACACAATTTTGTGATAAGCCAAAATAATATAATTTGTGCAATATTGTTGTGTGCTGAATAGTGATGTATTTAAGCCTTTGTCACAAGCGCCAGTTATATCATCCGTCACCTTTAATAAAGCTGTTGTAGTACTATGGAATTTTCGAAACCCGGACTGTGTACTAGGCAATATGTGCTGACCCTCCAAATACGCCGCTAACTGACCAGATGCAACTCTTTCTAAAATTTTAGACATTGTCGGTAAAATACTGATAGGTCGAAAATCAGCCAGTTTGTCGGATTTGTTATTTTAGGAACTGGTAAAATATTTGCAAGTTTCTATTTATCTGGAAAAGTAGAAGTAATCAAACATTTATTTATAACAAATGTAAGATAAGGGAGAATAAATGGGGAAAGCAGCATTAGCATTTTAATACCAACATTATCAGGTCCCTCAGCATTCGTTTTAATTTTGCATAAAATTTTTTGAACTTGTAGTTGACTGACCTCATTGAAATCAAATGTAGGCTGTTTGTTATTAAAACTTTTATTAATATAATGTTGAGACACAAATACTGGAGTTTCAGTCAACCTCAGGGCCGGCACGCTATCAATGAAAAAAGAGTGAAAACAATCAGCATTATCAGAGTAATTAATTTTAGGTAAGGAGTTAATATTCAAATATTTCCAAAAGGCTTTAGGATCTGCTTTAAACTTACAGGTTAAGTAAGCTTTTTTTTATTCTCATTGCACAAGGTTACGTAATCTTTTATAGTCATCCCAATCCTGCTGTGAACTTGATTTATTGTATTTAAGTAAGGCTTTTTTCCTAAGCTTCATCAAAAATTTGACATTCTCAGTGAACCAGGGCGCTAGAGACTTACTCAACCTACTCGTTTTAAAAGGAGCATGTAGATCAAAAAGAAAATTTACATTATATTAAAAGAAATCTACCATGTCATTAACATTAGCTAAATTATAAATTGCATTCCAATCAATATTTTCCATGTCAATTTTGAAACTAGTATATAGTACCTATAGCTTATATAGTTTAGTCTACAAACCAGATTGGTTATCATTGGAGACCTTCCTGGGTACTGACTTCACATCTCATTCGCGAGACCTCACCATTAGTACTGTGACTCATTAATGTATATATATTTCTTATTATCTAGTATGGAAGGGTATAATTCCACTTAGGTATATTATAAAAGATATAATTTGTGGTTTCCTCAGAAGTCCCAAATTTTCGGGGATTACTATTTCCCCACTTTGAAGTTAAAATTGTTTGTATTGTATTTTAATTTTGTTCAATTTCTGTAAATATTCAAGGATATACACTAACAGCGGTTTTACTTGCGACAGATTATAGCGATTTGCATATGAGGTGTACCTATATCTAATGTAACTATTAATTTTCTGTTACTGATACAAAGAAGTTTATTATTGCAGAAAAATTAAATCGTGTTTTCAAGTAAAAATACGAATCAGACTACATCGTAATGGTGGCATTGGCCGATGATATTTTGACAGATCCAGGTCCAGTAATTTTTCTTTGAAAGTTGCGTTATTGTTTTTCAAAATATTCGCCTTTATGATTAAGAAATATCGGGTCCGCCATCAAACGTTTTTTTTTCAACTAGTGCTTATTTCGTGAAGGGTAACACTTAGCTCATGTCTGATTTGACAGATAATTAGTTTTATCCTTCCCCTGAACGAATATGGTTGTGTATACGCTTGAACAACGCTGGGAAATATTGTGACATTACTTTGAAAATCATGGTAATGTTGAAGAATGTGTGCGAAAATTGCGTACGGATTTTGGAAGAAGAGAAGCATCGTCAGCTCCGTATGTTCGTTATCTCGTGAAAAAAGTGAAAGAAACTGGCATCCTCATCGATAAACCAAAGCGTGAAAAGCCAAAAACAATGCGTACACCCGAAAATATTGCTGCTGTGGCAGAAAGTGTGCGTGAAGCGCCATCAACATCAATTCACCGTCGGTCTCAACAATTGAACATTTCGGAGACATCATTGAGACGAATTTTGCATAAAGACCTTGGTATGACGCCATACAAAGTCCAATTGGTTTAGGAGTTGAAGCCAACTGACCATCCAATGCGTTTTTGCTTCGCTCAGTGGGCCTGCGATCCACTTACAGAAGATGCCGATTTTGCCAAAAAAATCATCTTTTCAGATGAAGCTCATTTTGATCTTGGCGGGTATGTAAACAAGCAAAATTGTCGCATTTGGGGCACAGAAAACCCGCACGCATACATTGAAAAGCCGATGCACCCAAAACGTGTCACTGTTTGATGCGGATTTTGGTCCGGAGGCATTTTTCTTCGAAAATGAGCAAGAAGTGGCCGTTACAGTCAATGGCGATCGTTATCGGGCCATGTTGAACGAATTTTTGTTCACAAAAATTGAAGAGGAGGATATTGGCAACATTTGGTTTCAACAGGACGGCGCTACGTGCCACACAGCCGAAGCTACACTCGATGTTTTGCGCCCTGTTTTTGAAGATCGCATTATCAGCCGCAGAGCTGATGTCGTTTGGCCACCTCGGAGCTGCGATTTGACACCGTTGGACTATTATTTGTGGGGTGCCGTCAAAGATAAGTGTTACGCCGACAAGCCAGAGACAATTGACGCTTTAAAGGACAATATTCGTGAAGCCATTGGTGAAATACAGCTGCACACAATCGATAATGTGCTTAAAAATTGGACCGATCGTGTAGGCTAGTGCATGGCCAGCCGAGGCAGCCATTTGAATGAAATTATTTGTCATTATTAACCGGAAGGATTGTACTTTCAAATAAAAAAAGAAATTTGAGAAAATATTCAGCAGTTTTTCTTTTATAGTATTTTCAAAAAAAAAAGTTATCTGGCAGACCCAATACATTTTTTTCAATCTGTCTCAGGCAGGTCTTTCAACAAAGATTCCTGGCAAACAAATTGATGCGTGTACCAATCAGAATTAACCGTTCTGCATGATTATTTTTTATGAAAAACACGACAATTTTTGAGTCATTTTTGTTGAACAAGGCTGGATGACTCATGATTCATCGCACCTGTTACTATCTTATGTACTTACGTATTTTGAAGGATCGCTAGTATATTTTTTGGAGATGTGAGCTAAAAAATTAAGAACTATAAATTTTTATTTCAATATTGGCTTATCCAAAAAAAATTTTATTTGAACTTTTTTAAATATTTTTTAAGTTTAACAGTATTTTTAGGTAGAATGGGCTCATAAAATTTCTATACAGGGTGTATGTTTTCCATTTAAAATTTCACTAGTTAGGTAGTTGGAACCTATATAATTAAAATACAATATTTGTTATCAGGTTTTTGTGCCGTCATTGATAGAGCGTTCGCTTCAAATGCGAAAGGTTAGGAGTCCCAGCTCTGGCAATACTTTTTTTTTAATTAATTTTTTGAATTGTTTTTTGAAAAAAAAAATGTTTTAATTTTTTTATTAAGTGCTTTTTTTTAATTTTTTTTTTTTGAAATTTGTTTTGTTTTTTTTACAACCCTCCAACTTTGAAAAATAAAATGACAAAAATCACAACTACTGTATACTTTTCAGCATACCCTCCTATAATAAATATAAAATAATTTTTAATGTGCGAAAATACATCGAAATAGAACATAGCTTTTTCACTTTTTATATTATAGAATTTTTAGTCCATTTCTTAACAACATTAAGCAAGAAATAAGGAATTGTACCTTTGCGCGAAAGTACATTAAAGTGCACCAGAGTCCTAAATCTCGTGATGAATGACCTGGCTTAGTGGCAACAACAGTAGGCAATTTAGAATACCTTTAGTTGCACTACTTTGCGTTTATACAAATCAGTTATCGCTAATTATGATACATTAAAGGCTTCGACAGCATATTCCTATCCATGCGTGAGATCCGGTTTACAGCATTGCTATAATTCTGCCAAATTATCTTATGTTTATGAGTTCATTGCGTAACTAGCTGAATTTATCAAATCTTGAACGACCTGTGAATAATCATCCCCTGTTGTCACATCATAGTGTCACATGCCTGTTTGAATAGTTCAACAGTAGGACGAAGAATAAATGATGAAGTAAATTGATTGTAACAACTGTGCAGTTCATTCCAGTTATATCAAAATATTTTTTATGATTTTCGACCTAAATACAGTCATATCCGTAAAAGCACTACTTTTTATATACCTTTACAGTAAAATAATGTGCATGGCTTGAATCTAACCGCTTGCTATAAAAAATAATCTATGATCATAAATAACATACAGGGTGGCTCAAAGGCAATTCAACGACGCACCTTCAAATCTCTCTGCAATAGGTTTTGTATCACAGAATAGTAGTGGTAGACACAACGTATTATCATTGTTGCTGCTAATAGCAACGATGAGTGACCATAACAACATTCACCCGTCTTATTTTTCTAATGGGTTGATTCAAGTCTTAAGATCGTAATTTTCATTAATATTGATTTGTTCATTCGAGCTTTTCAGTAATGACCCGGAAACATATTATTGATATTTTCATCTGATTTTGAAATAGAAACGTAAATCACTTTAAATCTATTCTCAGTCATTTTGCAAACGCGGAAACCTCTTAAAACTTGCTCTTTATTATTATTGTCGAAGTACACGGTTTTTAATATGAGGTGAATGTTGCTATTTTCGAATTTGAATCGCTGCTTATAACCACTGTTTTTATTTTACGATTGAATTATGAATGTTATTTACTACTAAAGAGCCTCAAGGAGCATTGAACAACCGGTGGGCTTGGAGATAAACTCAGCACAGTTTCCCATAGTGCAGAGAAGAAAACTTCCATCACTGAAGCCAATCCTGAATGGAGAAATCTAGAACAAAAAACAAAAGTATGTAGTTAAATATCTAGGGATTATAGATATAATTCTTCTGTAGAAATCCTGCGTCAAATTTACACTAGCTAACGTTTCGTTGATCATCCAAATGTAAACTTAACGCAAGATTTCTTCAAAATAATTGTTTCTATAAGTTTAGTAGTGTTTTCTGGGTATTACTTGAAAGAACAGCTATCAAAGCAAGAAAACTTCTTATAGTGTGCAGACATCTAACAAGCAAAGCTGTGGTTGTAAACCAAAAATACTTGCAATGGATGTACCATATCATGATTTGCAATGAAGTATCATACACTCTTTGCCCCATCCGTGGAAATATTTCTGCTGAGCCCATGGTTGTGGGTTATCGATGGGCAACCCTGTATAGTCTATTATATCTGAGTTTATCCTACGTTCTTAAGTATATTTATTTTTTTACTAGTCGATTTTCTTGGGAATGAGGTTCAGATGAAACTAGTTTTTTGAAATAATATTTATTTCATGTCATATCTTTTTGTACAACGTTTCGACAACATTCCGCTGTCTTCTTCAGGCAACAGAAACTTCTTTTTTTTTGATAATTTCTTACAACTCTTCACTTTTACATCTCAATAGAAATATTTTTCTGTTTTTTTGATTAGCAATCTTAAATATTATTTCAAAAAACTAGTTTTATCTGAACCTCATTCCCAAGAAAATCGACTAGTAAAAAAATTAAATAATAAGGTTCAAGAAAACTTTCAAGAATAATTAATTATATTTAGATGCTGTTTATTTGACGGTACATGATTTTTATGCTAATCTACGAAAATTTCAATTTATAAAAATTATCTCAGACTTAATCAGTCAATTATTACTGGTATTAATTATCAATTAAGTAAAACAATACAAAAAAAAATCACCTTTATTAGCTGCAGTAGTGGATATTTGAAAAAAAAAAATAACAGTTAATTACAAAATAATTTCACTTTTTTTTGCAACCTTGAAACTATATCTCAGATATCAAACGCTATATTTAAGTAAGTACGTTAATATGAAAAGAAAAGGTTTATTCTGCTTTTGTTTCAATGACAATTGGAACTGTGTGACCATTGCGTTTTATAAAATAATACAGAGTGTAACTTATTTTAATAGGATAGTTTTAATTCGCAATAACCCCTTTGTAGGCTTCATTTTGTCGATTAGGGGGGAAACTGAGAGAGCAGCCAAACCTTGTTGGCTTGAGGCACTCCAAGATATTCCTTGGAACCATTAATGAGTGGCAGCATATTTGAATCTCAGCCTGTCCCCTGAGAAAAGGAAACTGACCGATGTTGATTTTAAATTTTATTTTATTTATACTAGTTTTCTCAGAGCCAATAATATAATAACATCGGAGCAGTTTGGCTTCCAGAGCGCCAGGAGCACTTCGGATGCCATGTTTTCTTTTCTCGAGAATGTTTAATGAGAATAGAGCAGTTGCCGGAGTATTTTGCGATTTTTCAAAGGCGTTTAATTGGGTAGATCACAGCATCCTTCTCAGGAAGCTTGAGTTTTATGGTGTTAGGGGTGCACCTTTGGACTGGTTTCATTCTTATTTGACTGACCGAAGGCAACTGGTCAGGTTTGGGAGTGGTATGTCTGCGGAGTGCCACAGGGGCTGTTTTGGGTCCTGTTCTTTTTCTTCTTTATATTAACGACATTACCACTATTGGACTAACGGGAAGCTTTACGCTGTTTGCGGATGATACGACACTCCTTTGGCATGATAGAGATCCTGATGTTGTCAAAGAAAACATTCGAAGTGATTTGGGAAAGTTAAAAGAATGGTGCGATTTGAATTATCTCTCATTTAATTTATCAAAAACACATGTATTATCTTTTAATTTTAAATTTGATGATTTGCTATTTGAAAATTAATTAACATTAATAGTCCTAATTGTGTTAAATTTTTGGGACTCCAAATTGATTTAAAGCTTAAGTTTGATGAACATGTTAAACTGTTAGGCAAAAAGGTTTCATCTGGCTGTTATGCTTTGAGAGTTGTGTCAGGGGCTCTTGGACTGAAAGTTGCACGAAATGTGTATTTTTCTTTAGTGGAGGCGTATCTTCGATATGGAATAGCGTTCTGGGGTACTTGTAGCCAAACTTTGTTTAAGAGTATATTTACACTGCAGAAGCGGGCTGTTCGTTATATGTGTAAGACAGATTTTACTGCAAGCTGTAGAGAATTATTCAAAAAACATCGAATATTGACTCTTACATCACTTTTCATTTCATTTTAGAAACTGTATGTCTTATTCATAAAAATGTAAGAAACATTAACAGCTCAGCTCCACCTAGTCACCCTTATCCCACGAGACTAGTTCAGCGGGTGCACTTGCCTATACCGAGGTCTGCCTTGGTAAAGAAATCACTCCTTTATGACAGTCGCAGAATGTACAATCATTTGCCGCCAAACTTGACGGCTGTAAAAAATCCCAAGCAATTTAGGGAGGCTGTTAAGCGCGTTCTTTTTGAGAAGGCCTATTACTCACTGGAGGACTACTTTGCTGATGGGTGGTAGTGTTTGTTTTGATTTTGTTGTATTGGTCTGCTTTTGGCTTGGTTTGATGATTTTAATGTATTATATTTTTTCTGTTCTGCTACTTGCATTTATATATATATTTATGTTGTGTTGTTATTTACATATTTTACTTCATGAATGTTTGGGGGATTTGAGATTTTACTCTTGCCTTCCTACTAACACTGACAACATAATGTAGTAGGTTTACGTATGTTTTTAAAATATTTTTGTTATATTGTGTTTCAGACGATTAATTACATTAATCTTTTTTACTTGTATACGTCTTTGTTATATATTAATTTAAGTATGACTTTGTCTACAAGAACTTTTGTGATTCTTTTATGACAATAAAGTTATTATTATTATTTAATTATGAAATTTGCTTGTACATTTCTATAGTAGCATCTGGGTTTTGGTCGACTTAACTATGGCAATGTCTTATCTTTATCTTATTCAATCGCTGGAAAAAATAGACTTGCCCGTAGAAGGAATGTTTTAAACTTTTTCAAGAAACGAATGAGAAAACTTCATGCATTTTGGAAAAGAAAAGTAATATTGATTTTTTTAAAGAAGTAGTCCATGATAAAGTGGAGTAGAATGATGCAATTCAGGAAATAAAAGTCTACCTCAATATTGTCCTCAATTATGTCCTATTCCACGGAAATAAAATGAACGCCTCTTCCTATTTCTCCAAAGGTAATAATATTAACGCGAACCATTGGACCTTATTCTCTAGGGATTCTCAACAACAAAATATATATATAACTCAGCCTTTTTAAGCAATATACTTTTTAAAAAATCTGTAGTGTAATTTTGAAGGAAAACTACATGATCAAACTTTTATCTGCATTTGCAGGTTGATTCTACCAGAAAACAAACGAATTCATATTGTGTTAAGATAAATGGGCATGGCAAAGAGGTGAACTCTTAGCGTGTCTGACGTAAATGGCTTTCTGTGAATTCTGCTGATCATAAATTACCTGAAACCAGGAAAATCCAAATATTATTAAACAATTAACAAAACAACACATTTTTAAAGCTTTTATGCGATAAACAAACAAACAAATAATGCATAATTTTGCTGTTTAATCTTTATGCCATGCAGAGCTATTAGACGTGGTGTTGTAATACAAGGAAGTTCCAATTTTAAATTTTAATATCCAGTAAAGTAATAGATACGTACTAATGATTATCGGTAACTATATAAAAATTACATTTAATTGGTATAATTTAATAATTATCGACCAGAAACGATAGATAATACAGTATCTTTAACACATACTTAGATTATTTTAATGAATGTGATTAACTGTAATGGTACATGAAACGTGACTTCTTTAAAAAATCATAGTATCGGTGACCCTGGCAAAACTACTGCTTTATTTAATGAAAGACGGTATAATATTATTGTTTTTGAGAAAAAGAAAAATAGTGTAATAACATTTAGAATTCACTATTCACTATGTTTTCTAAATACATAAATTAATACTGATCTAATACTTGGCTGAAACATTGTTGTATTTTACCTGGTAACCAACTAATTATTGCAAGAGTTATGTCTCTATTTATTTCTCATTATCTATAGAAAACACAATAAAGGCTCATTATTTACCAGGGAGCAATTTTAATTCCTCGAAATAGCAACCTGCAACACTCTCTCGCCAACCTCTAAACAACACTCTCTTTTCATAGCCTCAAATAATTTAACACTCTCTCACCAGCCTCGGCCGAAAAATGTGTTTTAATTACTACCACACTACACAAATTACTAAAAAAACGATATGGAATTTAACGGCGAAATTACCCCAAGAAAAGTATTATAATGAGTAGCAAGGAAGTGGTGAATTGTTTTAACAAATATTTCGTCAATGTGGGGCTAGGTTTGGCTCAAAGTATCCAGAATGTGTCATTTGAGGAACCTGTCAGCAACATACAAGGATCATTCTACTTCACGCCTGCTACACCCGAAGAAATTGTAAATATTATTAACACTCTAAACCCAAATAAAGCAAGTGGTCATGACTCAGTCCAGGTGAGAGATGTTAAACTTCTTAAAAATAAATGTACTATCGTACTATGTTTTATAATAAATAAGTCATTTGAGAGTGGTGTTGTTCCGGGCCGAATGAAGATTGCTAAAGTCAAACCACTGTATAAGGCTGGCAATTCTAATGATGTCTCGAATTACAGACCTGTGTCTGTGTTGCCGGTGTTCTCGAAGATGTATTAAAAAAAGATTGATAAACTTTCTTAATAAACATGGTGTCGTGAGCTCGGCTCAATACGGTTTTGTCAGTTCGAGTGATACGGAGATTGCAGCTATTGATCTAGTCACTGATATACAGAAAAGGGTTGATGGCGGAGCGCTTTGTGCTCTAGTTGCACTGGATCTGAGGAAAGCATTCGATACAGTGATCCATGACATATTGATTAGGAAATTCGAGAACATTGGGGTAAGGGGGGTGTCAGTTCGATGGTTTCGGGACTACCTGCGGCACAGACAGCAGTTCGTGTACACAAATTTTGCCAAAAGTAGTATGGAGCAGGTAACTTGTGGCGTGCCCCAAGGATCAGTTCTTGGACCCATTCTATTTGTTTTATATGTAAACTCTATTTTTTATCAAAAGTTAATGGGAGATGTAAGGCTTTATGCTGATGATACTACAATTATATATTTTGGTAAACATGAATTTGAAATTCAAAAAAAAATAAAACATAATTTTAAGATACTAAATAAATAGTTAGGGATGCACAAACTAACACTACATGTAGATAAATCATCGTATATGTATATCACAAAAATAAGAATGTCGCTGGACTGTGGTAGTCTTGATCTTGGTGGGGAGCATTTGAGGTATAGCAAAATGATAAAATATCTAGGCCTGTGCATTGATGAAACTCTCTCCTGGAAAGATCACATAGAGAAAATAAGAAATAGAATATCGCCATTCATAGGATGTTTGTACAGAATTTCTCATTTGAACAACTCAGGAGGCAATTGTACTTTGCACATGTATACTGCCACTTGCACTATCTTATTACAGTCTGGGGAACTGCTGGAAATGTATATCTAAACAGCATAGAGGTGTTACAAAATAAATGTTTAAAGACTGTGTTTTCTTTGCCTCGAATGTTTTCTACAAAGGAATTGTACAGTAGAAATAACATGTTAAATTTAAGGTGTATTTATGGGTATAAAGTTTGTTTGTATATATATTACATCTTGAAAAAGCATAAACATTCATCCATAGCATTAATCAGTAATAATGAAATACACAATTATCGGACTAGATATGGCAGTCATATTCATCTGACAGCGATTCACTCGGAGTTTGGTGCAAGATCTGTAATACATAATGGTGTTAAGATTTTTAATAACTTGCCCTACTCGCTTAGAAATGTGGGAAATGTAAATAAATTCAAATTGGAGTTAAAGAAATTTGTACTTATTGAATTTTCTCGGGACTTGTAGTTCCTCCTCAGTACTCATGATTGATTTATTGTTCTTGTGTGTATGATTGCATAATGCCAGAGATTGATGTGCATTAATCGTTCGTAATACATATACATATTGATGTGTCCGTAAATTTTCTTCTTCTTAATGTGTGTAAGTTAGTATAAGTTTAAATTTAATTTAATTTTAAGTGTTTGATTCCTGTTATAATATTTTTTGTATCTTCTTGGAGTTAATAAACAATTATTGAAAAAAAAAAAGTTTGATTCATTTAGTTCAAAGTTCAAGCAAATTCAACAAATGCAAGAAAAAAGCAAAGTAAGTTCAGCTTTTTCGAAATACGATGATTTCGAAGCAATTGTTGATAATTGCGACGAAAGTACGCTATATGGTTTAAAGTAAAAACTGTTTTTCGTGCTCGCCTACGAATTGGCTTGGCGAGGCGATGAAGGAGGTCGTTCGCAAGTAAGCTACTTTAAAAAACAAACATTGGAGAAAACAATTTAGTGTTTCCTAAATCGGCGTCAAGCTCCAAATGGTTGATTTAAAATAGAAATAACCCCGAGATCTGCCAAATACGCATTTTTGACAAATATTTACTAACACGACGTAATATCAAACATGTAAGATTAGTTTTAAACGAAAACCCCTTTTGGGATGAGGAACATGATGAGCATATAAATCAACCTAGCCGCTCGAAAGTAACGCCGAAACCAAATATTAATAATTCAGTACAAGAATTACGGCTCATTATTTGGGTATTTCAGTATATCAATTAAAGTCAAAATATATTATAACCTACATTACCGCTCGTCGCTCGTTAAATAATATCATTTCGAACGAATAAAAAAATTCATCTCATTTCCAAAATCTCCATAATATTGAGTTTGGTGTTATAATTTGGACATTTCTTTGCCGATGTGGAATTTCTTAGATTTCGGCACCTCGGGATAGAAGCTAGCATTGGAAATTAGATTAGTAAGAGACACTGTCTTTCCGTTGATAAATATGCCGTTTTAGCCTCTACAATTTCAACACCCGATTGCTAACTTGGCGGAAACTGCGACAGCAATATTTATTATAAATTTCTCTATCTATAGGCAATCGGGATTAACGCGGTACTGTTAAGTTCAAAATGGCTTCAACTTCTGAAAGTACCATAGGTACACCCAATTTCACAGGCCATTTCATTCTAAAACGTAAAAAGACGAAATGTAATTTAACAATATAAGTATGTATAGTTATGTAAATATAGTTATTAATAATTATATAAAACGCAAAATATTTGAAAGGTTTTTAATTAAGTAAAGCTACCAATTTGCTAATAACCAATTCCATGGAAAAATCAATACCATCAACTGCATGTAATTGCAATAATTATGTTAATTTGATACAATTGTTATTGTTATATTCATTAATTTAATAAATAAAATGGATAAAAAATGTGGAAAACAATACATTTTTATTATAATTTATTCCTAACAATATCAATTTTGTATACAATCTATGAATTAATTTTTATTCAAGGACTTTTTAATAATAATGAAGTTTTAGACTCAAATGCCTCTCTTGCTCACCTGCTTGCATGTCTTTCTGTTGTAATATTTTTTATATCATGTTTTGTATTTTTTCAATGAGTTACTGCTTTTTGCACTGTGAAATATACTTTTTCTATGGCCTTTTATGAAAAGATAGTTTTGGTTACCGCATATACTCCAACGAAAACTTCATTTCCATGTTTTGAAAAAAAAAATACCTTAACTTTTACTAGAAATGAAAATTACCCACTAATTTTCGGGAGTAATTACACTAGTGTCTAAAATTTATCTGAAAATTTGTAGGCAAAAGTGTAATTTAGGGATAAAAGTACTCGAACGGTTATAATAAAAATTTATATTACCTACAACTTTTATGTTAACAGAAAAAAGTTGTCATTATTTATATCGCAACTGTAATAATAATAATTATATTATAGAGTGATTTTTGTATGATCTTCGTAATGAAAATATAGCTACACAAAAGGATTAGGTATTTAAAAATTATATTTTATTATGTACTGCAATTAATTAAGATGAATTTAATGTAGAAGAAGGCATTATTTCTTCTAACATGTTGCGGTAAAAAAATATAAATTTCGTCAGGATAGACGAAAATGATTGACCTAGCACACGCCCATTAGCTCTTCGTGTAGGTGACACTAAGATGGCACATTATCTCCCCCTGTCCTGATCTGTGTCTCAAGTTACAACTCTCCATCAAGTTCTAGAGCGCTTATGAACTCCAGTACCTTCGCTGGTTTCAGGGTCAACACGTCTTCATCTTGCACGATTTCATGCCTCTAATGTTCCTTGTCTTGACTTCTGATAGCGTGTATTCTGTTACTAGGTGATCATCAGGAGTTTATTCCTCCTGGCTATATACAGAATCTCCATTCGTCGCTCTCTTCTAGGCCTAATCTTGCCATATGTTTCTTAAGGCGACAATGTCCTGTAAGGATACATAGCCCGTTTTTACTAAGATCCAAACAGATTTTGGATCTTTCATGATTGAAGTTTCCCAGGTATTTTTTGGAGTGTATCAGTTCAAGGAGAGTATTACTCTGTCTGTTTTTTTATCAATTCTGAACTTGTCCATGTATTTGTGTTTCCCTAAGCCGTAGAACGGTTCACACGCCCCTTCTATCACCAAGTGCAGAGCTGTGAGAATCGTTAACTAGGGGACACTAAGTCGTAAACCAGTTGACTTGGATTCAGTTACTTAAGATGTTAAAAAAATTCAAGTGCCGCTTGTGTTTTTAATAACTAAGACAAGATATCCTCAAGACAACAATAAGATCATAAAGAATATTTTTATTTTTTATCTATCAATACATTCTAAGTCTATTCAAACTAATCCCTGATTGGAAAAAAAAAATGTAAGAATGATACCTACTAATAATTAATGATTACGATTAAGTAAAACTGGCAAACAATATCTTTGATGTGAAGCAAAAAATCACATTCACGCATTTGAAGAAAATTGATAGATTTCTTGTCTCAAATTCGATGATGTTGCAGGGCATGAGGGAGAGTGTTTAATTACCGGAATGGGGATAAGAAAATAAAAATGCAATATTAATTATCTTCTTTAAATATATTCACCTGCAACCCTTATACACTTCCCAGATCTATCAATTAATTTGCTTCATAAAAAACCTCTTTACTTTAGTTTTCCGCCGCTCGTAAATTCCTTCCCACAGAGTACTTGTTTGTTCCTCAGTCAAGTATCTTCCAGTAATAATGTTTTGGATTTTTGAACAAGTATCGGAGTGGTTACTTAAGCAGCATACCTCCTCCGAGGGCCGTCTTCAAGTTATTACCTATAATATAGATTTTCCTGGGCAAGATTCCCCGTAAACCAATGTCATCTCTTTCATAATGGTTTGAACATACTTTTCTCCAAAAAATTCTAAACGAACTTTTATTAGTTGCAATAAAAATACCAACGTCACCTCCACAAACTGTTTATTATCTAAAAGTGGAACATGTTTCAGGATATCTCAGATCCCATCATCAGCCACCACAAAGCTGCAAAAACATCAAACATGCAAACATGTAAATGACCAGTAAACTGTGTGTTAAACCAAATATCTTGTTGCGTGAATCTTCTCTCAATGTGATTGCGCTTCCATTCCTGGATCAATTTCGTCTAACCGGCACTCAACAAATTGAAGAAATAATCCATACGTAACTGTGGAGTGCAAGATTAGTTGCAATAAAAATACCAACAAGATATTTGGTTTAACACACAGTTTACCGGTCATTTACATGTTTGCATGTTTGATGTTTTTGCAGCTTTGTGGTGGCTAATGATGGGATCTGAGATATCCCGAAACATGTTTCACTTTTGAGATAATAAACAGTTTGTGGAGGTGACGTTGGTATTTTTATTGCAACTAATCTTGCACTCCACAGTTACGTATGGATTATTTCTTCAATTTGAACTTTTATTAGTTATAGAACACCCAGTATATTTTAGGCTATTTGTTTTTTTTACTAAAGGATTAAATGAAATGACAAGTCAAGTTTTATCAAAAATTGTTCTGTGTATCGTGTTACTCTTGGACTGGTTGTACATAAATGACCGGTGTAAGTATATTTCAGATTATAATAACTAAATAGGCACAAATTCAACATAAAATGTTTTATAGTACGGTTTAGCCTTGGAAAAGAACTTGACCATCTAATTCTCTTATTATGAAATCTGTTTTATTAAAATTTGGTTTGGTTATTTTATTGATAATTAATATGAATTATTCACGCACCTACTTTTCATCACCAGAGGCTGTGCCGTGTAAAGAACACAACAACAGGTCAACTACTGTTGGTGTCCGTAACATACAATGTAAGTACTTGTATTATAGATGATGGGACTTCCATGTTTTGGTAAAATACAGCGTTCTTAGAAATCCACTCCAACACATTAATCAACGGTAGCGAGCGAACGGATTATCCTGACTCGGTTGTTAATTATTATTGGGTATTATTACATGTGCGGCACGCTTATTGCTGGCCTACTATGCTTAACCACATACAGTTGTCAATTTTCGTTAAGCTGAGAAAAAAAAACTGTTGAATGTGAATATAATTCAAATGTGTTTTTCAAACATGGAAGATCTAATACTTTATTATATACACAAATAACTGCCCGCAGCGACTTTGTCGCGAATAAAAAGTCGACTTCACCAAGGTGGCATGGCAAAATTATTGGAGAAAGAAACATACGTTTAGGGTTCGACGAAGTTTAAGCTCTTGTAAGTGGATGAATTCAATAGATTTTGAGGAATTATTAATGGTTATTCTCATCGATAAGTATTTTTAATAGTTGTAGTTATAAAGAAGAAGTCAAAAGTGGTAACTACCTGTTCGCACTGAATCCATATAGCTATGCTATCGTAAAGCCGCAAGAGTTTCTTGGATCTCTAACGACTACCGCTAGGCAAAACAGTCCGGCGGTAGTGCTGCTGGAGCCAGACTTTTCACTGTCTACTTTTTGTCCAACTATTCACTACAACCAGCAAAATTGGCGAAAATCGCAAATTTAATTATTACTTGACAATTTGTTGATTTGCGTCTTGACGAGCATTCTGCGAGAGTGATTCCGGCCTTCAAATATCATGTCAAAAATGACACAATTCAAAAGTTTATGTATAAATTACGATAATTAATCAAACAAAATTGATGTTCTACAATTAGAGTCGTAAATTTAAGTATTTTCGATTAAGCTCGAAGGCACTTTGTTATTTCTTCAATTATTTGAAATACTCGAGTTCTAGTGTTCAGTATCGTAATTATGAGTATATTTTCTTTGTCCTGAATATCGTTCAGGTATAATATTATTGTTTTAGTTCATTTCGTTATTTTTACTGGTGCATTCTCATTCCATAATAATAATAATAATCTTTATTGGCCATTAATCAATATAAAATATATACATTGGCAAGTCATAAATAAACGAATAATTTGTATAGAACATGTCACATTATAATAAATAAAATCTTAAACGCTATCATCACAACGACAAAAAAACAAAAAACAGAAAAAGAGATTTAACGCATGAGGCATCCAGCAGCGCAATTCACATCATACTAGAGCAGAACTGAACAAACTCTTGCAGAGTATAAAAACAATTTTCAATTAGAAATAATTTCAGTCTGCTCTTAAAAACATTCTCAGTTGCTGAGTCTTTGATAGAAGAGGGCAACATGTTGAAATAGCTTATGCCAGAGTACTGCGGCGACTTCCTGTAAAACTCATGATAATGCCTAGGTAATAGTAGTTGGTTTCGTCCCCTAGTAGCGTAGCCATGTCTCGAGCCATTCACTGGAAACAAAGCTCGATTCTTAAATATATAAGGAAGTAATTTAAAGAGATAAATGCAGGCCACTGTTAGCATCCTTTCACTTTTAAAAGTGTCCCGACAAGAGAAGCCGAATGGCAGACCAAAGATAGTCCGCAATATCCGCTTCTGAATCACAAACACCCGACTCACTTCACAAGACCTGCCCCAGGATACTATATTATATGAAATCGCAGAGTACACAAGAGAATAATATATTGTTATTAGGGCTGCAGTATTCATATGACCCCTCAGAGAATAAATTAAGTAAGCCTGTTGGGATAGCTTACCACATACGACATCTAGGTGATGTAGCCAAGTCAATTTCTCATCACAGTCACACCCAAGATCTTCACAGACTGTGACAGAAATGGTCTTGCAAAGGTAAGCCGCTGAGGCGTCATTAACAAATAAAAGGAAAAGAAGGGGACCCAGGATACTTCCCTGAGGAGTGCCGATATTAATGTCCTCATAATCAGATAACTCTGAGTCTATCCTGACACGAAATCTACGCCGATTCAAATATGAAAAGATCCAGTCGTTGACGTTTCCCCTCACACCCATACAGGATAGCTTGGTCGACACAAACTGCTTATCAACCGTATCAAATGCCTTTGATAGGTCAAAGAATAAGGCAACAACATATTCTCCCGCATCAGTACGGTCTTGGATATATTGGACAAAGTCAGTGATGCATGTTTCCGTTGAAAACCCCTTCCGAAAACCATGCTGACAATCCGTTAAAACTTGATAAAATTACCATATTGTTTTGCCTATTGTTGGTAATAAATTTAATGTCGCTTGCTTTGCTGTTTTGAAAATGTCAGTTGGATTATTACTATCACTCATCTTGCGATTTACATTTTTTATCGTTGTTTACTAATATCAAAAAAAATTTCCCTTAATGACAAACAAAAGTCGAATCTCCACACAAATAAATTCAGTAGAAATTCATAAATATTCTCCAAACATGTTTCGGAACTTACACCAGTTCCATCATCAGTGGAAAAAAGAGAAACTTACAAAATCAATGTAGGAATTTCTATCGAGATCACTTCTCTATAAATTTTTTATTTTGGTTGTATGTATAATAAAATACTAAATAACTAACATTATTTTGTTATTCACATTTCTTTTTGTGTTTTAAAAGAAATATTTTGTGGTTTTGTGAATCTTCAAACAGCCATACTGTTGTTGTGGGCTCTTACCAGATTGTAAAACTTTAATTAATTACCTTTAAAATGAGAAAAAGAAGAAAACGCAAAACAAAAACAAAAATAATTGACAAATTTCCAACCATTTACCTATATTTTATTTTATTAATTTAACAACTCAATTTATTTCCAACAGAGTGATGTGTATAAACGTTTAAATCAATGTAAAACTCTCTATTAACATTTGTATGAAGTACGACCCTCACATCTGACAATACTGTATAAGGTTCCTTAAGCCACTGATGATGGACGTGTCCGAAACATGTCTGGCATTTAAACCAAGGTTTTAACGTGTATATATAAGTCATTTTGTGGAGTAGACGTCGTTTTATTCAAATCAGAAATATTAAATTAAATTTTTTAAAAAAGTTAGTGACCATCATGATCTACAGAAAGAATTGTGAACAATGTTAGTTATTTAGTATTTTATTATACATACAACCAAAAAAATTTTTTCCCATAGAAGTGACGATGGAAGGAAATTCCTATAACATTGATTTTGTAAGTTTCTCTTTTTGCCACTCATGATGAAACTGGTAAAGTTCGGAAACATCTTTGGATAATATTTATGAATTTCAATTACATTGATTTTTGTGGAGTCTCGACTTTTATTTGTCATTGAAAATTTACAACTCCCTTTAAGAATGGACTATTTTTTCAAAATTAATATTAATATGTATAAGAAAATTATTTACACTATACTAGAGCAGCTATAGCAAACTATAAATATATTTTATAAAAAAATAATGTACATCGTACAATGCATAAAAGTTCCGGCCTGGTCCATTCTATAGTCGGCCCACCTCCATCAACCTCTTGGCCACCGTTTCTGTTATGTGCACAAGACCTTTACCATGGCGGGTTCCAAGAGCAACCCTTGCGGTAGCCCTGGTTTATCCCATGCATCACAGAGAATGGTGTTGAGAGTGACGCACGCGTCCGAAGAAGGGCGCGTGGGGCAACCAACAAGGTAGGGGTCCAACTACATAAAAAGCAGCCCACCGTCAATCTCCCAACACATAATTCGCTGTGGTCCGTCAGATTTTTTATCTTCACGCTCTCCGGGTCATTTGCATCGCTTGCAGCAGTGAACAACTATAGTGTTACAGGCTGTTCGCGATTCTATTTTTTTTTTGAAGTCACTTTGTTTTGTGTACCGGTTTTTTCGAAGTGATTATCACTGGCATCGTGTATATTTTGGACTAATTGAAGAAGAAGATATCAAGCAATTTGAGCTTTAATTTTGTGCTTCAATTTAAGAAGAAAAATACGATACAAAGATATTATGGCTGCTGTAGCTGCTGCTCAAAAAAATAGAGAAATGTTTGCTATCAAGAAATCCTACAGCATTGAGGTAAGTTTGAAAACCCAAACTCTATAATTCAACAAAATACTAACGGAACACAATTGTATCAATCAATTGGAGGGCATTTGCAAGATGGCTTTCAAATTTAAGCATTTCTTGTTCTGATAATTTAAACATTTCCCTACATTATATTCTTATTCTAAAAATGTTTGTCCTTAAATATTTACTAAATGTTTTTAAATAGAACACTCTGTTCTGTGAATTGACCCATAATATCAAAGTACGTTAACTTTTCGGCAAAAGAATCAGAATTCTAACCCGTGTTTCGTCTTTTATGTTAAATACGTTACATGTTTTAGCTTATAAAAGCATCATCAGACCTATCTTATGTCCAACAGGGCAATAGATGTATATGTGTTGTTTAAATCTGATTTTTGAAATGTTTTTACCACTTGCTGTTGTTTGTTTGTTTCCTGTTAGAAATAAGATAGATCTGATTATGCCTTTATACAAATTTTGAAAACACAAGTTCTGAAAAATTAGAGCACAGGGTTTTCTAGACTTTTTATTGTAAAATAAATACTTCATCAAATTCAACGGTATTTTCTAACATTTTAAATGAAAACCTATATGTTTTTAAATGTAAATTTAATTAATTGGATTGGGATGGAATCGATTGCGCCAATAAATTTATTTTTATTGTTGGACAATATATTCCTATTCTAAAAAAAATAAAAATGTTGCTTCTAAAATACTGTCGTTGTTCTTTTTCAATAGAAAGCACTTATATTGTTTTTTCAGCGTCATCTTTAAAGATTTAATCGAAATACTTTGTATTTAATAATAAAACTAAATGGCGGGTGTTTTCAACAGGTTTCAAGTAATTTGTTTAACTGTAAAATATTTTTTTTCAAGACAACATTCTGTATAATATAATTAAATATATTATCTCTCTCCTATAGAAGAAAATATCAAAAAATCTTGACTGAATTTGAAGCGTTAAAGTAGAACATTACCTTGAATGCAGTTTTAGAAGAAGAAAGAAAAATGTTTAAATTACCTAGAATTTTAATTTCTCTATTTTTTTAATGTCATCACGCGTGTAAAGTTATTTATGTAGTACAAGTCCATGGAATATTATAATTACCTACACCTATATGCGTTCAGGTTTACCAATTTTCTTGAAATGCACACATTTCATATGAACTTGAACCAAATATTTGTAACAGATGCTAGAATAATCATTGTATATATCCAAAAGAATGAAAACTTAATTGTTTTGTTTATCAAAAAATACGTGAGATATTATTCATTCGTTTTTTAATTATTTTAACTCAGAATTTTTACCCTCGTAGTGTGTACTATTAAAAATCATATTTCTCTATTTTATATAAGAATAAATTCCTATATAAAAAGGTAAGAAATATTGTAGAAAACTGCGTACGCTACTGTACCACGAATTGGTTTTTAAGATGGCCTATAGGTACTAGACTCCAATTACACAGATTCTCAATTTTGGATACTCAATCGAAGAAGTATTTTGTCCTATATAAACGATTTATTTGATTGTTTATAAATGCCATACTCTGAACTGGTGACTTAAGCCCATTCCTTAGTCAACAGAAGACTCCCATCGGTTTTCCATATCAACCATTTTAATGTATGCAGGTGCTGTGGCTAACACTTCGTTAATTTGTTTGGAAAATCCACAACTTCCATCTTCTTTCATCCTTTAAAAGTGTATCGCCTTATTGAAAATTCATACTATCTTACACACTTTATCACCATTTAAAAACAAACATTTTCTAGATATTTTGCAAGGATTTTTGACAATCAATAATAAGCAATTCGAAAAAATGACACAAAATAAAGTTTTTTAAAGTTGCCTTAGGATTTTTTGAGACCAAATCCTCGCAATAGTTTATTTCAGCTATCTAGCAATAATGCTTTGCTGAATTGTTTTCTGTTCGGTAATGAAGCACCATATCATTTCACAATTTCTCATTGGTATGGAGAATTCGAACATGCATGAGCACCGATCTAAGAGCAGGTGCTCCAAGTAGTTGACCAGAAGCCATCATTCTACAGAATTGATAGTTCCCATACAAAATAGCAACTCGAGTTTTGACTGAAATGAGTTGCAGAATTTAGAATAACTGCAATCTTTAACAATGCATTTTGAGTGCAATTGAATTACGGGAAACCCACATGGAATTACAAACAAATCATTGCTCACAGCTGACTTTTTCATACAATTCCTTTAGTAGAAACAAGAAAAAATAAACTGAAAATACCTAGACATCGTTTTTTGTTTTCAAAAGTTTCTGTTGCTGTTGTTGGAGACAAAATTCGAAGTTAGTAACCAAAAAAAAAAAAAAACATGGTAAGCATTTCGTAACAACAAAATGCCCTGAAAAACTGCCAGTATTACGGAGGGATTAGATGCAGGACTTGTCACAGGGTACTGTACAGCGTTGTGTAAACCCGTGAGGATGCGGTTGAAACCGGGTACTTTTGCACAACAGACCCTTTTCCAAAGAAAAAACAACCTACAAAAAAAAAATAAATAAAAACTGTTGGGTTCCTTATTTTATCTTGCTCGAGTGTGAAATACAGTCCTTGTATATTTTAACGATATTTGACTAACATTTTTCTTTATTGTAAATAATGTAAAGACGGAAAACATTGCATAAATTTATAAATCAAATATTCCCACTGATACACACTTAAGTTAAGATAGATAATAATACTTATGTTTACTTAAATCTCAATATCCTTCACTTTAACAAAATAAATAAATGCAATGCTACTTTAGTTAATAAGTTTTAGTCCAAGCAAGTCATAATTTTAAATAGTTTCTTTAGTAGAAGAGTTGTTTCAAAAAAATGATTTCAGTCATGGTAGAAATGACATTAGATGTTCTCTTATGAATCTGCATCAAGGTGGTTCAATCTATGGCTCTTCTTTGTTTGTTATTCATCGATTCAATGAAACATTTGAGAATACGTTTACTTTTTACGACCTGAGACACCAAGAAAATATTGAACTGTAAAACTGTAACTGATAGTAGTAGGTAGTTCTAAGTTAAAAACGAAGGTTCAAGCATTAATATTGTAAGCGCACTATATTTGTCTACTGGCTCAAACGGCATTGACAAAGCGAAGGCAACAGAAAATCGATTAAGCTGTCCAGAATGGCGTTCAACTCTATCTGCCATTGTAATTAAACAGACTTTAAGTCACAATAGTATCAGACAGCAAAGAATAGACTCAGCGAGGAGCTTCTGAGCTAGCTGAACGTGAATGTTAAATAAATAAATAAAGCGTTTATTGCCCAACAGTTTCCCATTTAAAGGACAATATTACAAACTAAAAAATTAAATGCTTAAATAAACAAAAATACTAATTTATAAATGCTAATTAATTCCGCACACATACACACACCTAAACCACAAATGTCTCTGCAGCTACCATTTTCAAGTGATTGACTGTAGTTGTAAAAATGTCACACACAAACCAACCCAACCCAACCCAACCATTCTCTCCATATGCTCCAAAAACTGGAACCTCTGATCGAAGGTAACACCAAGATCCGTGAATACCCGACATCGTTCAAGTTTATTTGTGGAGATTGCATACGGATAGTCAATAAACGTTGTTTTACGTGTGAAACTCAGACATGTGCATTTACGAATGTTAAGAGACAATTTGTTACTGTCGCACCACCTTTCTAGAGCACACAGATCATGCTGCAGGTTTATGCAATCTGCTACTGAATCTAATGGAGGCAAAGATTTTTAAGTCATCTGCGAAAAATAGAGTACGCTGAAGTAAACACAGGTCCAGATCATTGATGAAAAGAAGGAATAACAATGGACCTAAGTTAGAACCCTGGGGTACTCCTGACGTGGCCGAGTAAAAACAAAATTTAAAGACGTTGTAAAAGACATATTGTTTCCGATCTCCGTATCAGCTGCATAAAGATATCAAGCCGGAAGGAAATCCATCATACGTATGCAGTTTAGTCAGCAATATGCCATGGTCTAGCCTATCAAAGGCTTTGGTGAAATCAGTATAAATTACATCCAGTTGACCGCCGTGATCAAGAGTTTCAGAGATACAGTAGGTAATAACTAACAAATTGGTGGCAGTGGACCGGCCACACATAAAACCTGTTGGTTAGATGAAATCTGACGTCTCACAGCTGTATAGATCCGGTCATATAAAATTGATTCAAATAATTTAGAAAAATTGCACAATAGAGAAACTGGTCGATAATTATTAATATGAGACTTTTCGCTGGATTTAAAGACTGGAACAACTTTAGACACCTTCCATAGATCCGGATACATTCCCGACTTCAAAATTAGATTGAAAATTGACTGTAATGGAAGGATTAAGACAGAAATGCAATCTTGGACAAAAAAAGAGGGAATATTATCATATCCATAGGTAAATTTATTTGTAAGGCGTTTAGAAGCTGCAAATATGTCTGACAGCTCAATCTGCCCGATATTGACAGTATTAGAGCTTCCAGGAACATTCGGCGCAAGATAACTAGATGATTTAAGAAAAACACTATGGAAGAAGGTAGCAAACGAGTCGACAATGGCTTGAGGATGTTGCCAAGTAATATAGACAAGAAGCTCCATTGAATCATGAAAATTAGTTCAGACGGACACTGCCAACTAAAATGTGTGACTCTTTAAGATTGATGGGAATCCATTCGGCGAGAAGACCAACAGAGCAAAGTTAGCTAGTGAGCAACAATGATAATTACTATTTTTATGTATTTATAAAGAAAAGAACAAAATTGAATAGTAAAGCAACCAATTTAAGTGCTTTTCCATACCCTTGACGACTTAAACAACACATGTTATATCAATTAAAACAATCAATCCTTTCCAAATGAATCGTTACAATTAAAAGTGTATCATTAAAACAACAAGAATTTTACACCAAGGTTATGTTTACCTACTAACAGGTGCGAATGATATCTTTCAATAATAATAACAATAATTATCATAATTACCACTGCTGGTAATTCGATTTTAATAAGTAGGAACAGGAACTTGAAATCGACCCAAACTTTTATCTAATTTGATGATATCAAATTATAATTTACTTAAGTTCGTATAATGCCATAATAAAAGCATGACAAGATGCGGTTCTTCTTCTTGAATTGTTCAAGTGGAAAATGTCTTTGGGATAAATTTCGGACTTTTTCATTTCCGCCACTTCTAACAATTTCCTTCTGTTTTTGAATGTACAGTAGTAAGATGTAATGGAACTTTTAATAGGAATGAATATCTGGCAAGTTAGTTTAAGACATTCTTTTCCTAAACTAATTAATTCCCTTAAAGAACATAAACTTGATTTATACCAAATGTGGCTTACAAATTCGATAGATGAAATAGATTTTAATAACCAAAATTTAATCCTCGATACAAACTAGAAAAAGAAAAAAAAATTTACTCTATTTTTATTCCAGAATGGCTATCCTGCCAGAAGACGATCACTAGTTGACGATGCACGATTTGAAACTTTGGTAGTGAAACAAACCAAACAGACCGTTATGGATGAAGCTAGACTAAGATCTAATGGTGAGCGTCTTGACAAATTCATTTGCAAGTGCATGTTCATAGAACGTCATATAATTTTGGTGTATTTGATTTTTATTTTGCATGATTTTTGTTTTGTTTTTGTTTGGAATAGATTCTAGTCTTGAGCCAGAAATTGAAATTCCACAAACCTGCCAGAAACCAACTGAAGGAAACCAAAATGAAGGTAAGTTAATGTAGTTTTTTATTTCTTTTATGTCCAGTGCCGCCTTTTATTACTTCCTCTTGGGGATTGTAGCAGGATTTTATCTAGAAGGCATAACTCGTGCTAACTTTTGGATTTTTAGAGCACGCCGCTAATTCTGCCATAGTTCTTGATCAGATAGAGTTTTCAGCTCCTTCATTCTTGTCAATTGATCTTTTGAAGGATATGTTGAAGCTATGCCGTTTGGTCATCTGCTTTAATTCATGATTTTAGACAATTTAGTGCGTTCCCATGTCCTAAATCTATATTTCCGTATTTTTGATACCATGTTGAATAGACTTTTTGCAAATTGATTTCCCAACAACAATTATTACACAATTTTAATGGCTTACTTTACTTTGTTTATAAATTAATCAATTTATTATTGTACAAAACAACAATTTAAATGTAGATTCTATCTGCTTATCCTTGATCATTTCTTGATTTGATATAAAAACCAAACAACGCACACGTATTGAAGGAAAATTTATCAGAGCGCGAAGCTCTTATTAACCTTGCATTACAGAACTTGACATCGATAAATAAAATTAGATTCAGGACTGTCACGTAGACAACAATACTTCTGTTACAATTTGATACAGTTTACATTAAGCGAAAAATATAAATAAAAATCAAACTCCGTGAACATCTATTCATTTATTAATGTGAAGGAGGATTCCATACTCTCAGTGGAGCGTGCAAACTAAACAAAAACATCAGGACATAAAATCGTTCTGTCCTTTGCTCCAAGCTGTTGGATAATCAATGAAGAAAAGATTAGATGACGCAGGTCATGTTTTTGGCAAAGCACAAGCCCACTGCTGCTTTGGCTGATCCCAGGATTAATTCCACTAAAAGAGTCCGGACAATGGATAATATGACCAGTGCCGTGAAGACATTTCCTAACTAACTAACTTTGACGCCAGCTCCGGAATGTAGGTAGGAGCATCCTGTTCAGTAAAATACGAATTACTTCGAAATATGCAACGAATTGGATGACTACAATTAAGACCAGAACACAATTATTATGAACAGAGGTTGAATATTTAGGGTTTGTTGCTAATATAGTAAAACCGACGTTAATTTCATATATTCTCCATTATTTCTCCAAGTACTGACCTATTTACAATTTACCCTGTAGCATAAAAATGGATGTAGTTAGCCCTAATTTTATCACCAGTCATAATAATCCTACAATTTAGTGGTTTCACGTGACGTTAGCAAGTAGTTGCGACACAAAAGCTCTTTTTCGCCACTTGAGTTGTGAGAAGCTTTTATAATTTAAAAAGTCAATTTTCACGTTCCATTTGAGCTGTGAAGTAAATACTAAAAAATAGAGCAAAAAGATTATTTCTTTTCTCATTTTTACAACCAACGTTGTACAGGAATCTACAGCGCATTCAAAAACTCTACTAATGCTAATTTATTTATTTTTTTTTGATAAATTAAAATAAAAGACGGAACGTAATAAAACGATCCCTTGTTTAGATGATAATATTTGGTTTGATTCAGGGTGTTGTATTTAAACATGCTCTATATTTTAAGATGCTGGACTTACAGAAGAAGAAATTGTTTTATCAAACGCAATCTCCGATAACCCGGAAGCAGAAAATGCAATTCAAAGAGCCGCTTTCATTCTGCGTCTTCGCGAAGGAATGAACTCATTATCCAGAGTTTTAAAAGCCATCGAAAAGTACCAGGGGTCTGTGATTCATTTGGAGACGAGACCAAGTCAGCGTGATAACCAGATGTTAGATGCCTTAATTAAGGTAAAACTATATAACTATAATTTCTTGCAGCGCATAATCACAATCTGCGATATTATATTTTAAAGGTGGATATGAGCAGAATTAATATGCTTCAACTGATCAAGAATCTTCGCCAATCTGGCACTTTAGAAGGTGTGACTTTAATTGGTGATGACAATATTTCCGCAAAGAATCCATGGTTCCCACGCCACGCCAGTGAATTGGACAACTGCAATCATTTGATGACCAAATATGAACCTGACCTTGATATGAATCATCCTGGATTCGCTGACCAAGTCTATCGAGAGAGAAGGAAGGAAATCGCTGAAATTGCTTTTGCATACAAATTGTAAGTTAAATTTTTAATTATTGAATCAGCTAATAGCATAATAACTTTTTTTTATTTCAGTGGAGATGCAGTTCCACATATTGAGTATACAGAAACTGAAAATAAAACCTGGAGATCCGTCTACAACACCGTGGTAGATCTGATGGAGAAGCACGCTTGTCAAGAATATGTTCGCGTGTTCAGAATTCTTCAGAAAGAGGAGATCTTCAATCCAAGCGGTATTCCACAACTAGAAGAAATGTCCAAATTCATGCAGAAACATACTGGATTCACTCTGCGACCAGCTGCTGGTTTGTTGACAGCCAGAGACTTTTTGGCATCGTTAGCGTTTAGAATCTTCCAGAGTACTCAATATGTCCGACATGTAAACTCACCTTTCCACACGCCGGAACCGTAAGTAAATATTTTTATACAAAAATCATTCAGCAAAGATTTCATCAGATTGTTTATAATAATTCCTAGAGTGAGATTGCGCACGGTCTCGTTGTTACTTACAACTTCTCAATTGATTTAAAGTAAAATAGCGGTGATTACTAAATTTAGATTCACCTCTCCAATTTGCTTTTTTCGTCAAACAATTTAGTCTCAGAAATATACTAATGAGTGGTCACTCTGTATCATAAAATTAAATCCACGTGTATTACAAGTTTTTACGGAAAATTCTATTATCAAAACATTATTACGCCTTCCATCTGTAGTACATTATAATGTCGTGACAAGTTGAGTGTCAAGTGAGTCCATTAAGAGGCTCAATCACATCAACCGTGCTCCATGCGAGAGATATAATAGTGTCACAAAATCCAATTACGTCAAAGTTGGCTGGCTCTTTGATGACACCCTCTGTAAAATGATGCACTGCATATTATTATTGAGCGCTGGTGATTTTTGACGATAATTACTTTACAGTGAAAGAGAGAGGAAAGTTTAATTTGCTTTAATTGTTTTTTCAAGTAGAATGAAGTGCTGGTATTTTGACTGCTTGCTGGACAAACATAAAAACAAACAATTTCAATTGGCTGAAAAATTAGGGGAAAGAAAAAATTATTTGTAGTTGTAATTGCCATTTAAAAATTTTGAATTTTGACTCTTTTTTCAATTTGATTTTTTACACTTTTTTTCAAATAGCCTGTATTAATATTTACTAAAAAAATATACGTAGGCGCCTCAAGTAGGTCTATAGCTCCTAGGATATTCTAACAATTAAATTATTAAAGCGTCGACCTACCTACTACAACAGATTTTCAGATTGTTCCATAGTGTAGTTTTTCCATAATCGCTCGAATCCCTTCCTGGTGCGACACTTGTTATACAGGGTGTCCCCTCTCAATTGGAAAAAACTTCTGGGGCATATTGAGGAACCATAGACAAGTAGTTTGAGATAAGAGACTGATGTCCGGAGTGGATGGTTTTCAAAATACACGGTGTCAAAGTTTTTTTCAAAAAACCTTTTTTTATCAATATCTCAAAGACACGTTAACCGATTTTCTTGAAATTTGCTGGTGATGCGAGCTAATTAAGACGCTTAGTTAGCACTAATTAAATGTTAATTAGGATTTCAGTGGCGCCCGGGGTACAGTGTCACGAATTAAAAGGTTCATTATTATTAGAAAGAAAAACAAGGAGGCTTTTTTACAAATAATTTATTATTAATAGTGGAGCAAATGCTTAAAGTGTTCACCATGCATTTCGATGCATTTTCTGCACCTGTCGAGGATTCGCGCACCCGAGCAAACACGCCTGGATCGTTTGCGATAAATTCCGCTGCCACCACAACTCTAGCAACTAGGTCCTCCATTATCAGCACAGGAGTTGCATAGATCAACTGTTCCATTTCGCCCCAAAGAAAAAAGTCCAGGGGGGCCAAGTCCGGTGACCTTGTTGGCCAAGGGACGGGACCACCTCTACCAATCCACCTGTTGTTGTAGGTTTGGTCGAGGTAACCTCTCACGGTGCGCGCAAAATTCGCTGGACAACCATCGTGTTGGAACAAGGCCTCTCTACGCAACTAGGGGTACATCTTCCAGCAGCTCGGGCAGAATGTCTCGCAAAAAAACTAGACAGCTATTCCCGTTGAGGTGATCAGGTAGAACGTACGGCCCAATCAAATGCTAAAAAAAACTTTGACACCCTGTATTTTAAAAACCATGCACTTCCGGACATCAGTCTCTTATCTCAAACTGCTTGTCTATGGTTCCTCAATATGCCCCAGAAGTTTTTTCCAATTGAGAAGGGACACCCTGTATACATGCACATAGGCAAGCGAATTTCAATCGCAAAATACTTGTTTATTCTATGGCAGATTTAAATAAATTTTTAAGGAAAATCGAGATAAACGAAGAACAGAATTTGAATTCGAAAAGCGAGTTTAAAATAATTTAGTTTGACCACTTTACAAAGTGTCTTCTCTCTAAAAAAACACATTTTACATAAGCGAGCAGACATATGTTTTGTTAATTAATAATTTAACTTAATAACATTAAAATTCTATTGATATCAACCAGAAAATTCCATTAGACAAGTTAGTTAGTTTTAGTTTTTTTCTAATAATTTACTAAGGATTTAACAACCCTTGTAATGCCTCCAGGAACAATCCAAGCCAGCATACTATTCTTATGTTCACTACAAAGGTCCAAAAATTCTCGAGAACATTCGATGCAATGTTGTTTTCGCTGTGGCGTAAGAATTCTCAACACCCAACTTTCACTGAAGTTTGTTATGCCAAGATGTTCATCTAGAATTTTAAAAATGGCTGTATCGGATACTTCTATACCATATCTCTTCTTCAACGAGTGCCGGAGTACTGATTTTAATAATCCGAAGGTTGTCTTCGAGCGATTCCCTACCATGCTTCAACAGCCCATGTTACTTGTAAACTATTTCAAAGTATTTATTCTAATGATGAGTCATTCACGAATTTTCATCCTCACGAATCCACGGAATTAAAAACGCCCCTTCGCAATACATCCCAGAGACGAGCGACTTTGTAATTTGAAAGTTACATACCAAATAATTCTGTTTGCAAACACGTGGATTTTAGTTACATTACGTAAAAAACCAGCATATACGAGTATATTATAATTTTATTCCAACAATATATTCATAAACTTACCTTGTTTCTCTAAGCGTCAAAATGTCAATCTATAATTAATATAATGAAAAAATAAGTATGTGTAAGCATAATAAGTATCATTATTTCCAATAATAATTAAATTTTAATTAATATAACTAATACCAGTTCATTTAATTTAATTAGTGATTTTTATTAGTTGTGGTTTCAATCCCATTTATGATAAATTGCAGAAAATCACTTCCTTGTTTGTTAAATACCCTTGAAATATCCGTAATTTTTCACAATTTCAAATTGATTGATTACATTAGAGTTATTTAACAATATTTAACTTGGTTGGTCGTAGAAATTATTGCAATAAATAAAAATATATCAAGGGTGTTGCCAAATTTAAGTAACATGAATACTAGTTGTAATTGTAATATTGTTCAATAGCTCAGAAGGTCTTACAAACATGTAAAGTATTTGTTACTAAAGAGTAGTGGTGGAAGCAGAAATGGACCAATGATAAAGTTCAATTATGAAGCACACATTTGTTGTCGTCGCTGATGATCTTGTGTACAATATTACGAGAAGCAACGTTAGTTTTGAGAAGAAGGCTGTTTTAAACCAGATGGAAGAACAGATATTGACAAATCACAGACAGTGGCTTTTCAGGAAAAAGTTTTGTGTCGGTTTGATGAAAGACGTAACTTTCATCAATCCGACGCATCTGTTCTTCCATCTGGGTTAAAATAGCCTTCTTCTCTATACTAACGTTGCTTCTCGTTTGATCACATATAAAATCCATATTTGCATACCCTTCAACGATGAATTTGACAGTTTTGTTACGTTATTTCTCTCACTCATTCCCACCCTAGTTAGTGGCTATATACAAAAACAATTAATTTCCGTCTAGGATTTAAACAGTTTTTTTCTGCAATGTATTCTGTAATCCACGCAAAATTTAATTGTGTTGTTTGATTAAATAAATTGTATTTTGAAATTTAAGTACAAGAACATCCAGTCCAATAATTATGGATCACTCTGTATTTTTTCATTTACTGTATTGTTCGTCTGGCAGTAAAGAATAGATTTTGTAATCCGATCAAGTATCCGATTAATATTGGCAATTTCTTAAATATATTCCCTGTAGAAAGTAGTAGGATCAATTTCGTAATACCCTCAGGAATATGAAAATATAATGTAGCAAAGTAAAATAATATAATTTTCTTTCGTTCATAATTTTTATCACTGTTAAATAATTTTATAAGGTCTTGAAACGCTACTACATACTATACTACTTTACCTTGGCTATTTGTTATCTCTTGGCCGGGCTGTGAAACATCATGACTCTTTTAACAAAAATTTTACAACTATCGCTTTTTCAAATTAATAGAAAATATTTTAATGCAACAAATACTGTCGCAATGAACCGCATAGGCCATTTAGTGACCACATCATCATCAGCATTCACTCGCTAACGAGTATGAATTACTCCAACTCAGGCGTTTGGATTTCTCCTTCGTTGGAATACGCCTGTGCGTGAGATTTTTTAAAGTGGTAATGTTGCTGCACATCAGCAATCACACGACCCCTGACAGAAGCTAAAGTCCGACCCAATGGCATACTGTCTACGACAATTGGAGACTCCAGCACTGCTGCAATCTGTTGCTGGGTTGTCAATGGATGCGTAAGATAGTGGGTTCGTATCCTAGACGGGCATGGGATGGAGGATCTCTGGTGCGACGTATAATGGGATCAAAGTCGTCGTACTGTTGCGGCTGCAGGCAATACGGCTTGCCAAGAGTGAGAAGTTGTTCTCTGCCCTGACTTACATTTAGTGAACAAATATGTATGCCCAGATGCATATTTGATAGAACGCGGTTCATGCAAGAAAATTCCTGAACCTACCTATTTGTTTCTTTCCTGATGCCTAAATTACCATAGTTGGAAATTTGTTTACCATTTTGCGAGAAGACTCCGTCAAAGAATCAACTGTCTGTTCTTTTCCACAAACACGAAATTCTGTCATCTTGTAGCAGCCTTCTTTCAAAATTCCAGAGCTTGTATCAAAGCATCTTCAGCAGTGCAATTACAAAAATAGTTCAGACATTACAAAGAGCTTATTGGCTTCCTTTTTTCCTCTGATGAATTCGTTAAGCTTACGTATGATTTTTCAGACCCAGAATGCCTCTAAGGTAGATTGCGATGTCATACGTTCACCATGTTAAATATACAAACCTTCAAATTGCGTAATTTTCTACCTGCAAGACACTGGAGTGTGTTCCCATTGAGTCGAGTATCCAGCTGCATAATTCTGCTTAGGACTACAATCCCAAGTTTTGTCTTCATATACCATCAGAGGTTTCGTTGCTTTGCTAGCAGTTATTTCAGTTCAGCCATATCTACAATAAATAATTATTATTATTAGTTGAGTTGACTTCAATAGACAAAGAACTATGTACATTCGAACATGCCGCTAACATGATAGAAAAAAGCCATCGTAGAAATTAAAACGTATTTTATATCATCTAGATGAAATTTAACAGTGATAATATTTAATTGCAGAGATTGTATCCACGAAATATTGGGACATATGCCACTTCTTGCCGATCCAAGCTTTGCCCAATTCTCTCAAGAAATTGGTTTAGCATCATTGGGTGCATCAGATGAAGAAATTGAAAAACTATCCACTGTAAGTAAATTGTACCTACATATCTAGGTATATAAAGTTGCAAATACCAATAGTTTTCATAATAATAAATTTAATATAAATACGTATGTACCTATACGTACATAATATAAAGAAAATGTACCTACCCTAATTTACATTAGGTACATATTACGTATTTACGGGTCGATCTAACAGAAAAATAAAATAATAATAATTACATGTTGTCTTAATGCAAATGATAACATTTACAATAAAATACATTAAGTGGTTATATCAGATTAATTAAATTTAATCCTCCTTTCTAAATAATAGTCCACAAGTAAACCTTGAATGACTATATAAGAGGGCAGTTCATTATTCAACTATCTTTCACTCATTCGATTAGTTTGACTAGAGGACGTAGATGTTGCTCGTGGCGTCAGATCTTTTTTTACATTAAGCAAAAATCAAGACTTATAATTACAAAAATAGTCTAATAAGAGGTATTTGTTAAAGGAATCAGGATCAGAATTTGGCTGTGTAAAGACACAAGATTCATTGATGATATATCCGTTTTCATTTCAATGATTCAGAAATATTTTACTTAATATTGGGTCTGCCAGATAACTTTTTTTTTTTGAAAATGCTATAAAAGAAAAACTGCTGAATATTTTCTCAAATTTCTTTTTTTATTTGAATGTACAATCCTTCCGGTTAATAATGACAAATAATTTCATTCAAATGGCTGCCTCGGCTGGCCATGCAGTAGCCTACACGATCGGTCCAATTTTTAAGCACATTATCGATTGTGTGCAGCTGTATTTCCCCAATGGCTTCACGAATATTGTCCTTTAAAGCGTTAATTGTCTCTGGCTTGTCGACGTAACACTTATCTTTGACGGCACCTCACAAATAATAGTCCAACGGTGTCAAATCGCAGCTCCGAGGTGGCCAAACGACATCAGCTCTGCGGCTGATAATGCGATTTTCAAAAACAGGGCGCAAAACATCGAGTGTAGCTTCGGCTGTGTGGCACGTAGCGTCGTCCTGTTGAAACCAAATGTTGCCAATATCCTCCTCTTCAATTTTTGTGAACAACAATGCGTTCAACATGGCCCGATAACGATCGCCATTGACTGTAACGGCCACTCCTTGCTCATTTTCGAAGAAAAATGGCCCAATTATGCCTCCGGACCAAAATCCGCACCAAACAGTGACTCGTTTTGGGTGCATCGGCTTTTCAATGTATGCGTGCGGGTTTTCTGTGCCCCAAATGCGACAATTTTGCTTGTTTACATACCCGCCAAGATCAAAATGAGCTTCATCTGAAAAGATGATTTTTTTGGCAAAATCGGCATCTTCTGTAAGTCGCTCGCAGGCCCACTGAGCGAAGCGAAAACGCATTGGATGGTCAGTTGGCTTCAACTCCTCCACCAATTGGACTTTGTATGGCGTCATACCAAGGTCTTTATGCAAAATTCGTCTCAATGATGTCTCCGAAATGTTCAATTGTTGAGACCGACGGTGAATTGATGTTGATGGCGCTTCACGCACACTTTCTGCCACAGCAGCAATATTCTCGGGTGTACGCACTGTTTTTGGCTTTTCACGCTTTGGTTTATCGATAAGGATGCCAGTTTCTTTCACTTTTTTCACGAGATAACGAACATACGGAGCTGACGGTGCTTCTCTTCTTCCAAAATCCGTACGCAATTTTCGCACACATTCTGCAACATTACCATGATTTTCAAAGTAATGTCGCAATATTTCCCAGCGTTGTTCAAGCGTATACACAACCATATTCGTTCAGCGGAAGGATAAAACTAATTATCTGTCAAATCAGACATGAGCTAAGTGTTACCCTTCACGAATTAAGCACTAGTTGAAAAAAAAACGTTAGATGGCGGACCCGATACTTTAGAAATTATTTATAAATACAAATCCAATCACCTATAGCTTTACTTTCTTTTAATATTACAGCTACAATTTTATTGAGTTAAGAATCCTTGTTGTTTCTTGAATATATTTGCTGGAGCAATACAAAGTAGGTACTCAAAAAAGTCCAGCTTGGCTTCTTCAAAATTTTGACAAATTTATGCTTAGCATTTTCATGAACCATCTGCATGGATAAAAAGAGCAAAGAAAATATTTTCTTTAGCAAGTCAAAGTAATTGAAGTATAATCTTCACAGAATCATATTTCAGTCAAATTCAACTGATCGTGATATGTGTTATGCCCTATAGTGTGTCTCTTGATTTCGCTATTGGATAAATGCCACACTAACAAATGATATAACGTCATCTTTTGCAACCGGAAGAGACGCCAGGTAATCTAAAGATTGACAAAGAATATGCACTAAATTCCTATTAATTTCGTTGCAAACATGTTTTCATGTGAGCCAATATTTGCTATTGTTACCGCTCAGGGATGTTACTTATACTTTTCAACATTTTTTCTTTTCTAATTTAATTCCGGCGCGGTGTTTCGACTACTACACGAGTATTATGTCATGGTCAAGAATCGTAACGCATGAACAGCCACGGAATAGTTGCATTTTACTGTAGTCGACTGCTTATTATTGCGGACATGGTCGGTGTTTTTTTTTTAATGTTTACATTTAAATTGTAGAAAATGTGGGTCTTGGTACCTAGACCTGGTGAATAATTGTTGAAATTTATGATGCATGAAGTTTATTACCATTCAACATAAATGTGTGGGTGGTGAGCTTAAAAGTTGGTCTAGATTATAAACTGAAATATATAGAGAGTGTGTCATTTAAAATATACCGACACACTATACGTTATATTTCAATTTCATACAATAAAATTAACGTCTAATTACAGAATTATGTAAAAACATACTCGAAAACTATTAAGATATCTCACAAAGTTATATTTCAAGGCCACTAGTAAAGTTACTATTTTTAAAAGTTGTGACTTTGTATGGAATGACTATTTTAAAAGTGTAGTCTGTTTTCAGTAAACAAATTTTGACGAAACAGGTTAAAAATCAATTCAAAAACCTTTTTTTGTTTTTTAATGAGGACGTAGTCTGCGCCAATAGGGGCTTACAGAGCAAGATGCCCTCATGAACCGCACTCTATCTGAAACCGCATGAGCATTACTTCGGATAGAGCCTGTCTTCAGATTCGTCATAGTTTGTAGCAACACATTAACATACAAGAGTAGAGTACAATAACAAACAGATGGGTATGACATAACATAAACATGAATTATACATTTTACGAGCACATACACATACAGTACATATTCCTCATAGGGAAAAAGCTATCAGTCTTTTAAAGACAAAGACTACGCGCCTACTTCTGCTTGGAATTTGGTTTCCATTACCATACGGACAAAGCTATCGATAGCTATCCACCCTTCACTCGAGCTCAGCATCTGCTCAACAACATTGAATTCAGATATCACCATGGGCAAACTAGCATTGCAGATATTTCGCTCACGTTCGAACCTGGAGCAGTACAGAACACCGTGAGCGGCATCATCAATTTCACCGCAGAACAAACAGCTATCATTTTCGGTTCTCTTGAATCGCTTCAAGTAGCCCTGAAATGCGCCATGCCCGGAGAGGAACTGCGTGAGGTGATAGTTCACTTCGCCAAATTTCCTATTTATCCACGGCTCTATGTTAGAGATCAGCCTATGTGTCCAGCGCCCGGTACTTGCAGTTTGCCACTTCTCTTGCCATTTCGCCAACAGTCTTTCCGCTGCCACGTTCTTGGATATTCCCTCAGACACTTCACTTCTTTGTTTCGCCAGCAGATCTATTGGCGGTATGCCAGCAATCACGCACACAGCATTATAGGACACCGTTCTGTAGGCACAGCACACCCTTATGGCCATTCTTCGATGGACGCTCTCGATCATACATCTGTATCTGTCATATCGAAGCACATCGATCCAGATCGGAGCCGCATAGAGTAAAATATTTTGGCAGACGGTGGCCAGCATTCTTCTCTTCATTGTTGACGGGCCATCAATATTTGGCATAAGCCTTGCGAGCATTGCCGTTGTCCTCATAGCTCTTCCCGTCGTCTCGACGATATGCGTGCCAAAACTTCTGCCTATCCACACTCCGAGGTACTTCATCGCCTTCTTTGGCCGAATAGTGGTGCTCTCTACCTCAAAGACGATATCCGTCGACCTGCGATGCGTCAGCATAACAGCTTCTGTCTTTTCTGCAGCCATCTCCAACCCGTTTTCAAAAAGCCAGTGTCCAACTCGCGCTGCAGCTTCATTAGCTCTGCAGATGAGTTCATCTTTGTTGTGGCCCGTGACCACAAGAGCAAGATCATCCGCATAGGTTATCGATGTAACACCATCAGGCTGCTCCAGTTGCAGAACATCGTCGTACATCAAATTCCAAAGTGTAGGACCGAGTACTGAGCCCTGTGGGACTCCACAATATACAGCCCTACTGCTAAGTTTCTCTTGTTTCTGGATTCGAATACTGCGCGCACTGAGATAGCTTCCGATTATGTTTATGATGCGTCCACCTACTGATCTCTCATGTAATGCGTTCATTATACATGGCCAGGGTGCAGTATTGAAAGCATTTCTAACGTCAATTGCAATCACAGCACAATTATCACCGTTGCGTCGAGCATCAGAAGCAGCAGTCATAATCGCCCTTAAAGCGTCAACCGTGGAGCGTCCCCGCCTGAACCCACACAATTCAAAAACCTGTTAGCCTTGAATCCAATTGAACCAAAAATTCGTTCGGCCAATTGTTTAAATTATTGTTTATATTTGAAATATTTCAAATTGTTAGTTCAAAAATTGAAGACATTATTGAACCGTTCTTTGATTAGAATTCGGACGAACTCATGCGAGGAATTGAAGACTTTAGGACTCCATGAAAATCTAGTAAAGGGACTGGTATGGGGCATTTTTTGCATTTAAACTAAACATTTCTCCATTTTTCATATAGTTTTGAAAAAAACTAAATCTTAATATGTTTCTCTCTTTGATTTTCCAGATCTACTGGTTCACTGTTGAATTCGGTCTTTGCAAAGAAGCCGGCGAAACCAAAGTTTATGGTGCTGGTCTTCTCTCAGCCTACGGTGAACTATTACATGCTCTTTCCGATAAACCAGAACACCGAGCGTTCGATCCCGCTCAAACAGCAATCCAACCGTACCAAGATCAGGAATACCAACCGATTTACTATGTTGCGGAGAGTATTGAAGATATGAAAGACAAATTCAGACGTTGGGTGTCAAATATGTCACGACCATTTGAGGTAAGACCGTCATAGTACGAGTATACGGGCTTCATGCATCGAAGCTGGTCAAAATTATTATTATCTCAAACATTAACAGTCTATAATCGTTTATTCAATGAAGAAAAAAGAGAAGATCGTTATTAAAATTATTGTTTTGTTTTACAGGTAAGATTCAACCCACACACTGCTAGAGTAGAGGTATTGGACTCTGTGGAAAAGTTAGAGTCACTCATCCACCAGCTCAATACTGAAGTCCTTCATCTATCCAATGCTATCAACAAAATGAAGGCACCTTCACTTCACTAAAAAGTATCCTCTCTAATTCTAAACGACTACAGTCCCATGAAAGTATGATTGATAAAAAAAAATGCATATTGTAAAAGTACTTATTAATTTATTGTCGTTAATATGGAAAGTATACTTTTATTCGGAGGTAGTCAAGTTCTATGTGGTTGTTAGTAGGAAATAGTTGAAATTATTTTTATTATCGTTAATTAATTGTAGTTTAGTTGAATAATAGGGAAGTAATATTTTTAATTTTAACCATACTGGGAAATTTCTTTGACGTTTTGTCTAATGAAATTAGAGCAACTAATGCATGCTCTAGCTGATTGATTGTCCTATACTTTTTTTTTTCGTATTTTGACGCATTATTTTGTTAAATTGTTTTTTGTAGCAAGACTACATTTTTAGTTTTTTTTTAATATTTATGAATATGTTGTTGGCTCAAAATGCGAAAAATCAGTATATGCACAAAACTCATGAGAAAAGTAGTTTTACTTTACTCATAAGTTCCTCGTTGGTTGCGCTTGATCGTACTCAAAATCAGTATTGTTCATCTGTGGTATAAATTAAATCTAAATATTACCAAATGATCTCACTGGATTGCACTTGAAAAAATATATAAAATTTTCGTTATTATTGTGAAATATGTGCCTCAAATTTTATTTATCTTGTGTTTATATAATTTGTTATTGATTGTTTCTCGTATGAAAAGTGTCAAAAATTATTGTACCTAGAACGCAAGCAGTGAGATTATATTATAATTTTAAATTGCATAAGCTAACTGGAATATGCAATAAAAGTGACAAAAAAAGACAGTATTCTTGAATTTGCTCAAAAACAAAATGAATTATTATAAGTTATTGTGTATTCTAGTTCATTTTAATTTAAGTAAATGTGTCTGCGATATTTTTTTAAGTTATAAGTAGGTTATTAAGTCGACGATTTAAATTGAATATTTTTTAATTTAAATTGTTAATTAATTAGTTATTTTACTATTAATCATGATACTGTTGCACGTAGATGTATTTCTTATATTAATTTTAGATAATATACTTATTATTACCTAATAATTAAGTACTAAGTATATCGTAAATAAAGTATTATGTAAAAATGCAATATTCTGTAGTTTATAGAATTATATTACAACAAATAAATGTATGCGCGCAATAAATCATTCAAATTATTTTATTTCAAAGTTAAAAGTATACCTTCAACTTTCTCTGTACTGAAACAGGTCACCGACGCAGGTAGCTTATACGTAACCGTTGGCCCTTCTTGTCTCGAGGGCGTCCGTAAATAAAAGGGATTCTACTTGATCATCAAACATCATTTTTGCGCGATTTTAGTACCTCTTTCTCTTAAAATGTGACATTGCATTGGTCAAATGGGCACAATAGGATGCTGGTGATCTTGCAGCAAAACATTTATCATCCCTGCGTTAATTAAAATTGATGTTTCGACGAGGGAGGAGGCCAATTTAGTACAATTCATTTCCGTAACCATGGTCCATAAATTTTTCTAGTTCATCTTATGATGATGGTCATCTGTGTTATTATTATGCCTGAAACATTGGATAGTTAGTTAGCCGATGGAAATTATAATTAAATAATTGCCTTATAAAACCATTACTACTGTTCTCGAACTGGATTTTATGCATGCCATCAATCCTTACCAATTTAAAGTTATTTATTTTTTATTTATTTATTTTTATTTATTCTTTGCTCCTCAGAATGATAACAATATACAATATGACATGTCACATTATGGGATAGTCAATAATATTACATACAACACAAAAACAATAATATTCATACATAACCCGCTATAATTCGGGACTTAAAACTATTCATTAGTACAATTTAAAAAGTCGTCTACAGAATAAAAACATTTCTCTATAAAAAAAGTTCTCAGCTCCAGTTTAAATTTTTTGATAAAAATGTTTTGAAACTTTTGTATTTTTAAAATTTTATTGAAACATTTAACACCTATGTAGTTAGGGTTCTTTTGGCCAGTAGTTGATCTGGAGAATGGTAATACCAAGTTATTTTTTTTTAGGCAATATTTCATTTTGTTTTTTATATGTATTATAAGTGAGTACATGTATAGTGAAGGGAATGTCATTAACTTTAATTTTTTGAAATGGTCCTTACAGGAAGTAGTTTGAGAGATTCCCTGCATCGCTCTGATGATCCTATTTTGAGTTCTGAACACCCTCGCTCCCCTCCAAAATATAAAACCATACATCAAAGTAGACTGTATCAGACCAAAATATATCAATTTAAGAATATCATTCGATACAGTATTTTTGATGTTGTTTATTAGGAATATGTAGCTGGACAATTTCTTTAATACAGCGTCTATATGCGTGCTCCAGGTCAATTTATTGTCTGTATATATTCCCAAGAATTTGGTGCTACTGACCTGTTCAATAGATTTATCTTTGGCTCTTATTAAATAACTTCGGTCCATGTTCCTATTTGATATTGAAATTGGGAGAAAGACAGTTTTTGATGCATTGAGTGCCAGTCCATTGTGTTCGGACCATCTGTGCTCGCGCCAGCTAGGGCATTAGCAGACCGTACCAACCCACTCTCATCCCCGGCTGAAACAAGGACACTTGTGTCATCCGCATAAAAAACGGGCAGGCCAAAAACCCCCAAAACATCCGGCAGGGTGTTAATAAATATATTAAATAAAGTTGGCGATAAACATGAGCCCAGTGGTATCCCATTGCTCACAATTCCCACCCCTGAACGAACGCACGCAATCTCTACTTGCTGGGTACGATGCATGAGATAACTTCCTATCCATTTAGACGTTGTTCCACGCACTCCAACATCCTCCAATTTTGAGAGCAGAAGCTTGTGACCTATTGTATCAAAAGCCTTGCTCAGATCAAAGAAAATACCAGCCACCATTTGCCTGTTATTAAGGGCATGAAACAAGTGACCAAAAGCCTGACTCAGAGCTGTCTCTTTTGACCGATTGCTTCTAAATCCATTTTGGCTGTGAGCAAGCAGTTTATGTTTTTCCAGATAATCATTAAGTCTATTGTTAAATAAAGATTCAAAGATTTTACTGAACTGGTTTTGTAATGTCAAAGGTCTGTAATTATTTATATCCCTAGGATCTCCTTTATTTCTATATATGGGAATAATTTTTGATTTTTTTAAACGTTCCGGAAAAACACCCTCCTCAAAGCTTCTGTTAACTATCAGGGACAACGGCCCTGCAATGATATCAACAACGGCCAGAACTACATTACCCGGAATACCATCCAAACCGCTAGATTTTTTCCTGCAAGTTTTCCTGACAACTCTGGAGATCTCATCTGGGGTAGTGGGGTGAAGGAAAAAAGATCTAACTGTGGATTTCACGAGATTCGGTGTGTCCAGACTGCATGAAGTATTATTCCTAGAAAAACTGACAAAGAAGTCATTGAAAGTATTTGCGATGTCGATTGGTATCTTTACTATGCTCTGGTCAACGCCGATAACCTCTTGAATAGTGTTTTTATTTTTTTTACCATTAACTCGCTTTTCATTTATTATTCTCCAACATTCCCTACCTACATTAGTTGCCTGAATGATTCAGTCGTTGTTGTATGATCTTTTGGCCTTTTTAATTTTATAGGTGTATATTTTTTTCAGTTCTTTGTATTTATGTGCATACAAATTATTTTCTATTTTTTTATTTAGTGCAGCCATTTCCCTAACAGTTTTTGATAGTTCAAGGAGTTCGGGGGTCATCCATGGATTTTTTGTATTATTGGATCTTCTCCAGAAGCATTTATTGCCTCGACTTTTCCCAAAAACGAAAGATGGATCTCTAAATTGAATGTCTGTCAAGTCACTTCGCGTGCATAATGTGCATCAATTTACTATTCATGGAAAAAGCTGATGCATCGAAAAATTAATTTATGAAATAGCTAAAAACCTCATATCGAAGAAAGAAGAACGTCAACTTTATTGCAATTTATAGAAATAAAATAACATTACACAATTTAATAAATTTGTTATTGACACAAGTCAACACTCGCAATATTCATTTGCATTACTCGAAGCTGGAGCCTTACGTTGTTGCACTCGTCTTTGTGCCACTGGAGCAGGCATAGGTCGTCGAGCACGCGCTTGTGCATTTCTTACTGGCGGTGGGGCGGCAGTTCTCTTTGGATAATTTGCCTGTCAATAAGCAAAATCAATCTTTTTTTGAAGAAACTACGTACAAAAGTTTCGAATAGAAGCAAATAATTACATAATTTAATGGTTCCTGATATCCCTGCTGTTGATATCCTGCACTTGCAGCCTGTTGATAAGCTCTCATTCGAGTATTTGTTGATCCACTAGAATTGGTTGATAATTGACCCATTATGGAACTTTTCGATGGATTTGCGGAGGATACGTAACACTCACAGTCATCCAAATCACTGTAGCCTCCACGACTGCTAGTTGCTAAAGAGATTAAATTCGTAAATCATTCACAAATTGAGTTATACTTCAGCTATATACCTGAGCCAGAGCCATTGCTGTATGATGAGTTATACGTTGCATTTCTTGAAGCATTACCAAATGATGATTGCTCCTCGGTAAATCCCATATTCAAATAATCTGGTGTTCCTGAAAACAGATAAAAACAGCTTGTAAAAGGAATTATACATTGCATTCTTGAAGCACTATATACCATATGATGGTTGGTCTATTCTAAATCCCATGTTCAAGTAATTTGGTGATCCTGAAAATAGATGAAAACAGCTTGTAAAAGGAATTAGATATTGCATTCTTGAAGCACTATATACCACGTGTTGGTTGGTCCACTCTAAATCCCATATTCAAATAATCTGGTGATTCTGAAAACACACAAAACAATTTAAATGATAATAAGCCACAAGACATGAATTGGTTGTAATATTATACCATATCCTGCATATCTCATACGACCACCACCACTACCTCTCGCTTTAGCAGGAGTATTGTCAAATTGTAATCGTTTCTTCACAGCTGATATGTTGTTCACCGGTCTTCGGGGTTTCGGATAAGAACCTCAAATTTTAATCCAGCGTTTTTTAAAGGTTATAAGTAATGCCAAAAATACTTACTTGGACTAATTTGTGCTTCGGTAAATACTCCAGGTTGCATTGCCCGGGCACCACCTCTTTGTGGAGTACTATTGTCACAACTAGGATCACAGTCTGATGACTGTCCTCTCGCTGCAACCCCACTATATACTGGATATTGTGGTCGGCCACCTGCTTAAGTAATGCTAAATCTGAGTAAGATATGACTTTAAAATGATATTCTTATTACCAGAGGAAACTCTTTTTTGTTGTTGACCTTGTGATGATGTTGCTCTTTTACTTCTCGTTGCTTTGGTTTTCGTTTTCTAAATCAGACAAAATATAGAACTGTTAAATGGTAAATATAGGAGAGAACGTAGACGATAGTTCTGAATGGATGAAAAAGTTAGGTTACTCCAAGATGGCATGGCTAATCTTTTGATAAATTTTTATACAGATCCTGGCGCGACTGCTCAATGTTTGCAGACATCTGAATTTTGTTAAAAAAATGATTAACATTATAGTTACATACACTAGGACAAGGAATAGGACTACCAAGTTGTTCTAACATCTTTTCCAATTCCGCAATTTCCTTCATTCCCTTTTCTATTTTGGAAATTAACTCTTGTATCTTTGCTGAATCTTGATCACCAGACATAGGTCCTGCACAAAATGTTAATTGTTAATCTCGAGTTGATTTGTGTGAGTGTAAATATATAGGCTTTACCATCAATACACACTGGCCGATCCGTACACATAACAATAGCTGCACCAGTATTTCCCGATTTATATTGAGGACTTGCCCCTCTAGGACTCGGTACACCCATAGCTGACAAACAACATTCAATATCGGAGACTTCCTTCATTTTAGTTTCAATGTTTGTAACAATTTCTTTCGCTTTTGACATTCTTTGCTCTGGTGTCATCGATTCTGAAAATGAATAATTTTCCAAACATTCACTTGCCGACAACTGGATTTATTAAATTTATCCAGATTTATTAATTAGTTCCGCTACTTATTAGCAGGTATGTAGTTGTTTACTAACCTGAAGATTGAGGCAAAGACCCAAATCCTTGAGTTCTCTTGAATCAAACATAAATAATATAGTTAAGTCATCAATTGACATAAAAGAAAAACACTTACACTAGGACTGGGAATAGGATTGCCTAATTGGTCTAACATACGATCCAATTCATTTACTTCCTTGATTTTACCTTCGATTTTAGTGACTATTTCTTTTGCTTTAGTCATACGTTGTTCCTCACTCATAGCATCTATTATTAGATCATAATTTTAATCAAATATATCGAGGATTTCCCCAGAATTAATGCACAGTTTGCTCTAAGCGTTTTTGTTGTCAAAGTAGACTATCACGTTGACTTCGATGCTTGTTCAATGCTCCCGGAACGTATGCTGTGGCGTCAGAGTAACTAAATCTCGAACGCATGAAGTTCTAATTTCTAGCATGCAAAAAGAATTGACAATAAGTATCAACAAAAGCTTGGATACAACAATGCAATTTTCTTATCATGGACTGACGAACTCTCTCAAAAACAACGGGGTAGTTTCTAATCGAGTTACATCCAGCAATGATCCGATTTATTTAATCCTTTCCATCAACTTCAAATGGCTCCACAGGAAAAAGTCGAGGGAGTTTAAATTTATTTGGTGATCATGCAGGCAATGTGTGAGGTTAGGAAATATTTCATAGTACAGGGTATGGTGTCCCAAATTCAGTGATTTTGCAGGGCAACTCGAAAACAAGACAAGATAAAGAAGTAGTCAGGACGTCATGACCTATTTTTGTGTAGACAGGGCGAATTTCGAAAATCAGCAAATACAAATTGTCTGGAGGGCTTAGTTTAGAAACTTTTTCTTATGGAACACTCATCGCATGTTTTAGACTATTATAACATATCATACATCTCTTCTGCTTACAGTTTTTGCTACAGGGTCAAATGAAGTGACCAGTTTCATCAAAAATTGTGATTGAAACACCCTTAAATAAAATTGAATGTATTCGATTGCTTATTTCTCAATAACTTGTCCCACAAATCCCACTGCACTTAATTATTTTACACCCTATATATACGCCCGCTAGAGCACGCTGTGCATTGTTTGTTAAGCGACCCACGAATTTATGGATTTATTTCTACCAACGAAATGATTGTTATTCTTACTGATTTCTGCTGATTGTAATGGTTCATACGCTACGATTTGTCCTGATGCCTGCAAATATAGTTTTACCTTAATTTTTCAAGGAATGTAATGCTAAATTACTTACTGGGCTTGGAATTTGAGTACCAAGAGCACCTAGTAAGCGTTCAAGTTCTTTCACTTCACTTATTCGAAGTTCGATTCTTTCACAAATTTCCTGGGCTTTAGTTAGGCGCTGATTGTCATTTAGTATGTCTAAAATATTACAAATTATCCGCGACTAATAAATCTGGATAAATTTCCAATGCGAACCGTTATCTCTGATCATACAACTAACCTGCTGGCATATTTGCCATGGCATTTTCAGTAAGCGGTTGTCCAGTTTTGCTAGTGTACACTTCGCTCATAAAAAAGAACGACTGAGTCATGAAATTGATAAGAGTATCCATGAATTGTGTATAATGATTCATGTTCTCCCATCTTGATGGATCACCAGGCGGTTGTTTTGGAGTGCCTAATGCTATGTCTTTTGAGAATGTTGTCGCTTTATTCCTTAAATAAAGCAGTGTCGAATGTTAAAAACCACATAAAATATTATTTCTCTTACTTACAGGCGACATGTTGCTGCTGCTGCACATGTTTTTTTATTTTCCGCCATTTTGAATTAACAGTATTAAAATTAATGAATGTATCATAAAGTTTGAGACAAATATACAGAAATTTTAAAGTAAATATTGAAATGAATCAACTGTGAATTTTATTAGTACATTTTTTTCGGGACAGATATGTCAACTTTGGGTAGGTATGTTGACAATTGATTGTCACTGTTAGATGTTTGAAGGTTATTCATTTTTACATTCATTAGAAGAGTGGTCTGCGGATTGGACCAAAACTAATCTCATCAAACTTGATAGGATTCAGTACAAGGCTCTTCGCTTATGCTTGGGTTCATAATGAAATCATTTTCTTCTCATAATAATTTTGTCAGAGAATTTACAAAAATTATATATAAGTTTTAATGAAAATTTGAATTATTGGAACAGAGGGAGCAGTCTCCCTCTATTGGATGCATTCGATTCTTGTTCTGCCTATTTCGGCAAAATGATACAGGACGTTTCTATGCCTTGTTATGATTATGTATATGAGTTGCAGTACTTTACCATACCAGTTTTCCTATCCCAATTATCCAAAGATGAGACCTCTGCTGTAGAATTTAGAAGATATGTGGCAGAACATTGGGAAAACCACGTAGAAATTTTTACTGACGGGTCTAAAAAATAACGCAACCAAGTGGGGATAGGGATTTTTGCCCACAGAGAAATATCTCCATAGCAGAAAGAGTTCCGGACTATTTTTTAATATGTACAGCTGAAATTATTGCTATTAAAGGAGCAGTAGAAATGTGTTGTTCAGAACCTGGAAAATATATTATATTCTCCGACTCGAGAGCTGCTATTATGAAACTGAAAAAAATAGGATTACATGGGAAAATGGATAGGATAACTTTGGAAACTAAAAAATTAACTAATTGCTAAAAATTAATTAATTGCTAAAAGGGAAAACAGAATAATAATAACTATCATGAGTTTCTTCTCACTGTGGAATTAAAAGCAATGAGATTGCCGATCAATTGGCGAATAGAGGACCAGAAAAGCAAGAATTAACTGAGTATTTGATACCGTATATCGACCTCCTGGGAGTACTAAAGGACAGCGTTTGGGTTGGGTGGAGCGAAGAATGGAGGTCGGCTGGACGAACTAAGGGTGTGAACTTTATTGCTATGGTGGAGAAACCATATAGAAGGGTATGGTTTAGAAGCTATAATAATAACAGAAAATATTTAGTTACACTGTCCCGTATGAGGAGTAATCATTGTTTATCGGGACAACATTTGAATAATATTCATGTGAGGGACAGTGCGGTTTGTGAATGTGGTGAAGAAGAAACTTTACAACATATTTTTTTAGAATGTCCACAGTATGTTGCTCAAAGTAAAGAGTTGTATCAAGAACTTTCGGTTAGTGCTTTGGTGGCGCCACTTTGGTTGGGTTCTGTAGTGCATGAATTGCTTTCGCCTAGAGTAGTTGCATTCGTAGGTCGCTTTTTGATAGCATGTAATTTGAGACTTTAGAGTGAGTTTGTGCTTCTGGTGTGGGAAAGATGAATAAGTGAAGGCTAAATTGGATATTCTTATCTTTCAAGGTTTTGTGGCGGTTGTGTTATCCGAACGAGTATAAAGGTGTTCAATCACCCCTAGCCAAATAGCCCTGGTAGCTGTGGCCAATAAAGAAGAGCAAATACATACATACATACATTGGACTGAAAATTTAAAACCTATATTGTGCCGATGCGATAGCTCGTAGCGACATACAATGCTGTAAGATTAAGATAGGAACCAGCGATTTATAGAGCAACAAAAGTAAGAGATAATAATAAAGTCCCTTGCTGGATATACTTCAAACTCCCTAAAGTATAAATACTTTACGAATCGCCTCTGCACAGACTCTAATGCACTTGCATGGCACTGATACAAGGGATTCCACACGATCGAACAATACTCAAGTCTAGCCCGCACAAATGAAAAATATAATAATTTAATGGTTGAAATATTTCTAAACTTGTTAGTGAATCTGATCACAAACCCCAACATACGGGATGCAGATGCGGACAAGTGCTCATAGTGGGGAACAAAGGTTAAAGCTTCATCAAACAATACACCTAAGTCTCGAATCTGCGAAAGTCTTTCAATGGGTACAGCTCCAATAGTGTAATTCCAGATGAGATGTAATGGAACTGATTTTTGAGCAATGAAGATTAGTGACAGATGAATTCTGTTCATTGGTCAGCGAGATCGTCAGACTTAACTCCTCGATTTTTATTTGTGAGCTTCGAGATGCATTTAATTGTATATAAGTGTAAAATTAACCCCTTTGTAGTTCTATAAATTATTAATTATGAAAATTTGGTTAAAAAAATGACCATTGAACACTATAGAGTAGAAAAAGTAAAAATGAAATTAAACAAAATAAAAAAACACAATTTAAATAACAATTTACAACAAATAAAATGTAATCAGTTTATTTATTGCAATTATTTTGTCATTAGAATCAGGCGATAATATTAATTGTACAGTTTGTGAAACCATTACAATAACATACATATGACAAATGTTCCGTCGTCTTCTAATGTTGTTTCTCAATCACAGCTACAACCTGCAAAGATATTTAGTAGCTACATATCTAATATATGATCTACATCGGAGTTGGAGTGGCGTTTTTTGAAGCTTATTCCATTTATTGCGAAATTCAAATTTTGTTAACTATTGTCTGCAATTATTATTATCCAGGATGATAGATACTTTCAAATTTGTAACTTATTTTGCATCTCATTACTCTTTAGAGAAAACTAACAAATACAAAAATAACGAATACGAAATAAATGGAAAATTACCATTCACTGCTTTTTCTACAACTATACCTACATTATTTGTATTTGGTTCTTCTGTTCTGTGTGCAACGGTTTAAAGGGCATCAATACAATATTAGGTGCATTTCTTTATTAACAATAAAACTGCAATAAATTTCCTCAACAATGACAAAAATGAGGTTCTATAAAAATATCAACAATGACTGTTTGTAATCAAATGGCAACTGCTTCAATACTTTGGTAAGGAAGATCAATGCAATTTTAAATTTTTTGTCTCCTATATGAAACGACTTACAAGTTGCGTTTTTTCCAATTTTTTTCATTCTTGAAATAAACCTTCGCTAGAGAAAAGCGAAAATTTGTTCAATACTTACTTGAACTTGATGCACCACTGCCAAGTGTTTTATATGTTCCACCAAGAGATCCTCGAGCTAAATAAAATCAGACGATGATTATTATTGGTCTAAATAAAGAATTACAAACATCATAGCATTCAAATAACTACTTGATAGGAATGTTCTCAACATATTCTTGCTTCACTATGTATTAGAAATTTAAATTTAGAAAGTGCTCCAAACATGCATACCAATATTTCTACGACGTATACGTAGTAAATCAAAAAAGTAAGTGTAGTTTACTAAATAAACTATGCCCCAGAATGCACCTTCAAGGAACTACAGCTCCTAAAAGAAGACTTTTGTTTTCTTCGAAACTATGAAAGGTATCTTAATAACAGTTCCCACACTAGAGTAATTTTTTTATGACGAATTATGATAATTTATTTACCCTAATTTTGTTTGTGTATATTTTCAAATAAATGTATCGAAAATCTAAGAGCTTTACTTTTTAAACCACACAATTTTTGTGCAACACGACTCGTTGAGTGGTTAAATATTTTCTAGAAGAGGAAAAGCTATCCACATGACTTACTTCCGCTTTGTGCACTCATAGTTCCACCAAGACTTCTAAACGCTCCAGATTGTGGGGAAGGTCTATCTAAATATCAAACAATACTTTATAATACAAATATAGTCTTTTTGAACATCATCCCAACACTTACTTGGGGTTTTAAACGAGCTTGTTGCTGCAGGTCCTCGTCTAGATGGGCAAGGCATGAACGTAGTCGATGATTGTGGAGCTATTCCACTGATGTCTGGTGAAAATCCTGGTCTTCCACTTCTCATATTTGGATTGGTATAGTTCATCATTGGTGTCCTATTTACTGAAACATTAAAAACTATGTTTGCTGTGGGATTCATGGAAAAGCTAGATCTAAACCTACATGTTGAAGACATCATTGATGCTTCACCATATCGACTTCTTTCACCCATGTTTGGCGGCCCACAACTTGGAGGTCTTGTAGGTTGTTGTACAGGACAAGGTGTGATATTAGGCCCATAACCTTTATAAAAATAAATTATGGTTTTGTTATATAGTAAGAAATATACGAGGTGTGTTAAAATAAAGGCTACTTTTCTAATATTACCGGCTACGTAAATTCGTTAGTTTTTGGCAGATATAAAAAAGAATATGTAGGTATTAAATTTTATGTGACGAATAAAATTAAAAATGTATTATTAAATAGAAAAACAATCAACTTACGCAACCACAATACAATTTGCAATTGGGTTGCGATAAATAACCATATTTTGAATTCTCCTACACGCCCTCTCGGTTGTTATACGAAATACCCTGTATGAGAAACTAGATCCCATTTACTCTAGTTTTTCCTTCCTATTTTTTTGTTCTTGAACCATGTTTCTTTTAATTTTCGTTTTTTTTTATCATTGTAAATGTGATGTTTTGTGAAATACCAACAAACAAAAATTTTAATAGCAAAATTGTTTAACGTTTTTAATTTCAAGAAAAAAAGCGAAATAGAATAACACTGAAGAAAAATCATCGTCGAAACGTTACGTTGTAAAAAGAAAAAAGAAAATTAGACAAACGAAATCTCAACTTCGCTAACTTTCAAGAACCTTAAACCCAAAAAGAAAATGATACAAATTTTTTTTTTTGTTAATTTGGTTAGTTAAAAATATATTAGAGGTAGGTACTGAACATTTAAATGCATAACTACCTCTTTGACTTTGTTGACCAAGTTGCCGACTACCTCCTCTACCAGGCAATTGATACGAAGTAGAATCGAACGTCATACCTAAAAATATTTTAGCTTTACATCCATTTTCAGATCTCCTTTTCGTATTTCAAAAAAGGAGCAAGGAGCTTATTTATTGTATTATGGGAAGTGCAAATTGCAATTGGCTAAACTAACAGACGAAGATAGCAGATTTTAGGGATGATTTCATGTCGATTGTATTATAATGCTTTTCAAGCTCGCAATGTAAAGAGTCTACGTTACTAGCTGACCTATAGAACGATGCAACGTCGCGGGTTGTGTATGGCATAGGCGTAACATTGGAGAAGGTGGACTAATAATTTCTATTTAATTATCACCTAGGATTTTTTGTTATTTTTAGTATGAGAATTAAAATCTTCAAACTATTCTAGACAAAAACATGTACTGTCATCATTAACGGCTAGGACGAACCGTGTGCGAGAAAAATCTATTTGAAATTTTTGTGTTGGCTTACATACAAAGTACACCATTATATGATATGATGATATATGACGAATCGGCATAAAAACATCCTTAATGAATTGCTAAAAATAAATCAAATTTAAGAGACACCGCCAAACTGCAAAAACACCTCCCAGTGTATGAGTTGAGAATAGGGTCCGCTATGTTGCCATCGCTGTGTGTACACCCTCGAGGAATTGTGTGTTTCAATACATTTAGTTCCATAAAGAGACACGGGCAATGCAGTTGCTGCACCATTGATGACAACACAGCGGTCAAGTCACATCATACTATTATGTGCATACGTTTAGGTACTACTAGTTTTAATGAAATTATGTCAGAATAGATACCCATCTGAGTCCTTTGAGCTTGTTGCCTTGACGCACCCATGAAAAAATCAGGAGGAGTTTCCGGTTGTTGTTGCATACCTATTCACCAAAAAAATGATTATTAAATCATACTGATTCATCTAATTCTTTTGTCAATTTAAATTCAGCATTGAATAGGTACATTTTATTATAAAAATTGTATACCCATCTGAGGTCTTCGCCCTGATTGATCCATTGGTCGTCGAGTTGGTACTGACATGTATTGTGTCGAATCCCAATTCTCAGAAGCCTGAGCATCATCACTATATACAGATGGTCCACATACATTACCACCTGTACATTGACAGAAATTAGTCAAATACAAATGTTTCAGTTGTATTTAAAAATAATAAATAAATATTAATATAGGTACATACCTCTTTGACTTGGTGTCCCTCCTGATGGAACGCTATAACTGGTATTTATTTGCGGACTTGTATTATCTGGATACATTGCTACAAAAAAAAATAAACAAAAAAGTAAAGATTGATAACATTTTTAGGTCAAATCTAACAATGAAATAAGTTTGTAAGAAATACAAACGTTCTTTTATATAAACTTACTTGCATAACCATATTGACTCTCATCAACTTGTTGTGGATCAGCCCCACATATGACGCCTACAATAAATCAATTATGTGAAATTAAAAAAAAAACTCTACAGGAATATTCATTGGGCAACTACGGCTAAAATATTTTCTGAATGGTGACACTTTTTGTTACATTGAAAATAGGTCTGTACTTGCTTGCATTTTTGGATCGTACGTAAGTTTCTATCTAGAGAGACTTTGTGTATCATGTTCTAAATCCCAGATATTGCAGAGCAAACTGAAACATATCTAGTATCCTGTACCAATTGATTTTTGTAAAGGTGCAGTTTAAGGCATACACTGTCCAAGATAAGAATGGGATATCATTGGAATCTTGGAAACGGTAGGAGTTACAATGTCCGTTAAATTAGAGAAAATTTGTAATTTAAACACCTTTTAAATGGTGTTATCAAAAGTAAAGTAACTTTAGCCGTTTTCGAGAATTTTCGAAATGCATTTCATGCATCTTGCAAACTAAGATTAACATTCGCTTATTCACTGTTTTTGTAAAAACACAGAAGGCGGGGTCCACTCCCAAGAAGCACTACGCAGAGATTGAATTCCTAAAATACCAAGCAAGCGAAGGCCATATTCCCCGCGCCCTTGCATATCGCAGAATATATTATTATTTTATACAATACACTTACGTTGTTGTGTTTTTTTTGGGCACGTTGTATTTGTTCCTGTAAAAAGAATTTCAGAAATAATCGTAGAATATTTTTTTTTTTGGTTCTTTATAAAATGGAAATTTTTCGTTAAAATAATTTTTTAAATTTTTGTCATAGTTTGGTGTACACCATTCAAACAAAAATACCCACTAAAAGCACCACTTTAAGTGGGCATATACAGCAAACTATTAATACAAGTAAAAATGTGATGTTGGTAAGAAAAAATGTACCAGAAGAAGGCGAATAAGCTGAAATGTTGTGCAAGACAAGAAATAAAAATATTTCAAATAAAATTTTCCATTTTATAAAGAACCTTACATCTCAAGAGAAAGAAAAAATTGTAACAAGACTCAAGAGAAATACAAGATCACAAAAGAATAATTTTTGTTTATCTAGAACCCTAACTATGGTGCAGATATTTCAAATAGGGGATACATACCCTGGCTTTTTCTAACAGAAAAATAATCAACGCTTCATTGCATTTATACATATTCTGAGCCTAATAATCAAAACAAAAAGTCTGTATTGTGTAAGATGATTGAGTTTTGTTACATTGTAGATACCTGAAGAAGCCAAAATGTAAAAAAAAAAATTCGAAACGTACGTCGTATTAAAAAAATTGTACAAAAGAAATGACAAAAATTTGAAAAATATAAAATGTACGAATTATAGTAAATAGTATATAATTTCTGAACCCACAACCCAAAGAAAATAAAATAATTTTTAAAATTGACCAAAAGGGTTAAAAAAAAAACAAAAATATTATCAGAATAATTATAAAACGTAAGAAATATATTCTCTGGAAACAGGGTCCTGTCGATAACTTGTTTAACTACAAAATTCTGATAATAAAATGTTTGTTGATCTCGCTTTTTCTTACCTTCAGGATTGTGCATTGATGATGTCTCTGCTGGTTGAAATCCTATGCAAAAACAAAAAAAATGCACTTTGATATTTTAAAGTAAATATATTTTAATAGAAACACCTAGGTATATCTATACTATATTTTAACCGTGCGTTAATTGTTCATTCAGTTTTACGAACTTCTTGTTCCATCTCCACCACCACAACACACCAAACTCTTAAGAACAATAATTAGAAAAAACCTCAAACCATGATATTTCCTCAAAACCAAAACTGCTGAAACCTAAACGACAGCCTGCGTATGACCCTTGCACCCGTCTCTGTCTCTGTCATTTGATTTGTAGTGTAGACCATTCATATTTTATCCAGCAGCTCAATTTTTTTTAGACACACTGGGGGAAGCCCTATTTCACAGAATACCGCAAATATAATTCTAGCTACGTCTGCTTCATCATGCAGACATAAGTGGCGGTATTTTTTATTTTCCAACCTTGAGACATGCCCAACAATTCCTGACTCCTGATCATTGTTATTATTGTTGTTTCCCGAAATTTAGACTTTTGATGTGGATCTTCTCTAAACCCCTAAATCTAATCAGTTCTTAGCATGTTCAATAGTATTTTTTAGTTGTTTTGAGTCCCTAATCGTGTCTCCCAACAGACAGACGGCAGACAGATGTTTGAAAACTATTTAGTTAAATATCAAATGATCCAGAACTTACCACTATAGTCTGAGGTAGGAGCCGGTAATTCAGGTTCAGGCTAGAATCAACACAAACAAGTTTTACGCAATCTTTTGTAATGAAAAACGACTTATGCATGTGAATATCATGAAAACTTAGCTTACTTACTAGACCCTTCATAATTTCTTTATACAATGCGGCGGGATTTGGTCCACCGTGAGCACCAATCTTCTTATTGGGATCCATACGTTGCAGTTTTCTAAGCTCTTCCTGCAACTGATCAATTTCGATTCTTGCACTCCCAAGCTTTCCCTCCAAATCGTAAACCATTCGCATACGTTCCTGTTCCGTTGGTGGACAGAAGCACGATCCTACAAAAATCAAACAAAAATGCATGCCGGTTTAAAGAGGTTTATAAAAAAAAACAGAATGGCTTAAAAGTACCTTCTTCTTTGGACTCCGCCTCCTTGTCTCCTTCATCTGAAATTAAATCAGAAAGTCACTATTGAATTGTATTTTTGATTTACAATCTCAAGGGAATATTAAATTTAACACATTACATTAAATTTGCAATACCTTCATCTTTTTCATCAATAGTCTTGTCCTTTTTTCCATCACATATACACGCATCTGTAACATTTCGTAATTAAAATATTGTGGTGTAATAGACTCTATCGAAGGCAGATACTTGGTGGTAAACCAAAAACATTTTCCCAATTGAATATAAGGAGTTTAGCTAACAGCAGTTTAGCAACGGCCTCCGGATTAAGCTTCAAACCAGGCTTCAAGCAATATTAATTAGAGAATACGGTCAACACAATCCGCAATCCCCCAACTTGTACATGAAAAACACAGAAATCATCACGGAATTTAAAGGTTTCAACATAACTTGATTAACTGAATTTAATAACACGCGGCATTTGATCGATATTCCAAAATTCGTCCACGTTTCATACTCAAGGGCTGCAGCAGTGAAAGGAAAACAATATTTTAGAGAATAAGAAAAACAATAACCAATCATTAAAATGCTTTTGAGGAGGTCTTACCTTCGCCTTGTTCTGGTTCTTCCGGGATTGGTGAGCACATACATGACGCTGTAAAATATCAATAAAATTTTTAGTTGACAGTTAAATGAAAGAGCAGTACACAACTTACTTTGAGGTTTAGATTTTTTTGGAGGCTCGGGCGGCCCACACAAACATGTCACTAAGAGAGAAACATAACTGAATACATGAAGATATGATGATAATATTTCTTTCTTACCACTGGGGTCCACCGGTTGACCAGTTTTTTGCCCACAATAACAACCTAGTAAAATAACAATTCAGGATATCTTGAACTGAAGGTTATATAAACAGTTATACTACCTTTTCCTTGCACTGGTTTCTTACTACCACATAAACATCTACCTATAAATAATTATCAAACACATTAGAATTTAACTAATCAGTTAATTTTCAAACTTGCCTTTCTTTTTTCGATTTTCTCTAATTTCCGCACAAATACACTTTTGGCCAGCATCACCACCTTCTTCAACAGTCGTTTCTTCCGCGACGTCTTTTTCTTCTTCCGCTGCTGGAGTCTTTTCCGTTTCCACTGCTTTTGCAGATTCCTCAGGAGGCCCTTCGATCAGTGTTTTCTCGAGTTCAGAAGGTGGTTCTTCCATTTTTTGTAGTGCATCATCATAAACTGATCCAGAGTTCTAGCAAATACCAAAATGAATAGATACAAATCTAATAGTATTAGGCACAACAAACGAGGTACCGTTTCGACTACTGCATCTGGCGGTTGTAGTAATCCTGAATCCGCGGGCTTTTCTTCTCCATCTTCCGGTTTCTCCTCTTTAGGTACCGATGAAGAACGACTTTTCGGTACAGGCACTGGAATCGACGTTCTTCCTCTTGGTTGAGGTTTGCCGCAAAGGCAACATTTCGGTTTCGGTGCTCCCGGTTTACATGAAGTGCATTCAGGTTCACACTAAAAAATATGGCAAGATTACAAAATTATCTTCTATTTCTTCTTGTTATGGACATTTACTCACGGCCATTTCCGCAGGAGTGATTGAACCTCGCCGGCTCTGTGTTTTACTCTCCACTTTCCTACTGATGGTATTTATCAGATCTGTTGATGCCCTAATGAAAGTCACCATTGTCTCCATCATTCTATGCCAGGCTTGTACCTCTTCCACTGAAGCATTTGGGGGCAGAAGGTTTTCCATTTTTTGTTTAAAACTTAGACCAACACATCACAAGAAATTTACAAATTGCAAGTACAATTGAAATTACACTTTTAGTAAAACATTACACAATTTTTGTTTTGATGATTTTTCAAAATTTAGTTTGACACATTTGTCAAAGATATTTCTTATACAGGATGTCCACCGAGAGTCGCATCGATATATACATATTAAGGGTGTCTCAAAATATAAACCCATCCTTTCAGGTTACGCTGCACTCACCAGAACCAGAACAAATTTCTTCTGAAGCCTGCGACTCATAGAATTTTTTATTTTCGAATGACATAAATATCGCTTCTCCGCAGTATGACAAGTAAAGGTCTAAAATGATGGTTTTCGACACTTCAAATTTAATTTTTTTAGAATAGTTGCGAATCGTTCAACCACCCACAGTATCCTCAAGAGAGGAGCAGAGTTCAGATGTGTGTAACACTAGAACGCAGCATAAAATGAAGTCATTACGTTTGGATACAAATAGCAATGAAAATAATTGTTATATGTAAATATACAGCAAGATCATCATGAGCCTCAAGGCACTGATAGAGAGCGCATTTATACAGATTATACTCAAGGGCCCACGCACCTGCCTTCAACCGATCAGGTAAGATCCAATAAGATGCTACAAAACTTCCCAAAAATCACAACGATAAACTTTAGTCAGAGAAGTTCGTGAGAGACACAATAAAAGCGTTACTGAAGTCACACAACGCAGAATTAACAAACTCATTCCTCTCATGATCCTCGCTAGCCTGCCTTGTCTACCGACCCCCTCTGAATCCAAATTGACTAAGACACAAAAGCTGATTTCGTTCCAGGAACCTACTGAGATTTTTCTTAAATATATATAGAATCAAAATTTTAAATGATTCACGAAAACTTCCGCTGTTCGGTCATAGATTACAAATATGCATCCGAGGTTTAGCGATAATCTGTTGAAATTCTCTTACGAGAATTTTTTGGAAATGAACAAATCAAGAGCGCTAAAATTATTCAGACTTCAAACTGGGAGATGGGAACATAAATATTGACAATGGCAAATATATATTTGGGATCGAATGTTCCAAATCGATATTCCATTCGAGATTATTGAAATTGGTATTTTGGATTGCAGAGTTTTGTTTAGTTTTATGGATTGAGGTTGGCAAATAAAGGCGAACTTTTGGACTAAATAATTGTCATATAGTCTTAAATATAGAGACACAGATAAATAACTTTTGCAGCAAATGTTTGAAGTTTTAATAGTTTTTCCAAAATAAATTACAAGAACATATTAAAGCTCGAATCTACAATTTTATATCTCCTTTTGGCGACACCTTTTTGTAAAGCGAACAATAACTTTTCTCTTTCTTTTGTAACGGGGGTTCTGACTTCACGTTTTCACCTTCAGCAAACACCAACTTATCATCTTGAGCTGTTTCTTCTTGTTTCCTTTCTCTTGGTTTTGATGTACGCCTTCGGTTTACCGCTTTATTCGAAGTTTCACAGACTTCAGCAGTTGGTTTGGAACCACTAATAGGTGTGGAGTGTCTTGCACTAATATAATTTTGAACTCTGTGGCACATTTTAGGACTTACAATGTGTTTCCTTTGACATAAAGTTTCAGTTCCAGTCGAGCTTGTACTAACAAGCTTAGAACATTTAGATACACGATTCATATTCAAAAATTCTACAAAAACGACACAATTTGATTAAGAAATCTATTAGTTAATTAACTCTGTTTATACCTTGATAAAATCTCTCCTTCATTTGCATATCCTGCTTCTCGTTTTCTTCAAGTTCCTTAATATCTACAGCTCCGACAAGGCGATCATTTAAAATGTTTAACATCGTTCTAGATGCAGCGATAAATTCTATAACACTATCCACCATTGCTGTCCATGCTTGTTGGTTTGCATTTTCCGATGTGCAATCTGTGAATTGAGAAGGAACTGCAGTGGCAGTAGGCAATTCTTCTTCATTCATTTTATCTTGGTTTTAGGTTCGTACAATACAAGAAATTTTGGTTACATTATTTAGTTTCACGACTTTAATGTATTTGACATTTTGTTTTGACATACTGTTGTGCGAAAAAGGATTAATAAAGCAGCGGTTCTCAACCTTTTTGAGCGATGTACCACAAAATTCGTTTTTATAATTTTAGGTATCACCTAATGAAAATTTCTATCTAGCTAGGTAATTTATTTAATAAATAAATAAATAAATCTTTAATGTCTAATAGGTTTACACCCAATTACAAGACAATTACAATGTTTCAACTTAAAAAATAATAATTCTATGCAATTTATAGACTTAAATATAACACCCAATACTGACTACACTACGAATAAGAACAAAATAAAAAATACACTAATTATTATAAACACAAAACCAAGAGTACGCTAAGCTGACAAGCCACGCCACCCCATATCTTGAGTAAAAAAAAAAAAATCATTCCCTTCTCAACATGAATCTAAAAAATATAAGAATTATAAGTTTAAACTAGTTAGATATTCGTGCAACTGACGCTTGAAACTGTTAAAATTTTCATTGAAAAAGTCAACAAATCTGTGTATTTTATGGTAATTGGACAAACTGCAAGCTCTGTAAACCGGCGCTCTACCCTCATAGTTAGTGTGTGCTTGAGGTACTCGAAATATGTTGCTATTTCTTGCATTATGTTGGGGAGCATTTATATTGATATGTTGCAAAAGGCGAGGACAGTCAATCATGGCATGAATAATCTTAAATAAGAAGACCTGATACGAATAAATTCTGCGATAGTTTTGAAATCCGAATGTTTTTAGCAACGTTGCATGACTATATCCTCTGTAGGGAAAGTAACCATTAACTTTAAAATAAATATGGTTTAAAAATTTTCGTTGGACAGCTTCTATTTTATTTATATGTACCTGATATATAGGGGACCAAACAAACGACGCATATTCCAATTTAGGTCTAATTAGTGAGTTGTATAGTGACACAAGACAAGGCACGCTTTCGAAACCCACAGTAGAGCGCACAATAAAACCCAAAATTCGAATAGCATCATTCACAATTCGCTCCACATGATGGTTAAAGGACAAATCGCTATCAACCCAAACTCCAAGATCTCTGACAACCTCGCATCTCCTCAAGGCCGCCCCATCCACACTATAATTCATCTCAAGAATATTCCTCCCCTTGCAAAAGCTCACATACTTACATTTGTCTATGTTTAGTGGAATTCTATTTTCTGTACACCATATTACGAGGCGGTTCAAATCGGTCTGTAGATGCTGACAGTCCTGCAAGTTTTCAATAACACGAAACAACTTTAAGTCATCGGCAAACAACAGACATTCACTCCCAATATTTTGTGTAATGTCATTTATGTATATGGCGAACAATAAGGGCGCGAGATTACTTCCCTGGGGCGCTCCGCTGGTCGCAGTGAAATCATGTGACCTAAACCCGTTATATTCGACATACAGCCTGCGTGAGCATAAATATGATTGGAAAAACTTTATTAGATTATGGGTGAAGCCGACATTTTTCATTTTAAGTTGCATTATTGTATGATCCATCCTATCAAATGCTTTTGAAAAGTCAGTATATATGGCGTCAATCTGTAGTCCTTTTCCAAGGGCGGGATAGGTAGCCTGCAGAAATTCTGCGATGTTAGATACCGTCGATCTCTTTTGAAAAAACTCGTGTTGTTCCCACAATATGAGGTTTTTAACTTGATTAAATAATTTGTTCTGCAATACCGTTTCGAAAATCTTTGAAAAATTCGATATTATTGAAATTGGGCGATAGTTTGTTATTCTATCGTTATCGCCCGCTTTATGTACAGGGCATATTCGCGCTATTTTCCAGGCGTCAGGAAATACATGTGATGAGATTGATTTATTAAACAATATACACAAAGGCTCCGCCAGAGCATAGGCACAATCCCTCACAACAAATGCGGGAATATTATCTGGTCCTGCCGTCATCTTGGGTTTTAACTTTTTCAATGAATCGAGAATGTCTGTCACATTTAACTCCCCAATACTAACCGGAATAGCGGCATTTCCATCTGGAGTATAATAGTCCACCTGTTGCGATGGCAGAAAAGCACTTTGAAAAAAATCGGCAAAAGCGGTCACTATATTCTCAGGCTTCTCCAGCAGGACCTCGCTGTCACTAATCATACTACCAAGAATGCGCGTTCTTCTAGATTTGCTTCGCACGAACCTACACAATTGTTTAGGGTCCGATTTACCACAATCCTGGATTTCAAGCAGATAATTTCTATATGACGTTTCAATTGCCCGCTTAATCCTATACACCTCAAAACCCTAAATTCATTTAAATAGAGAACCGAACCAGTAGCCCTCCATATAATTGCAATTCATGTACTATTTTAACCAAGGTTTCATACATAGGCACTTACAATAACAAAATAATCATGTGCTTGAGTATTTCCACATAATTTATTAAAATCTGGTTCCGTGCTACTCAGGTATAGCCGAAGATCAGGTTCTACATTAAGTGTGTTTCTGTATACATTGTTATAATATACAGCATCGCGGAAAATCTTTCGTCGCACAGGTATATGCTGTCGAAAAGGTTATTAAGTATTTTAAAGCATGTTTTGCAAGAAAACGGTATCCAAAATTCCTTCTTGCCCAAAATTCACTCTTTACTTCACCATCACACGACAAATCAATTAGTTTTTCTTGTTCTGTTGCATTTAAACACTGGGACGGCTACTTAACAAGAAACAGATTGCGCATCCATTCAAATTCAGAATATTTTTTGTGAAGTATTTACCTCAGAACTGATATTAGTTTCGTTATCTATAACGAAGCATCCAAGTGCATGAATATGTTTTACACAACGTTTTAAATCTTTTGTTGTTCGAATCATTATTGGAGACTGGTAATGATAAAATTATTTGCGAATGTTAATTGTTAATTTTCAAAACAGATGTGCTCTACCAAAACAAATTCATATTAGAAACACACAAACACGATGTTCCAACCACTATAATGACCTTTACCAAACCAAAAATATATCCTTCTGAATCATTTTTTATGGATTTTGGCATGGCATTTACCTTCAAACACAAATTAAAAGCATATTAATCCTTTTGTTTTTTCTGGCACACGAAACTAGGAATATGAAACAATCAAAATAAATTTCAATCGTTATTACACGTTTCTGCAATTTATAGATGTGGCTCAATTGATAAATTACTTTGTTAGCCATTGTGAATATTTGAACAATAAACTTGCCACCTGTAGTTAAAACTTTTTTAAGATATACTGTTTATGTCAAGATCATCTTAGTGTTTTGGGAATGGTTTCAATTGAAAATTGTTCAAAAACGTCCAGAATTTTGCGCCTCCTTAAACCAAAGTTACCGGCCAAATTTTTGTAAAAAGCCTAAACTTGAACATCTTTTGTATTCTGGCTACTCATGAGTTTTAAGAGAGGAAATTGACGACTTTCGGAGCACCGCCCGTTTATACCATAAACAGAAGAAAAACCAAACCACAAGACTTTTTACAAAATTCGCTATTAATTAATTAGTATTAGGCAACAGGCCATATGTACCGATAAACCGATTTAAATTTAGAAACGAAATTTTTCTCACAAACAAAACGTGCACGTTCCTAAACAGATTCACCATTAGTTTTAAAACTGACAACCGCCGGACGAGACGCTTGGCTGCACAGGCACGTTTATAATTATTATTTTTTCTTTTCGTATTTCGCTGCTCACACGTCTATCAAGTGCTACACGGTAATATCAATAAAAATAATTATGAACGGGAAAACTATGCGAAGAAAAAAGTCTTCATTATCGGAAGTTAAAGTAGCAGTTATTGGGGCACCAGGTGTAGGCAAAACAGGTAGAAACATGTTGTGTTTCCATAGTATTTTGTTTGTTACTTATTCAAGGAAGAACGCAGTTTGTTCTTCCACCTGAATGGTTGAACATTGATTTTGGTTGGTGTATATATGAAAATTTTGGTATAGTTATTTATTATAATAATGATTTACCTGCGAGCGGAAAATGTAGATCTACGAGCGGGTAAAGCTTTTGACCATCGCGTTGAGTGTAGTATTTTATTCAGCGGTATTTATTAAAAATTGATAAAATTGGAGCAATTTACATTATTAATTGAAAAACAAATAGACTGATTCTCACCCTGTATTTTATGGTTGGTATCGATTTGGTTTATCGCAACATGCAATGATTTCAAAGTATTGAATTTTGACTTTTATGGAATTGTTATTTGGCAATGTTGCTTGACGAAGCAAAATTGACTTTTGAGTAGGTGAAAATTGTTGGTCTTTGCTATAAACCGTCATTTCAGGATCTGCGCCTATCAGGTATTTTTTTTTTAAATTAATACATTTTCTAATTGACTGTTCCCAGCTCGTGAGTCAAATCAAATTTCATATTTCGCAATACTATGCCCGCAACAATTATATATTCGAAGTGTCGTACCTTCGAACCAACTATGAGGGACGTGCGCCATTGACTAGAGCTTGTTAGTTGCCGAATACATTTAATTTACATAAAGAACTAGATTTTTTCGATGGCAAAATTGGCAGATTCCTGACTGATCTGCGGAGATGCATGGGAAATTTTTATTAAACATCAGTATTGTTGTTTGGGTTCTACTTGGTTGTTTCTATGTTTTATATAGTTATTGTTAAAACCTGTGGTGTTGTTATTTGGCCCATGATTACTCCTTCATCTGGTTATTTTGTATTATGAATAATTAAGCATTCTGGTACTTTTGTAGTTTTTTAGATTTATTTGATATTGATTGAAACTATGTAATTTTTGTCTTGTAATTGGGCTCAGGCCTGTTTTATTTATTTATTTATTTTGACAACAAGTTTTAAGACAAACAAATGGTAGTTTACCATAATATACGTGTTAAAGTTTCCGCTCTGACTATGATCACGAGGCTAACACTCACAATCTATTGCACCGATGATGTACGGAGGCTCTTTCAATGAAAACAACCACTCAAATTTCTTGATCAAATGTTTAACAACAGCCCGTAAAGGTCGATTATGCTTATAGGGCACTATTTTCATGTTTTACTTAAATAAATAAATACCAAATATAGCTGCCTCAAAATTTGATAGTAAAAAATACCACACGATTCAAAATCAAAATTTTACTGAGGAACTATATACAGGATAGGCCACGATGAAATGCTATGATTGATTTCTCGGAAATGAATCATTGGAATATTTTTGAATTGTATTAGGTACTGTCGATAGAAACAATTCAACTAAAATGTAGGCCGTTGCCGTTAGGTACGTATACCGGAAATAGGCCTGTATTTGCTTATTTTAAATAGAATTCCCCATATATTATTATATTTTTGTATTATACGTAAGATTCTAGACGGCCTCCTATACCTAAGTCTAAATGATAAGATTAAAATGAAATTGGAAAAACCATCGAAACTCATTTTTTTTTTAAATGGAAACCCCAAATTTTATAGTTTTGTTTTATTTAGCATTAAAAATAAGGACAACTTTGTATAAGATAGTTTTTGAAATATTCGCAAATTAATATTTTTCTATCTTATAAAAAATACTATTTCTGCCGACACTATGAGAAAATTGAATTTTACTGCTTCCATAGGGACGAGAAAGTATGCATTTCTAAGGCTAGCGCTACAAAACACTCAAAAATGGCTAGGCAAGAAAATTATTTTTAACTATTTGTAATAGATGGCGGCACAATAATAAAAGCTATTAACAATGATGACAGTGGTTGTCAAAAAACGAGCGCGTCGTAAAATATTCAATTTGATTCATCATTTATATAATAATCATGGAACATCTGATTGATCGTAGTGACGAGGAAATTGAGAATTGTACCCCGCCTGAAATTCTCGAGAGAGCGAACGAAGTTTCGATGAATTTGCTACCAGAAAAATCAAGAACCAAATATGTAGTAACATTACAAGAGAGCGGTTGGCTAATTGTTCTTTTATCGTTATTTAGTACCTACCGATTTGTAATTTGTTTGAAATTTGTAATTTCTATTAATTGTTCGAGTTTTGTATTTTTTGTATGTATATATGTTATATTGCTCTGTAAAGAGATTATTCTGTTGGGCAATAAATTCTATTATTATTATTATTTAGTACGTTTAATGTTTTTTTTTTCCTTTTTTTTTTTTGTATTACCTACAATTGTACGGTGCCGGCAGAAAAATAATGTGTAAACCATTACGGTAAAGTGATTTTTTCAGGCTTCAAGAAATGTCCGGGCTCTCTAAAGCTCGCCCGTACATTTCTTCTTTCAGCCTGAAAAAATGACACTTTACCGCCTAGGAATACAATATACTATACCACTCGCATGGCTGTTTATAAATTCTGTTATTCGTTTGCCACAACAACAGTCAGTTGTCATTATTCTTGTCAATTTTAAATGCCAGAACGATCAAATAAAACGCACAAAAATTACTTAAATTTAAATTGAATACTGATTGAATTTGTGCTTCGGCAGATTTCTATCTACGTTAAAGACTTAATGATACCATAGAATATGTAGCAAAGTATTCCCAAAACAACAACTTTGTCATTTTCGTCATCAACAATGGATTTAACAGAATCAACATTTTTTAATTCTGAATTATTTTTCCAACACTGCTCGCTGTTGATTTCAATTAGCAAATATCCGACATTGATAACACTCGAAATCGAAACTTCTAATAAAAATAAACTATCGATAAAGTTTCATGCTATGCGGAAAGTAGTATTGAGATTTCTTTCACGACACGGTTTTGTTCTTATTCTATATCGTATACTCACTATAATGCGAACATAGCTGTGCCAGCGGTATTGAAAACTATTTCAAATATTTATAGAATTGAATAAAAAATGTTAACGGTAAAAAAACAAACAATTAAACTTTAATGATTTGGCATATTTTTGGTCAGTTTTACGACGTTTATTTTCTCGTAAACCCACAAAAAAAAACTACAACAATAAACTTCATTAATGTTATATGGTAGTTAAAAATGATGTTGGATTTATATAATTTATTTCGGTTAAATTTACCAATTTTATTTTAAAATTTTCTGTTTGACTTAAATATTTGAGCGATGAACATGATTTTTTTTTATAAATTTAAAGTTATTATAGCTATTAGGTACCAATAATCACCTCTCGAGGTTGGACCTTTTGGAAAATTCCGAATGCCGATTGTGTCTGGAGGATAATGAGACGGCAAAAGCTGTAGCTAAAACTAGGATTGATTCTGAGTTCTAAAAGATGAGCGCCAACCCTTTCTGTGACTTGTTTCGTCTTCACCCAAAGATATTCCAGTATATTTTACAAGTATCGCAGTGGTCATTTTCAAAGGCACGAGGGTAGTCTTCGAATTAATCCACGCACGATGCTAAAACATGTCCATGCCTCTTGTGAACCGTTGTTTTTCCTGGGAGAGATTCTCCGTAAACCGATGACAGCTATTTCATAATTCCTAGCTTAGTCAGGAACTTTATAACGACGGAGTGTTCGATTTTCTCTCATATTCTTCCCGATAGGGTTACTTGATGAAAGATCGACTGTTTACAAGCTTTTTGTCTTACATGAAACGGCAACATCCTTGACTGCTTCTTGTCTAAGTTTAGACGAACTCGACTTGTTGAAAAATATTCACAAAAAAGATCATCAGGATAAAAATAACGACCTTCGTACCTTACACGTGTCACCATATCCATATTATTATGTTTAATGTGTAATTTATTGCATATTTCACATTTCTAGAGAGAGAGAGGAAAAATATATTTTAAAAACGGAACACTATACAATAATAATAATATAGTATGTGGTAACAACCAGTCAACACCAAATGTGCGAAATTTCACTGCCGTTCAGTAAACTTGAACCAAATATCTATTTTCATGAAAACATACGAACCAGAACAATCATAATATGTCACTCCATCTTTCTCCTTTTACATTGTTTTGATTTATTTATCATTTCAGATAAAAGTGAAAAGGTTTGAAGTTTTAAAGTAGGTTACAGTGTGAAATTTGTGGCAGCAGACTATATTTTTGTTTGGAAATATCTTTCGATCTGAAAATGATTTATTGCCGTTCTGCCGTCCTTAAGAAGAATGCCATATACCTAGTATGTACAAAAAGAGCATCAAATTTATCGAAACAGTATAAATCCAATATTTCAAAATATTGTTGGAAAGAAAGCTGAATATCTTTGGGAAATAAGTCTAAAATTAAACTAAACAGAACATATTGGGTCTGCCAGATAACTTTTTTTTTTGAAAATGCTATAAAAGAAAAACTGCTGAATATTTTCTCAAATTTCTTTTTTTATTTGAAAGTACAATCCTTCCGGTTAATAATGACAAATAATTTCATTCAAATGCCTGCCTCGGCTGGCGATGCAGTAGCCTACACGATCGGTCCAATTTTTAAGCACATTATCGATTGTGTTCAGCTGTATTTCACCAATGGTTTCACGAATATTGTCCTTTAAAGCGTCAATTGTTTCTGGCTTGTCGGCGTAACACTTATCTTTGACGGCACCCCACAAATAATAGTCCAACGGTGTCAAATCGCAGCTCCGAGGTGGACAAACGACATCAGCTCTGCGGCTGATAATGCGATCTTCAAAAACAGGGCGCAAAACATCGAGTGTAGCTTCGGCTGTGTGACACGTAGCGCCGTCCTGTTGAAACCAAATGTTGCCAATATCCACCTCTTCAATTTTTGTGAACAAAAATTCGTTCAATATAGCCCGATAACGATCGCCATTGACTGTAACGGCCACTTCTTGCTCATTTTCGAAGAAAAATTGCCCAATTATGCCTCCGGACCAAAATCCGCACCAAACAGTGACTCGTTTTAGGTGCATCGGCTTTTCAATGTATGCGTGCGGGTTTTCTGTGCCCCAAATGCGACAATTTTGCTTGTTTACATACCCGCCAAGATCAAAATGAGCTTCATCTGAAAAGATGATTTTTTTGGCAAAATCGGCATCTTCTGTAAGTCGATCACAGGCCCACTGAGCGAAACGAAAACGCATTGGATGGTCAGTTGGCTTCAACTCCTGAACCAATTGGACTTTGTATGGCGTCATACCAAGGTTTTTATGCAAAATTCGTCTCAATGATGTCTCCGAAATGTTCAATTGTTGAGACCGACGGAGAATTGATGTTGATGGCGCCTCACGCACACTTTCTGCCACAGCAGCAATATTCTCGGGTGTACGCACTGTTTTTGGCTTTTCACGCTTTGGTTTATCGATGAGGATGCCAGTTTCTTTCACTTTTTTTACGAGATAACGAACATACGGAGCTGACGGTGCTTCTCTTCTTCCAAAATCCGTACGCAATTTTCGCACACATTCTGCAACATTACCATGATTTTCAAAGTAATGTCGCAATATTTCCCAGCGTTGTTCAAGCGTATACACAACCATATTCGTTCAGCGGAAGGATAAAACTAATTATCTGTCAAATCAGACATGAGTTAAGTGTTACCCTTCACGAAATAAGCACTAGTTGAAAAAAAAAAACGTTAGATGGCGGACCCTATACATTCGGTTTTCCCCATATTTGGATTTCAGCTTGAAACACTTTGATTATAATTTTATCAAGCAACTTGTAAAACTATAAATGGTGACGCTCTCAGATTTCAAAATATCTTCCGAATTAGTATTTTCAGTTTTAAAATCCATTTTAATTTAATAAAAAATGTTAATGAAAAAGGAAATATTACAACAGGAAGATTTTTTTAACTAGACATGATTTATCCACCGGTGACGACAAGATGCATTTGCCTCCCTTGGTACGCAAATATTTAATAAAATTTTGAACAACGTTTAATAAATATATAAACAATATCTGCACCATGCCGAATCATTAATTTTTGATGGTCCAAAAGTGTGTAAATTCCACAGACATTATAGACTTTCTTCAAAACATTCTTAATAAGTTCAAGTATATGCAATGCTATATTTAGGGAAATTTTAATCAAGACTAACAAAGTGTAAATCCACGAGAATAACGATTGTATTTATCTTTGTATTACTTAAATTGGTAATATAATATATGCACAATAATTTATAACAGTCTGAATGTCGGATGATTTTCCTTTTTTAATTCCAAAACCAAAATCTATTTTTAACTACCTTAGTATTTTTATATGCAATCATACTAAATAAATAATTCGGTCAGTAGGTCTAGTACAAATTGAAGATTATTTACAACATATATTTTTTTTTATTTTAGTAATGTTGTTTGTTCTGTGTATATATCGTTGCGAAAACAGCAACAGATTAATCTATTCTGCTATGTTTGAATAAAAAAATATTTATTTTTCACCAGAGGTGAATTCAGGAAATTAAGGGTCCAGGCTAAGCAAAATCTTGCAAATTACTTCATAATTTGTATTTATTTTTGACAAAATTAACTACTATATTGCACTTCGTGCAATACAGTGGTTTTAAGTCTCATTCTTACTTGGCCACAAGTGGCGCTCCCCAAGGTAGTAACCTAGCCCCCCTGTTATTTGCAATTATTCGTTAATGACATAGGAACGCACCTTTCTAGCAATTATTTACTTTTCGCAGAAACTATTCAGAGCTGTTCACTCCGAAGATGACTGTGATGTACTACAGAGAGATCTGAATATGCTTGAGGATTGGTGTACTGTGAATAAGCTTTATTTAAACGTCGATAAATGCAAATATATAACATACACAAGAAGACGCCGCACTGTTTCTTACAATTACAGACTCTCTGGCGCTGCTCTTGATAAATGCACTGTTATTAAAGATCTTGGTGTGTTCATTGATAGCGAATTAACTTTTAATTATCATGTTTCCGAAACAAAGAAAAGGGCGCTCAAATGTCTGGGTTTCATTTTCAGAACCACGAACTCATTTAACAATACTGATTGTCTTATAGTGTTGTACAACGCAATGGTAAGATCAAGGCTTGAATATGCTGCCATTGCTTGGTCTCCAATATATGGAGTTTATGTTAACTCTCTCGAAAATGTTCAACGAAAATTCCTCAAACGACTAGCCTTCAAGATTGATGGTCGGTTTCCTGCCCGGGGATACGACCATCGTTTGCTATTGGAGAGATTTGATTTTCAATCGCTGGAGATGCGTAGGCATTTTTCCTCTCAGTGTTTTATATTTGGTCTTATAGACTGTTCGCAATTGTTGGAGATGTTGCGGTTTAATATTCCGCAGTTCAATTCGAGAAGTGCCTATCTCTTCAGAGTACCTCCGGTGCACGCAAATTATGAAACACGAGCTCCCATCTTCAAAGCATGTAATTTCTGTAATACTTATTCTATCTATACTAGCATTAATTACTTCAATGAGAATCCCAACAAATTTAAGCGTGATTTGAGGAATGTTCTAAGGGAAATGATTCAATAGATTCCATGTACTTGGTCAGTGAAATATATCCATACGATCCTATATGTTTGTATTGTATTTTTGCTACTGTCACCTTCATCACACTAAAGTAACTGTTGATAGTCCGCAGTTTCATCATCCTTCAGACACAATCGGCACTCGGAATTCTCCAAGAGACCCAACCTCGCGAGATGATGATGTTGTTTGGCTATAGTTAACACTTACATAATATGTAGTAAAAATTGCAACCACCTACTATGTACTAAGTGCCAGAATCCCATAAATTCCGTTGCTATTATATTTCTCAAAGCACGTTGCAACAAATCTAATCAAACTTGTGGTATTTATTTATTTATATTTTTTTAAATCACGATGTCATACGAAGCAAGAACTAAAGTTTGCGTATATTATAAAATTTTCATTCCGGCTGTATAGGAAATATATATCTTGGGCATCATTTCTTCCAATTACAAGTTTCATATTATTGAGACAACATCCAGCATATAATTGTTGAAGAATGAATTCTATTGAAACAAACGTTCCTTTACGAAATAGTACATTCTATCGCAACCAATATTCCAAAATACTTTCAACCAAAAAATAGTTGTGGCGATGCCAAATAATAATGTGTTTTTTTTTATTTTCTTTTACTCGCATACATTATTTTCAAACACTCATAATCACCTGAAAAACACTACTTTGGCAACGGTACAATGTTTACCTGTGACTGAGCAATATACCTTTACAGAATCTGGCAAGCACAGGTTAAAATACGTATTAATTTTCATAATTTATAATGAGATTCATTCAGACAAATACATGGACGCTTAGTAAATGGGAACTCCTCTAACAAATAACTTCGATTTATTGCAGTCATTAATTTTAACAAATTTATAACGTTCCTTATTTTTGCAAATGTTTACTGCTATTATTCCTATCTAATTCACTTAATGTTTTTGCCGTTGATCTACGAATCGTAATTAAGAGTGTATTTACCGATATGGAAATCAGTCTGTGTTCGACGTTATAAAAAGTTGAAATAAATTTATCTTAGCTTCCCTTATTAAGTGAGAATTTTTTTGAACCAGAAAATTTTTTGTCTATTGAAAATTTTGACACGTCTCTTTAAAACCAGTTTTGGAACAATAAAAAACATTTATCTGCCTCTTCCGCCTTAATATGCATCGGACTTTGGCTTATTTCTCTTCCCGATTTTTTTTTCGGACAATCGAAACATTTAAGCTTAAGTTTCGGACTATTCCAGTATGGCAGGCTGAAAACATTTAAAAATGTAGAGTTTTCTTATTTATGAATTTAAAATTAATGACAATTTTTGTTCTTGTTTCAGCTTTATCCGTTCGATTTTTAACCAGAAGATATATAGGAGAGTACGATCATCAATCAGGTAATACTCACATGCATGACAGTTTTTCAATAGTATAGTGTAATATCATTGTGCTGCGTAAATATCACGACCCCATTAATAGGGAAGCCTTGGTTTGGTATCAGACGCTATCATGCAGGACCTAATCAAGACCTAAGAAACTATCCTTAATGACACTGTTCCCGAATGACGTTTGGCATGTAGATAGCCCTTCATAATATGATTGTCCTGCGTAAATATCACGAGCCCATTATTAGTTAACCAGATTTCAATTTTGTGTGGCCTTGGTTTGGTATAGGACGCTATATACAGGACCTAATCAAGACCTAAGAAACTATCCTTAATGAGGCAGCCTCCACATGTCGTTTGGCATGTAGATAGCACTTCATAATATGATTGTCCTGCGTAAATATCACGACCCCATTATTAGTTAACCAGATTTTAATTTTTTGTGGCCTTGGTTTGGTATAGGACGCTATATACAGGACCTAGTCAAGACCTAAGAAATTATCCTTAATGAGGCATCCTCCGCATGTCGTTTGGCATGTAGATAGCACTTCATAATATGATTGTCCTGCGTAAATATCACGACCCCATTATTAGTTAACCAGATTTCAATTTTGTGTGGCCTTGGTTTGGACGCTATATACTGGACCTAATCAAGCCCTAAGAAACTATCCTTAATGAGGCAGCCTCCACATGTCGTTTGGCATGTAGATAGCACTTCATAATATGATTGTCCTGCGTAAATATCACGACCCCATTATTAGTTAACCAGATTTTAATTTTTTGTGGCCTTGGTTTGGTATAGGACGCTATATACAGGACCTAATCAAGCCCTAAGAAACTATCCTTAATGAGGAAGCCTCCGCATGTCGTTTGGCATATAGATAGCCCTTCATAATACGATTGTCCTGCGTAAATATCACGACCCCATTATTAGTTAACCAGATTTCAATTTTTTGTGGCCTTGGTTTGGTATAGGACGCTATATACAGGACCTAATCAAGCCCTAAGAAACTATCCTTAATGAGGCATCCTCCGCATGTCGTTTGGCATATAGATAGCCCTTCATAATACGATTGTCCTGCGTAAATATCACGACCCCATTATTAGTTAACCAGATTTCAATTTTTTGTGGCCTTGGTTTGGTATAGGACGCTATATACAGGACCTAATCAAGCCCTAAGAAACTATCCTTAATGAGGAAGCCTCCGCATGTCGTTTGGCATGTAGATAGCCCTTCATAATATGATTGTCCTGCGTAAATATCACGACCCCATTATTAGTTAACCAGATTTCAATTTTTTGTGGCCTTGGTTTGGTATAGGACGCTATATACAGGACCTAATCAAGACCTAAGAAACTATCCTTAATGAAGCAGTCTCAGCATGATGTGTTTCAATCGTATAAAGTACATAAGTTAATCTATGGGAACGTAGCAAGTACAGAGATCGTTAACTGGACTCTAAAATATTAAGAAAGAAAATTATTCGGGATTTTTGGGAACTCTGGTTTAGAAGGGAACCAGCTTGAGGTTATACGAATTGAACTAAAGATTTTATATTTGAATTGATGTCCTATGGGACGGATAATACAGCCTAAACTAAATATAAATAGTGGCCCTTGTAAGTTTAAAACAATTGCAATTGCAAATATCGATGCATAACTAAAGGCACTGGAAAATGTTTATGAAACGCATACTAAGATTCTTCTAGTTAATTTTGTAGGAGCACATTGTAGAGGCATTAAAATGTCTGTTTCCTTTTTTTTATAGTTTACAAACTTTTGATAGTAAAAATTTAATAGAGAAACTAATACACTAGGCGAGCAAATGTAAATATTTTTGTAATAAAAATCTGAAAATGAATTATTCTAAAATGTATTCCTATGAACATTTTATTTGAACATTGAAAATTTGATGCGATATTTCAAAAACAATTAAAATAAATTAGTTTATTATTTTGTGTAGTAACTAGTAGAAATTACAATTTAATAGAATTCACGTGTTTTATGAAGTGTTGATTTTCTCAAGTGCCAATATCTGTTCGATTGAAGCATTTTTATATTCTTTGAAGAAACATAACTCATTACTTTAGTATTTTGGCAACTGCCCAGACATTTAACGTATACAAATAATGATTTTTCAATAAAAATAATATTAAAAAACGCGTCTGCATTTTACCGGTTGTGGACAAGAGGTGACCCACACAATTGAAGTAAAATTGTTTTCTTTTTTAAAGTGGTCATCAAAAAAACTAAATAAGGGCAAATTTGCGGTAAATTTTTGAATAACCGAAAAAAAAAATACGTGAGGGTTTGCAGTGTGGGCAGTTAGATTATTTCATGCTCACATATAACATATTATTTCTTATTTACTTATTCTTTATTTATTTATTTTTTTGTCGTCATAAAATCTTCTCACCGCGATAGCAGTAGCCTCTCAACAACGAATTAGTGGAGTGGATTAACTTGTCTTTAAAGGAAAACATACATAAAACTAAAATATTTCCTTTTATTATTCGATTATTTAGTCAAATTTAATAAAATTTTGAAAGTTTTTATTCAAATTTAATTTTAATTAATTCATTATCTTCGAGGTGTCTTCGGTACATTTCTCCTAGTATACTAAAAAAGTTTACACTATGCATATAGCTTTTCTCTAATATTTACAGTTGACCACTGATGATGAAGCTCGAAGTTTCGTAACATGCTAAACTTATTTCGTGGAGTTTCGACTTTCATTCACTTCAGTATGGACTATTTCTTTCAAATTTCCTGTTAATTTTTGAGTTACAAACAAATTTATAAGTAAACAATAATTGTTTTTCAGAAACACGATATAAACACGAAGTACTAGTAGATAACGATCCAGTATTATATGAAATTTTGGATACATGTCCCAAGGTGAGTAAATTTTAGAATTATTGTTAAGCTAAAAGTTGAAATGAATACTTGAATAGTATTTTTCGATGTTGTAATACGGGATTTACCTTTTATGTTTTTACAAAATCCAGGAAGAAAATAAAATTTTTGAAACAAACTATTTTATAGCTTTTCAAAATATTAACTTTTATGGCTTTCTTGAGGTTATGAAAATCGTTGTTCACGATTTATAATGTAATAATAATAATAATAACTCTTTATTGTAATAACAGGTGACAACCCAATTACAAGACAACTGCTATGAATATAATATTATATAGTAAATACAAATAATAATAATAAATTTACAAAAGTAATAAACTGAAGGTGACAGTAGCAAAAATACAATACAAACATATAGGATCGTATGGATATATTTCACTGAGCAAGTACATGGAATTAATTGAATCATTTCCCCCAGAACATTCCTCAAATCACGCTTAAATCTGTTGGGATTCTCATTGAAGTAATTAATGCTAGTATAGATAGAATAAGTATTACAGAAATTACATGCTTTGAAGATGGGAGCTCTTGTTTCATAATTTGCGTGCACCGGAGGTACTCTGAAGAGATAGGCACTTCTCGAATTGAACTGCGGAATATTAAACCGCAACATCTCCAACAATTGCGAACAGTCTATAAGACCATTAATCAGACCAAATATAAAACACTGAGAGGAAAAATGCCTACGCATCTCCAGCGATTGAAAATCAAATCTCTCCAATAGCAAACGATGGTCGTATCCCCGGGCAGGAAACCGACCATCAATCTTGAAGGCTAGTCGTTTGAGGAATTTTCGTTGAACATTTTCGAGAGAGTTAACATAAACTCCATATATTGGAGACCAAGCAATGGCAGCATATTCAAGCCTTGATCTTACTATTGCGTTGTACAACACTATAAGACAATCAGTATTGTTAAATGAGTTCGTGGTTCTAAAAATGAATCCCAGACATTTGAGCGCCCTTTTCTTTGTTTCGGAAACATGATAATTAAAAGTTAATTCGCTATCAATGAACACACCAAGATCTTTAATAACAGTGCATTTATCAAGAGCAGCGCCAGAGAGTCTGTAATTGTAAGAAACAGTGCGGCGTCTTCTTGTGTATGTTATATATTTGCATTTATCGACGTTTAAATAAAGCTTATTCACAGTACACCAATCCTCAAGCATATTCAGATCTCTCTGTAGTACATCACAGTCATCTTCGGGGTGAACAGCTCTGAATAGCTTAAGATCATCTGCGAAAAGTAAATAATTGCTAGAAAGGTGCTTTCCTATGTCATTAACGAATATTGCAAATAACATGGGGGCTAGGTTACTACCTTTGGGAAGCGCCACTTGTGGCCAAGTAAGAGTGATTTTTAATATCTTGAATGAGATGCTGCGGATACCAAAACGGATACGAATATTGTCCCACACGACCTGCGAAAGTGGGCACACATCTATCAAACATGGATTCCAAATCATCATGAAATCGACACACGGCCTCGTTGTTGTTGATGTTGTTTAAAAATGACCAATGACATGACAGAATTTCATCATATAACAGAACATAGTTTGCCTTTTTGAAATTATACTCTTTATATCCATGATTTAATTTAAAGTTCATACGTGGTACATCCGCCGCAGTCAGAAAAGACACTTGGAGGGTAGGGTGGTATGCATCCTCATTTACCAGAGCCAGCGCAGGCTGAACATCACAGATCAGACTCGACATTACAAGGTCCAATAACTTGTTATATTGATTATATTATACAAAATTATATTGAGATAAGTTAAATAGTGACATAAACTCATTTACCGCCGCTTACTTAGAGCCTGAAATAGACGAATCTGAGACAAAATGGACATTAAAATCACCAACAATAATAATTTCAGAATTATACATGTTTGGCAAAGACTCAAAAAACTCAAAGATCTCCAAGTACTGCTCAGTATTACAATTAGGCTGTATATATACACAAAAAAAAAATTTGGGGAAAACAATGAAGGCGTTCGTTCATTTGGCGAAAAAGAAATGTTGAGGAGTTCAATAAATATTCCAAAAAGTGAAATTTATTTTGTGTAGCCAATAATCAATCATATATCATCGGTTTTAGTGGATGGGTTTCGCGCATATTCACTAAGAAGCGCTTGATATTTGGCCAGTATAACGACTGTTTATTTAATAACTAACCACTTTTCAAATAGTCTAACTTATTACGTACACTGTTTACACTAGTTCGAACAATATTATTGACAAGAATTCGAAATACTACATTAAGTTCAAGTACAAATTGTGTATGGATTTGGATCTTATCCAGATAAATATTATTAATCTCATATAAACATTTTTAAGAAAATTGTTGAGTGTATCCGGAAAACATAAAATTATGATGAAAATTTTATGCGTTTTATGCTGATGCATCATAAGAATTTTGAGAAAAATATCGTACTTACTTTTTAGAAGAATTAAGTATGTTTATGCTAGACTGCTCACAACCAACCGTAGGTAGTTGTTATTCCAATTTTTCAAACATTTTGCAGCAGCAGACAGTTATTAGGCATTTTGGGAAAATATAAGTGGGTAAAATAAATTTGACATGTTTTCCAAAATAGTTTTTTTTTTGTCGATTGGTTTATAATGTTATGGCTCGTTTTCATGCAATCATATTAGCGTTTCAAAGCCAAATATTTACATTATAAACTAATTTTTATTGTAAATATTCTAGTTCCTTGTTTATATTTTTTTGCAAATATCCTATCGTCACACACTAAGAGTATTATAACAATTTTAGCAGGAGATTATTTAAAAAATATCAAACAGTATTTGCTGTCAATCACTTCGCACACATCATTACCGTGCCTGAACGAACCTTGATCAAAAAAATCAAGTTCGCACCAACTGCTGCTGGAATAAGCAGATTTGTGAAGAAAGTTGATTTTAGAGAATATTGCAAAAAGTCTGCCCTAAACAGAACATCGTCGAACTAGGACTCACTGACAATTCACACGTAGTCATAGAGCAGCCAATGTATCCTGAAGGTTTGAGTGAATGATGTGGTTTTTGTAGTGAAAATATTATCGGTTCATTTTTGTTCTAAGACGACAATGGAAGGAACAGTTATAATTATTGGAGAACGCTACTGATTTGTGTATGGCCAGAAATTGAGAAATGGTTCAAGCCAATAAGCCGTCTAACAGTCGATGTTATTGGAACAATATTGCCCAAGCTATTCCTAAAAAAGGAACCGAAGTTATGGAAAATGTATTAAAAAACTTATTAATTAATAGCAAAATTTAATAAAGCAATAATATTTGAGAGTTTTAATAGTATTTTTAACAATAAACCAATGAGTTTGAAAATTATATAATCCAACGTATCTTATTCACAGACTGATGATGACATACCGTCAATTGATACAATTAATTGGGCAGATGGATTATTACTGGTATATTCGATAACAGACAGACATTCTTTTGGATTTCTGAAACGAGTTGGTTCCTTAATAGCTGCCTCTGACATTCCGGTGTATGTTGTGGCGAATAAAAATGATATGGTAAGTAAATATCACTAATTGTTTCGAGTATCGATTCGTAACACTTAATATGTTGATATATTTCTAAAAGCTAGCCTTAGATTATACAGCTAAATGTCAACATTTCAACAAACAAAAATTACGTTCCCGTGGAACCCCAAAAAATACTACATTTACAACATCGTCATAATATGGATATTATATCAGCGTTTATATGAGTGCGAATTTGCAGTATCACAAACTGTTGTGATACACGTCTATACATGTGGTTATGGAAGCTTTCTTTATGACAAGCGTTTCAAACTGCAATTTCTTTTTATGTTATGTTTCTTGGTGTTTGATGAATTTCTAATGAAAATAAATGCATCTGCTTTACTTTGTAATTAAAGTAAACCTTCTATTTTACTTAAAACCTCTCAGTTTGGTCTTTTGTCTGTTAAAAGTTGCTTTTGCCGGAACTGTATTGTTCATCAATTAATTAAATTTACACAATGAAAAGAAAAATGTGTGTTTCACTATATTTTTTTATTTTACTTTTGGAGAGAGGTTTTTTGAACCCCTCACAACAACGAATACAAAATATATTTTTAATACAGGTGCATTTGAGAGAAGTCAGCGTAGAAGAAGGCGCCATCTTAGCAAGAAATCTTGAATGTGGATTTTCCGAAGTTGCTGCGGCAGAACAAGTAGCGCCCGTAGCGGTTGTTTTCCAAGTAAGTAAGTTCCAGTTCTAGCTTCCTATCCTTAATTTTCCAGTATTTACAGAAACCTTTTCTATCAAATGAATACAGTTATCGATTGGTATTCAATTCAGTTTGTATTGCCTTATCGCTGTTACTTTGGTATAATACGCTTTTATATTACAAAACACTTTAGGAAATACACGAGGTGTGTTCAATAAATAACAAGAATATTCGATTTGATCCACAATAGAGATTATACGCTTCTTCCAATGCCGAAAATACTTCTGGAGCTCGATTTTTTAGGATAGCATTAAGCTATTCCAGAGATTTAATCTCTACTATGTAGTAAATCGACGGACCTTTGGGGTTCACTTTATTGTTTGGACCAGAAAAAAGGCACTCACGGTTATGTCATTGCGAATATTGAGACTCGAGCATCATTACAGTTTTGTATTTAGCCAAGAATTCACGAAATGCATGGATTTTTTGGTCACAAATCCGCACTTTCTCCTTCACACAAACTGCATTCAACTTGTAGACTAGTAACATTTGCTTCTATCAAAACAATGCACAAATACACCTTTGAAGTTTTGATGGCTAAAAGCTGTAAGATTCTCAAGATTTAAACCCCAATGGTTTGTTCTGAGACTTTTGTATTTTAAAATTGTATTTTTCAGGAAATTTGCCGAGCAGTTCTTGCAGCACGAAGAAAATCTAAGCATTCACTATTGGAAAGAATGTTAGGAACAAGACCAAGTAACCTTAGATTGTACGCTAGAGGAAAGAGTGATAGTGCATTACCAAAAGACTGATCAAACAAAAAATTGTTATTGACAAATGTGTTATTATTAATGTAAAAACATATGTTTTTGACACTTATATCGTAAATTTAAGTAATTTTTTGTAACTTCTACATTGTAATATCAAGTATGGATAATTCTTGGGTCGATACGCTTAGTTTTAGTGTAGATCTGTAGATCTAGCTGAAGCTATCGAAAATCTTTTGTATATAAAATATAATTTAATGTTAGTTGTCGATATATTTCTAGTGAACATTTGTTGAAAAACACTTACGATATTAGAAAATTTTGTATTTAAGATATTTTTCTAATTATGTCAACTTTGATTTTGAAGTTAATTTAAGTTTTATCATTGTTTAACAAAATTTAAATATTAATTATTTAATTTCACTTATAGCAACGTTGTTACTATACATTACTAATTATTCTACCAAATTAAAAAAAAAAAACTTTTACTCCAAACATAAAAGCTGATAGTGTTTCATTTCCAATAAGATATTTCAAAATAGATTATTATTCTAAAACTATAATTTGGAAACAGTCATTTGCGTAATAGAAGAAAAACGGGGGGTCAGAGCAAGGCCCGTTCTAGGCATTTTTTAAAGACCGTTTTACTTTCTGAAAATATAATGGTTATGCAGGTGATCCCAGTTTTTTTTTTCGGTCAAACCTTAGCATTTCCGAAAGAAGTTTTTTGCGTGTTTATGTTGGAAAAAGCGTCTAGAATGTAAAGCAAATACATGTTTCCATGTAACAGATTTCAGATACAGAAAAACACACACATAAGTGATTTCGTCTAAACAAAAGTTGAGTAAAATTATTATTAGATACGGGATTGTTTAATAAAACAGGACTTAATTTAGAGAGTTTGTCTGTCAACCACTATACTTTCACCAAACTCTCTACTTGCTGTAGGATGTACTCCACATGGTACACATTCATTGTTTTGATTAAAATAATTACTGTTATGAAGATATCGAATAAAGTTAGGCTATTGTAGGTATTACACAAATTTTGAAGTGAAACTCAAGACGCGTTTAGGCTTCAGCGCATATTATGTAAACAATGCCAAAAAGTAATCGCGGGACGAATTAAAATAATTATAATTCTGAAGATATCTAATAGGGTTTTGTTTTTGTGTTACAGATCGCAATAGTGCAAACATTATTAACAAATTTTCCATCTTAGATACATAAAAAGTAATTCCTAAAGAAAGTATTTCAAAGTCGTCGATGTAGGATAATTATAAAATGACAAAAGAAAAAAGAAGACCCTGCATTTAGCCACTATCTACCGGAGAACAATATAACAACATGATCGAAACTCAGAGTCTGCGTCATAGTGGCGGGCGTCGCTTTCCCTCTTTTTAAAAAACGGTCCAGCAGCAGTGCGAAGCTGAACCTGAAACGCCGTCACCCGACGCCATGTTTCCATCTTGGCATCTGCTTTTGTTGACATGGATTTGGCGAGTTTCTGGTACAGGAGATAAAATACCTTTAGGTGAGTACGTTGTTTATTGTATTATTGTTGTTCTTTATTCAGCTAATTATTTGCAGTTATCAGATGAAAAGGAAAAGAAAATTAATTATACGTAGGACTGTTAATTATTATAATGTTTTGGTGCAGTGCTGTGTATAATATACAGCACGTCCCAAATAAGATTTGTATAGTCAACATTCTTGTTAGTTATATTACCACAAAGAGGGATGTTTTGGTGTTAATTTTATTAAAAGAAACGAAATCGAAGATGTGTAAAGAAATTTGGTCGAGTTGTGTTTCTGAATACAAAATTGTCAAAGTATGCTTTACCAAAAATATCTAGCACGACGGGTATTTGCTTCTCGTAATATTAGTAGTTATATACCGAGAAAAACATAATATTTATAACAAAATATTGTCAAATTCATATCAAACGTCATTCATTTTGAGATTGTTTTGTTTAATATTACCAAAGATTAATAGATTAATCTTTGATATTACTTACCGTTAGCTGTGGAGAGCAATACATAATTTTGAACCTTTTATAGTTATAACAAAAATAATAGGGAAAATTAAGTACATTAAGCTAGAATTTTCCCTGAATTTTAAAAATATTATATTTAAAAAAAATTGAAATATTGAAATTGCAAAAATAAAATATTATTGATCCCATCCCTGCATATATAATTTAGACAAAATTATTTAAATTTATGTGATAGAAATACACTATCAAGGATCAATTTTTACCGATTTTGTATTCTACTTTACCATTTATTAATACAGGGCGATCAGAGAATTATTGACAAAAATAAACAAAAAGATAAATTTATTTTTCCTACTCCTACTTTTGCTCTTTTTGGAAGCATGGGTAGAATGTAAGTATACCGGGTTATTCATACGTATGGAATAAAATAAAATGCATATCTTTTTAATTTCCACCGCACAATAATTTAAATAATTTCCCATAATGTCTTCCATTTTCCTGTATCTATTAAAACTAAAAGGTTTCTAACGAAAATCAAGAAAGTTTTTGCTCGTCGACTTTACGAGTCTCAAAAGGAATTCTTTCCCAACCAAATTAAAAGTAATTGCTGTTACACGTTGAGATGCGGAGTGACAATAACTATTAAGTTTTTTTTATTCCTATAACAAGTTTCGTCGAGTTTGCTTTGCGCTGTTTCTGCGTTTCATGGTAAATTTGATACTTGTGAGGAAACACTATTACAGCAAGTGGAATAGGACAAAAGTCGTTCATTAAATGCGTAATAAAACATAGAGAATGGTTGAATGTCGAAAAATCTGTCAATATCACATTATTATATTTCATTTTTCGGAACAAATAACAATCGCTCCAGGCCAGATCTGAACTATATAGGATCGTATAATTTGGATATTTGAAAAGAACTTTTAAGTGATGTTCAAAAGTGGTGCCGAGATGTTTTTCGGCCATGAAATCCAAACATATTTGGCGACAATGATCATACGATTTTTTCCAATTTTCTAAATGAATTTGATTGACAATAAAAATAACAAACCATTTTCGATGCTACCAGCAGTTTTAACAACATTTTATTTAGACAACGATTTAAACCGTTTTTGTGCGATTTTCTCTGTACAACTTTTGAAATAAATAATTTTGCGAAAACCTATTTTCTGTTTTAGGTGCGATTTTAGAGCAAGGAACAGATGATGTACAAACAGCTTTCAAATTCGCTATGCAGAATCATAATCAAAATGTCACAGGACGAAGATTTGAACTACAGGCTTATGTGGATGTAATAAATACCGCTGATGCGTTCAAGTTATCCAGATTAAGTACGTATGATTCATTATTAGTCTCATTTAGCGGTAGTAGGGAATTATTTTTTATCAAATGCATTCAAACTGAAACCATATCCTTCAAAGATTTACTGTATATAAATTTCCGCAACACACCTAAATTGATATAAAATAAAAATTGCATTTTTCTCTCAGCGACTTTTCAACTTTTCCGTAACATATATTTTTATGAACATCATTGCATAGTGCATCTCGCTATAATATAAAATTCTTTTTATAAATAAAACCAACTCCATGAACTGCAATATATAGAGAGAAAGAGCTGTATATCCTGTCTGGATGTTCTCAAAAGGATGAAATAATAGTTTTCCAGGGAATATGATGCGAGTTGGTTTTTTTTTTGTTTTTGCAATTGTATATAGTGTCTTATTGAAACTGAGAAGCTAAGCTTTGCTTAGAACGCTTTTTGTTTATTTTAAATGCACATTATTTTTAATTGTTTATCTTGAAATTCGTGGAATTTTTTTGTTTGCTTTTCAAAATAAATCGGTTACTTATAAAAATACATTTTGTTTATTTTTCTTCTTATTCTTACATAGAAAGAAATAATGGCAGGGACTTTATTTTACAACAAAACCTCTCCAATCAGTTATCTTAAATTTACCTCAATGGGAATAGTAACCAAAAGACTCCATCCTTCGTAAAAGTCACTTTGACACAAAATTATCAGAAAAAGTAAGGAACTTGAGTATTTTAATTAAACATGTACTTAGGAAATGACAATCCAGCTGGAAATGTGTTTTTTGAACTGGTACGATATCTTGCAGTTCAAAAAGTATTGTTTTTTTTTTAATATTTTATATATTTTTTAATTCAACTATAAAATGAGCTAGTAGCTACACATCATGCTACTTTCAGGTTTTTCTCTATCTTCTAAGATGTTTATTTCATGTTCTTCCTTTACTTGACGTCGTCCTGTGTAGTGTTTATCTTTAATTTTTTATTAGTAAGAGCTAGAATAGTCTTCAAGAAAATTAATGTAAAAATATTACTTAAATTCCTAATGTTACGGCGAGGACTATAAGAACATGATTGTCTTCAACCCTGGAACTTTAGGAAAGATGTAAACTACCAGCTTGAACTAAATTACTGATTGTTTTGTTGTAGTTTGTAACCAGTTTTCCCGAGGAGTGTTTTCGATGCTAGGAGCCGTATCTCCAGATTCATTTGATACTTTACATTCATACAGTAATACATTTCAAATGCCTTTTGTCACACCATGGTTTCCTGAAAAGGTTAGTATCTAATAATATATACTTTAGGATTTTGTAATGTCTAAGTTTCTAATTTTACTTTAAGGTATTGGCTCCATCCTCAGGATTTTTAGACTACGCCATATCGATGAGACCGGAATACCATCAAGCAATCATTGATACTGTCAAATATTATGGATGGAGACGAATCATTTATTTATACGACTCTAATGATGGTAACCATCAATTCTTAAATAATAATGCATACTTTACTTTAGTTTTCTTAAATTAGGCTTGTTAAGATTGCAACAAATCTATCAAGGACTTATACCAGGCGGCGAAACCTTCCAAGTGTCAACAGTTAGAAGAATAAATAACGTTACTGAAGCTTTACAGTTTCTCAGAGGATTAGAGGAACAATCTAGATGGGATAATAAGTACGTTGTTTTAGATTGTTCTGCAGATATGGCGAAAGAAATAGTTGTTAGCCATGTGAGGGATTTGGCATTAGGAAGAAGGACATACCATTATCTTTTATCGGGATTAGTAAGTATGCTACGTTTTATTTATTGGAGAACACTTCCCAATTTCAAAGCTCAAAAATTTTGGATCACAAGCGTCTAACAATCTGACCATTGAACAAAATAGGAGAATATCATGCACATGTGATAAAAACACAGATATAGCCAAACTAAGTATGTGATAGCAGGAAGCGTTCACAATCCTCCTCAAAATAAATTCGACAGTAGTCAATATGAAAGTAGTAACAACAACAAATATCATCATCATCATCAATCACTGTATACCTACAGAGTTATTCATGCATTTAGTTATGTTTATGTTCTAAACTAAGACCACCTATAGGAATCAAATCAGTTAATACGAAATAAAAGGATAAAGGATGTATACTACGGTTCTAAGATTTATCAATATCCCACTGTAGATTATGGCAGTACAATTTAAATGTAACAACTAAAACAAACACACGTAGTGGAGTTTTCGTATCTGTTCATTCATTTAGTTGGTTTAGTTTACTGATACTTTTTTCAGGTCATGGATGATCGATGGGAGAGTGAAGTAATCGAATATGGGGCTATAAATATAACAGGATTTCGAATCATTGATGCATCCAAAAAATACGTGAAAGAATTCTTTGATGGGTTAGTAAAACATTGTAAAATATTTCTTTGGAATTTCCACATAAATCTTGCTTCTACTAAATTTATAGGTAGTACAATTTTGATTTTCGTCAATTACTGCCACACAATGCCTCTGAATACTGTCAATTATATTGTTGAAGTAAGCTTAATTAATTTATCTCCAATAAAAGTGCCTTCACTGCTGAGATGGCGTTGAACGACAGAATATGGGACACTTGCAAGCAGATTTTTCGATTGAATAGCATCATTAAACAAACGTATAACAAATTTGGTCGACTTAAATCTCTGTTTGCATAAAACCCCAACAATTCTGCCAAGAGTGGGCAACTTCTCGCTGAACAAGTTTCTAAACTTGTAGAAAACACCATCGATAAGAACTCATAAAAAAAACTACTCAATATCAAATTTTTGCTGTCTAATCTACACACTGCAGGACTTTGATTGCTCTCTTAAGTCTTGCCAAATATGAAAGATTATAACGGCCTCAGCCGGTTATTCTGCAGAGATAGCACTGTGAATCTAACGTTATTTCATTAGCTGGATTCTCTAACTACATATTAATTTGATTTTCTCATTCTAGATGGAAACGTCTGGATCCAATCCTTTATCCAGGAGCAGGTCGTGAGTCGATCTCAGCTCAAGCCGCATTAATGTATGATGCTGTGTTTGTTCTTGTCGAGGCATTTAATAAAATGATACGGAAAAAGCCGGAGATATTTCGTAATAATTTTAGAAGGGGATTGCCATATAGCAATGCGAGTAAGGCATTGGATTGTAATGCGTCAGGTGGATGGGTTACACCGTGGGAGCATGGAGATAAGATATCCAGATATTTACGAAAGGTGAGGGAATTTATCTACTTTACCGTTGCTTTAGAACAAAATGAATTGAATATTCTGTATTTTAGGTGGAACAAGAAGGTTTGACAGGAGAAATCAGATTCAGCGAAGAAGGTCGAAGGCAAAATTACACGTTACACGTGGTTGAAATGACAGTGAATAGTGCAATGGTTAAAGTCGCAGAATGGAGTGACGAAACAGGATTTAGTTCTGTTGCAGCTAAATACACTAGGCTCAAAGCGACTGCTCATATTGAAAAGAACAAAACGTACATCGTTACAACTATTGTGGTATATTTTCTATTTGTTCACTCACAAATCCATTATCAAGTTTTAAAACTTTTTAAAATTATTATAAGTCCTATTTTCTAAAGTTTCACAGATTTTCTATGGGGAAGATAGGTGCATTTAATGTTCGCAATAGGATTAAACGAAATTATTAATATGGTCGCTTAAACATTCATGGATTTCCATAAGATGTTTTTGACGACATCTGTGTGAGCAGGCAATATGCCCGGTGAATCAAGGGAGATAACTCGTCATTGATATAAACCGTAACAATGCAGACTGATCTTTTAGAGCGTATTGAAAGTAAATCATCTTGGCTACAATATAAATTATATTTCAGCGCTCTATTTGGTTAAGTTTCACTGTTACCAACTCACTAGGTGTATTCGTTACTCAGGCCTTGTTGAATTTTTGTTTATTTGGTTTATGGTTTGCTGAACGTATGATGTTTTATTTCCAGGAGGAACCGTATATCATGGTAAGAAGAGAGGAACCAGGTGAAATATTAGTTGGCAACGATCGATTTGAAGGATACTGCAAGGACTTGGCTGATTTAATTGCAAAGAAACTTAAAATAAATTGTAAGTTTTTCTTCGTGGTTTTCGGGTTTCCCCGATTTTTACATTATGAAATACTATGCTTACATAGAAAAAAAAATTACAATTTTCTTATTTCAATGGAATATCGAAAGCCACAGCTTACCAATTTAGATGTATAAAATTGTTGTTGTAAAACTGTTGGCAATGCTAACAAGGTTAGCGAAACGCACGCCGAGAAGTCTTTAGGTGAAGATGTGATAAAACGAGTCTTAAAATTAACGCCGATTACATTAGGTAAGGTTGTGTTCACGAAATTTTTTTAGTTTTCGAAATATGGTCAATAATATATTACAGATTACACCATTTCCAAATTATACACTTTTCCAGATTATGACGTCGTCAATACTAATTATAAAATTAATACTGACTTGAGGTCTTTAGCCTACTGGTCTGAAAAACATCAGTTATTAATTAATGCGTCCAAAACTCAAGTTTTACTTTTCGGCAAAGCCAGGCATTCTATTTTAAATCTTATGCAGATTGAGCTTAATGGTGTTATATTACCAATTACTGACAAAGCCAGAAATTTAGGTCTAGTGCTGGATTCCGAGTTGCGCTTCGGTGAACACATTTCTAAATGTATATCCAAGTCATATGCCGCTCTAAAAATGTTATATCCTCATCGACATGTACTTTCTACTGAGCTGAAAACTAGACTTACTAATGCTCTGGTTCTTGGTACTTTTAATTTTTGCGATGTTGTTTACAGCCCCTGTTTGTTGAGTACTGATAAAAATCGCATACAGCGAGTCCAGAAGTCATGTTTGCGTTATATTTTTGGCATCAGAAAATACGAACCTATAAGTTATAAACTTGCTGATACCAAATGGCTTTCGATGCAGAATAGAAGGCTCCTACACTCAGCCACACTATATCATTCCGTTCTAACCAAAAGACACCCTCCATATCTCTACAACAAGATTAGCTTCCGATCAGAGGTTCATAACCTAAATATCAGATTTAGAAATCTTCTTTCCCCTCCCTCCCACAGAACTGCAATATTTGAACGATCCTTTTCATTTCAAATCTATAATATTTATAATAACCTACCGCATAACCTAAAACATTTAAATATTGGTTCGTTAAAAAAAAAATTAATGAACGTTTGTTGAATCCACTTTAGTTGATTTACTCTAAATGTAGTTTTTTAGTTTTATGTTAATCGTTATAAACATGGGTATTTGATAGTGATTATTTCTAGTTATTTTTGGTTATTTTTGATTGCGCTAGACGAGACACCCTTTATATTTCCCTAATTATGTGTACAGTGGTATTTTTTTTTAGAATTTGTAATTGATTTTTGGGGTTAGATTTCTATATCAGTTTTTAACTGCCATCTAACCCATTTTGTAGTTCCTTTGTGTTTATGCATTATAAATGTATGTATTGTAGAATTTGAATTTTATGTTATGTTGAACTACAAATAAATTTATTATTATTATTTACAGAGCAGTAAGAATACAAATTAAAAATCAATAATCTATAACTATTTCAAAGAAAATGTAGGTACTCTTTACTTTTCACAAGAAAATTATCTTTAAAAAAAAACTAAAACCAGCCTCTCTCCAAAAATCACCCCCAAAGAATCATTATAAATATCACACAGATCGCTAATTTTGTTAGAATTATCACAAATATTATACAAAACAAATTCGTCCTTTCCCTGCTGTTATAGAAAAGTTGAACGTAATTTACAGAGGTCTGGCAAGCGAGAATTAACATGGCCTGAACAACAACGTTCCTGTCATTTGAAAACAATGACACATTGCATTAATTATTAGTCATCAAAATATTATACGAGGACACCAATTTATATTTTGAGTCTTGGTAACAAACAATCGTCGTCGGATGTCAGATCACTTTGCATCAAGATATGCGACGCATACATCTCGTCTAACAGTACTCAACAAGTCGCATTAATGAGCAATTCCCGCAGATTGAAAAAGAATTTACAATTATTAGTTCGAACGGTTGGAAAAGTTTAATCATAATAGCGAATATTTTGAAAAACAATAAAGCAACTGTAACTGAAAAATATAAATAATCTAATTAAAAACTCCAACATTAAAGTACGAGTATGTGTACAAATTTTAAAGAAATATCCTTAATTGATGTTATAGAACAAAAAAGCGTCCGTTTTCCCATTCTTTTGGAATTTTTTCAGAACAGCAATAAACCTTGAGAAATTCTAATCGAAATTTCTACATTTGAGCCTATTCCTATTATGTATGTAAATCAGTATTGTAAATCAAGAAATATCAAGCCACATACATCCACATTTAACACTTAGTATATGCCATACAAGTATTATTGTTTTCCAGATGAGCTTCGAATAGTTAAAGATGGTAAATATGGCGCAGAAAATCATGAAGTAAAGGGTGGTTGGGACGGAATGGTAGGAGAGTTGGTGCGTCAGGTACGTAATTACATTAATTTACGCAATTATTTCTTATCAGTACAAAATATATTGCTCTGTGATAACGATCGTTATACCTATGTAACTAGGTCACACTAGGTTTAGAATATTTTAAAATGCTAATAGATCTTGTTAATTGTTCGTAATGAACGCTGCTTTTATCTTACGACTGGATCGTGAATTATGGGTGCCGTGATTGTTACTCTAGCGGAAGCTAACAACATACAACAAGGCAAGGAATGTGCTTTTTTCATTTAAAAGTTCACATACGCAGCTTTGAGTGTTGATATTTATATCCAAATGATTGATTTAGTTTTGTTTATCTTGTCCTAGCACGGAAGAGTAATATGAGTAAAAATACTCCTAATTTATACTTATTTTCATTTTAATACTATACACATGAACTAAATCTGGCAGAATTATTTTTAAATGACACAAGTTGACACATTTGGCATTCGAATATGCCTATTTTACCGTGGTCACCATCTAGGCTTTCGGCGTCTGCATTTAATGACAATGTTAACGTTAACTCTTCGTAATCGTAAGGTTGCGAGTTGAAAACTGGGGCATGTAATTTTTGTTATATTATTATTGAAATTGTAGCATATATTGTTAACTGACATGTTTATTAAATACTTTGTAGCAGATATTTAATTAATTCTACACTGTCATGATATGAATTTACGATTATGATATAGCGTGGAAATTTGAAACATTTTGATATATGCCACGAAGCCAAACAATTGTGTGAAATGTATAAAAAATGATAAAATATTAGTATTTGACGTGACGAATGTTTTTGTAAACAAAACTACAGACCTATCGGATACATTTAATTTCACGCGGATGCTCAAAATGTCAACTTTCTTTTTTAAGAGAGATGCAAGAAATGTATCGATGTATTCGATTCGATCTCAATTTTCCAGCCTATATTAGTAGAAAAAAATTATATTACAATCCATATGTTGATTGAAAGCAATAGTTTAAATATAATTTTATAAGGAATTCTAAAATAAATCCAGTTATATAGTATCAGTTCAATTGATGTGAGTACTAAAACTTAAAGCCAAAAAAAAACTATCAATTTGATTGAATGACGCTACCGAGTAAAATGAGAAATGCCTCAACTGTCAACAAAAGGTAAGGCTGAGGACCCAGTGATAATTTAATTAAACAAAAGTAATGAGAATGCAGCGGTGATATACAGGCTGGGCGAGTTAATTTTATTTTTTAAAGTTCTTCCATGAATATTATTAAAGTTGAACTATTTCCTCGAGGACTACAATTGAGTCTATTGGCCGCTTGCAAATATATAAAGTTCATATTATTAAAGAGTAATTCACAAAAACAAATCCTTAAGTATAAGTTTTATAGACATGTGAACAAATTGCAGACGATCAAATTTCCCATGTTGTGTGTTCTTAAAATTTAAGTATATAAAAAATTAAAGTCACTTACACCTGATACTCCTTCCTTTGTTTGATCTCCTAGATACCATTTGCTCCACCAGTAATCCATATCCATCCATAATTCCAAGCACAAAACACATTTGAATTAAAAAATTTAAGAGCTGGATAATATTAGAAACCACATAACCGATTTGTCGAAGTTCGCACATATTATTGAAACACATTACAATTACGCGACGGACGCGATTGAAAATTTATTAAACATCTGCAAAACACAAAAAAAATATAATGTAATTATATCAATTTAATTTAGATTTTGACACCAAAATTTAATGTATTATAAAATCTATAACCACCGAGCATATTATACTACACATCTTCACAGTTCAAAGAACGATTTTGTACTACTGAATAAAATAATATTTTATTTGAATCATAAAAAATTAGAAACCTATTTGGGTATAATACGCAAAAAATGTCGATATACCTATCGCTATGCCATAAAAATATCATTCTATTGTAGTTCGAAATAGAAAATATTTTAAAATATTTCAAATATGAAAACATAAAATTTAACAGATAAACAACTGAGTAATCATTCGCGTATTCTGTCATATAGAATACCATGTTGGAAAAATATTAAAATATAATAATCTACTTACACTACCAAATCACTAAATGGTGTTTTTATTATTATTATATTATACAGGGTGTTTGGAAGGTCGATAGAAAGTATTGAGGAGGTGATAGGGCAGACCATTAAGAATCTTTTAAGCCAAACATACCTTAGTACAAAGTCTTACGGTTTTTGACTTATTGGAGATTTCCGATTTTTAGAATGAAAATACACAAAAACAAATTGACTGCAAACAAATAATAAATAAATTATTTGTGTAGTTGACGAGTTTTATTTGAATCATCAGATTTGCTCCTCAATATTATGGACTACTTTAGAATAATAAATAAATGTTTTCGACGAATGTACAGCTCATTTCCGTTTAGACGTAAGACAATATTTGGATGATATTTTTGCCTGTTAGACAATAAAGACTATTATTATTATTATTATTAAATAGCTAGACCAATTCAATGTTCTGTGGCCTGCTAGATCCCTGGACTTGACACCATTGGATTTTTATGTCTGGGGGCGGACTAAAGAGTTAGTTTATCGTATCAAGAAACCATTTAATAAGAAAAATTCGAGAAGCTTTTCAAGTAATGCAGCAAGACAAGTTATTACATTCAGCAACTACCGAAGTAAGACGTAGAGCTCGAGCATGTATTAGAAACAATGATTCTCACGTTGAACACCAATAAAGCATGTTTCAATTGTTTATTTTGTTTCAATTACAAATCTATGATTTAAATTTCAAAATCCGAATATCTCGAAAGCCGTAAAACTTTGTACTAAGGTATGAATGGCGTAAAAGATTCTAAATGGTCTGCCCTATCACCTCCCCAAGACTTTCTATCGACCTTCCAAACACCCTGTATATTGGACAAACTACTACAACTGAACATTTTGTCCACCATCCAATAATAATAACTTAGAGCTAGATGATGATCATTTACCGAAAGTTGTTTCGGTTTTGGTGTATTAAAGTAAATCAAAATTTGCATGTCTGCCTAATAAGTATGCAACGATAGTTAGATTTGAGAAACACAATTTAAGACATCCTACTAATCGTGTTTATCAATCTCTAGTTATAGAATTTGAAAATAATTCTCCTGCAATTACAAATTATGCAAATAAAATATACAAATTATTAATAAAATTGAATACAAATCTTTTAACAAACAACCTGTTTTGTTTAAATTGAATTTAATTGTTTTTTTGGTTTAAAGAAAATGCTGCGTGTTACTCGGTTAAAATGAAGATCCGATACTCTTCTTTCGTATATCCACTCGTATCGAATTTTCATTCTAGTCTTCTTACAGAATGTAAAATTCCCATTCGTTACACAAAATTTTCATTATATGTAAAACACGCATTCCTGTATATCTATTTCCCTTTCATTTAATCATTTCAATTCCAGGAAGCAGACATGGCAATCGCCCCGATGACTATCACTTCGGAAAGGGAGCGCGTCATCGACTTCACGAAACCGTTCATGTCACTAGGCATCTCTATCATGATCAAGAAGCCAATGAAACAGAAACCAGGAGTATTCAGTTTCCTCAATCCGTTATCGAAGGAGATATGGGTGAGTGGATTTTCCTATTTCCGTTGTGTTGTGTTTCTTACAAATACATTGACGTCGATATTATTATTTTTGTGTCATAATATACATGAGAGATTTGTTATGTATTATTCAAAAATAATTACAATTTAACATATCAAAATCATTTACTTTGGTACGATGTTCCACTCTTCAACATACTGAAAAGGCCTTCAACTGATTGAGTAACTAGAGGGAAGTTTAACTTGCATGTTGTTGCTATTTTGGATGCTGGAGTTCAGGGTCACACTCAAACATCCCACTTATGTCTCCCCTAATGCATAAAATGGCACATGTTCAATGCATAGAGTAAAACACTTCCCTTTATATGATTTCCTATTCTTCCTGTGCATGTTTTTGGAAGCATTTTGCCTCAATTCATTACACAAAAGTTCAAAAGGCTCAAATTTAATTGAAAGACGTGAAGTTAGTTGCCATTATGATCCCATACTGCCGTTTACCATTTGTGTCGCCTTAATCTTAACTTGACATCGATCGATCAATTCCGAGTTTTAGCACTGAATGCAAAACACGCTAGACTGTTTATTATTTGTTGTTTTAGGTCAGCATCATATTTGCTTTCATTGGCGTTAGCATCGTTTTATTTGTGGTTTCACGATTTTCACCGTATGAGTGGCGAATACTCCACATCGCTGGAGAACATAGAGATGCTCCACATCCTCACATGAATCATGGCGGTACAATGGCAAACGATTTCACTATGTTGAATTCTTTATGGTTTTCACTTGCCGCATTCATGCAACAAGGTTACTAAATCAAAATAACCAACATGAAGGACATAACGATATATTATTCTTGTTACAGGTGGCGACATTTCTCCTAGATCCGTATCTGGACGAATTGTTGGAGCTTGTTGGTGGTTTTTTACGTTGATTATGATTTCTAGCTACACAGCTAATTTAGCAGCGTTCCTAACTGTAGAAAGAATGGTAGCTCCTATTAATTCACCTGAAGACCTGGCATCACAAACTGAAGTGGAATATGGTACATTATATCATGGAGCTACGTGGGACTTCTTCAGGGTACAAATAAACTTAATATACCATGTAAAGTATTTGAGTTGTTTCATATCATGCGATCTCACTTCGTCAGAAGACCAAAGCAACTGCTTTTAAAGTTTCTTCTAGTTCCTAACATAATTATTGAAGAAATTATCTTAAACATCTTATGGTCTGTATAGTCCGAGAAAATGATTTTCCACATGTTAACCTTGAATAGTCATCGTTTTTCTCGGTTCACATTAATGAAACAATCATCTGAGGCGATATTCTCTCAATTTCTTGACTTATGGTTCGGGGATGGTGTTCAGCGACCTTTGCTTGAGGTAGCCACAGAGAAGTCACATGGGACAAGAAGAAATACAAATAACAACTAGGCAGTTACGCGTCTTGCTGCTGGTTATAAAGTATTCTATTATCCTTCAGTCGTCCGCAGATTCTATGCTTCTATGTGTTTGGGCTGAATGAAGGTGGGTTCACTTTTACTAAAAGAGCTGCCCCAGATATGGTTTTGTGGACGTTACGAATCCTAACCATCTCCCTTCTGTCTATTTTTTCCAGGCAGCTCTCGGAACTTGTGGTGTGGCTTGTCAAATTCTTCTCGCTGACAAACGGAAAGTAGCTAAACGGTACACATTTTTAGGTGTCCCAGTACTTCTGACTGTACCTTTTGATTTTCTTTTTAAGGCTGAACCATTGAATCTATGCTAGTTTTTTGCGTTGTAATAACAGATGCATGATGCTCGCCGGTCCAATTCATGGCGAATGCAAAACGTGGGAGTATTAGTTTGCTGGGACCGATATTAATGAAACTTCTATTTTTGTTGTTTCAGCGTTCACAAATTACACTATATTCAAAAATGTGGGAGTTCATGAATTCCCGTCCAAGTGTTTTCGTCAAAACTTACGATGAAGGCATAAGAAGAGTTCGACAGTCTAAAGGAAAGTTTGCACTGTTAATTGAATCACCAAAAAATGATTACATCAATGAAAGGGAACCGTGTGATACGATGAAAGTAGGTCGGAATCTGGACTCGAAAGGATTTGGAGTAGCAACGCCTTTGGGTTCGCCGTTAAGGTAGAAAAACAAAAATAAGAATATTTTTATTTATTTGATTTTGGAACACAAAGGGGGTAGGTGTGGGATTTAAACTTCAACAAATCATGTTATCTGACAATAATTATTATATTCAATGTTTTAACAATACAAACTATCTGGATCTCACAAATTTATTAATGTATTAATATAAATTTGAGATTAACATTTAAAAGAGAAAAACATATTGGTCCTCTACACTAATTTAAATCTTAAAAAATCACTAAAAAAAGCGACATGTTTCGGAGTACCCTATCATCATCAGGCCTACATACATATAACCACATATATTTGCAGTGAAATAAGATTTTTTCGGAAAATAAAACTAGTGGAGAGGAGAGGACGGCTTGAATGTTTCTTTTGTAATTATTATATAATGCTGCTACACATTTAATATTAATTTATATATTCATATGTCTTTACTAGAGATGCTGTAAACTTAGCTGTTCTAAGTCTGATAGAAAATGGAGAACTTACAAAGTTAAAGAATAAGTGGTGGTATGACAGAACTGAATGTCAACGAGACAAACAGGTACGTAGTGCTAATATTATGAAGGTAACAAAGCAATTTTATTTCTATTTTTCAATAGAAGCTCCTTTTTATCATTTATTGTGACTAGAGATTTTGTCATGTTTAAAATATGTTAATGGGATCAAAAAAATTAATTTTGTCGCAAGATTTTTTTTGTATAACGTATGGCGTCTGTATGTGTTCAAAACAGTCTCAAAAATGCGGTCTCATATGTAAAATTTGTTCGAATATTCTTGATCAATATATTAGGTTAATTGTTGTAACGTCCAAGAGTTTTCTGTATAATTCCAAACATTAAAAAGGGATATAAATGGCCGCAAATTGACTCTGGCAGTGACAGCAGAAAAGTCTTGTTAACGTGATTTTTAATCGTGGTATCGTTAATAGACGTAATATAAAAATGATCCTAGAAATTGTTTATTTATTTATCCTTACATAAAAAATAACTCAAAAATTCGTTTGTCCTTGAGGATAACGGCCGGCACCATTGAAGGATCATCGTGTCTTACAGTGTGATCTTATGCATTTATTATTTCGGGCAAATCATGCGGCTTAGTTTTAAATTACTCTCTACTTGTGTACCTGCTGTACACGACTATATATCTATTTTAAGCATACACCAAAATATGCATGTCTTATTAGTAGGAAATTACTGAAATAGGGTTCTTTAATTATTACGAGAAAATTAGCGGATATATATGGAAGTTATAAATTGGCGTGAAATGGTAAATTTGCGAAATCACGTGGAAAATATTAAGCTGAAACCAGTTGTGTATAAGATATCCGATACCTGCATAAACTTTCTACCAGTTTATAATTGATATGGCATGTTATGTTTGTGTGAAATATCCCACAAAGAATAGTAGTGCATCTGGATACTGATAATTAGGAATGTTTAATCACCTACATATACACTTGGAATTAATTTGTTGCTGACCTATATGTTTGACAAATAAAAGGATTCCCGGTGATGGTCACTTAGCTCAACAAACTGCTAGAGCAAAACCGTTAGATTTTAGCCCATATCCCGCGAATCTCCATCAACCGACTCTGGGTCAAATCGGGTTGCCATCAGTTTGCGATGATTCATTAGTTATAAAAACACACGCTGTGATGGAGCACTGTAACTGTAAAGCAAATGAAACCCTATATCATCGCTGTAAACAAAAATGCTGTTTCCATTGTTCTTTATTCTTAAGTTTTGGATATGCTGTTAGCAAAAAAACAGCAGTAACTCGTTTCTAGTAAATCTAATGACTTAACTGATTTATTGCCAAGTAAAAATATATTTTCACATATTTACAACTCGAAAAATATTTATTTGAAGAGCCTATGAATGATTAGATGCTTTCCTTTTCAAAGCAGGCTTTCCAGAGGTGCATTGGACTCAATTTCCCGTTGTTATTGAAGCTTCAAATCGGTTGAGTCACTTTTTTTCGTAGTAGTTTCTGAGAATACAGTCATGGACTCCACACTAACCTCAGCAAAGTTCATAAAATAAAATGATTTCAAAAGCCACTGTTCTTGAACATACTCTATTTTTATAATTTAAGCTTTGATAAAGAATGCGCGTTGTGATGTGTTTTATTTTTTTCCTAATATGTTGACTATAAAAGTGACTTTGGAACGAAATATCATGTTTCTATGTTGTCGTAATGATTAATATACAATAAGCATTTATTCGTATTTTCAAGTATGATTGTGGTAAGTTTTATTTCAACAGGACGCATCAAGAAACGAGCTGTCTCTTAGCAACGTAGCTGGGATTTTCTACATCCTTATAGGAGGCCTTTTCCTAGCAATGATCGTAGCTGGTATAGAATTCTGTTACAAGTCGCATGTGGAAGCAAAACGTGCAAAAATTCCTCTCAGTGATGCAATGAAGGCTAAAGCACGGCTCACAATCGGCGTTGGTAAAGATTATGACAACGGACGGGTATGTTGTAAATTTTTTTCTACTAGTTATAACGTTTTCTTAAGTTGGCGATATTGCATCTACTTTTCAAGTGTTTATTTTCAGAATTTCTTACACAAATCACACTCTCATCAACAACTTAACAATCAGAACACGAATCATAAGTGTATACGCCATGTAACAATCAACACGCGGGCTAATCAACATTACTCACCTGCTTATCGTCATCTATCAACAACATAAATAAATTTCCAATAATTTTCGGTAAAATGCTACATACTACATAATTTCACCCACCCTTTGGCACATATTTCAACCCTTAACAATGAGTTTAGCACCAGTATATCTGATAGTATCATTAATTCCCACTAATCCTAATGTTTATACACAGACATTTTGATACATACAGGGTTTTTTCGTGAGAAATGGGAACATTTTAAGGGCGTGTTGTGAAAGGTGAAAATATGAAATATAAATAGACGTATTTTATTAAATTTTGTCAGGGGCATGCCATTCAAAAATGAATTACTTAATTATATCGTCAATTCTAAAGAAATATTAATACTTTAAGGACATTCTCGAAAAGTCCTCCACCTCTTTTCTTCTCCATGCTTCAAATTCGGTGTCCCACGTTCCATGCCCAAAAAATCCGAAAAAATAGTGATCAGCCGATTCTCCATAAACATTTTATTCCTTACTTGAACGTTTTCATAGGTTGTTGATGTTCTGAGACGTCCAGAACAAGCATTGACATTAACATCTTCTCGGTCTTCTGTGAAAAATTTGTACCACTTATAGAAATTTTTTTGTTCGAAGTAGACTCCTCAAATGCCACAGTTAACATTTTAGGTGCGTTGGAGCAATTATTTATTTTTCAAGCACACGAAAAAACCGTCTAAGCATTATATCTGTCAAAAACAAACTAAAAATGCAATGTATATCCCACAAAATTTGGACAGTCACCTTTCTCGGACATACCTAGTATATGAAAAGCTGCATGACCATTCCTGTAATGCACAATATCCTCATTAACCTAAAACATTCTCTCACTACACATGTTGTGAATAATTAATGCCAATCCCTTCTGTTGTTTTGGAAATTTTAATACAGTTATGGATTTATTAATACAGCAGTTACTAAGCTTCAAGCTGCAGTTAGGTTTGTCTGGTAAAATGTTATATTATGGTTTACCATTCTGAACTGGTGAAGAGACGAATTGAAATCGTAATAGCCGAAGAACAGATACTTGCCAAACAGAATTGGAACAGAATAAAACGAAATATTATATGTTACAAATTTAGAAACTTCGACTTCAGTTCAGTAGACTGTTGAATTTTAATAATTCAATGTGAAATGCCCCATTCGCCATGGTTGAGGACGTAACATCATCTACATTGTTCACACTCAGGGTGTGTTCTCAAAACGGCGCGGCACAATAAATGAGATTAACCAAGAAAAAGATAATTATTATAAAAAAGCGATGTGATGTTTCAAATACTTGTAATGCTAAACCCTGGCCCATACAATTTGTGCGATTAGTATATGATCTTCTCAAACTTATGGTTAGAAGAAGACAGCAAGGAGGCAGCTGAGATAAAAAAAAAGGAATCAAATTCGCAATAAAGCTTTAACTCCTACATGATAAGATTCTCATATTGTTTTTCAGGAACCAATTTCTATCCAAGCCTACATTTTTAATTTTGGTATTAACTTATGATTTCCCGTGAAATTGATATTTAGTTGGATCATCCTAAACGATTAAATATTTATCCTTAGCGTCGTCGTTTCGCTTTATTTTCTTTCTCAAGGTAATACCTTCTCCAAGGATAACAGCTAAATAAGAAATGGAAAAAATGATAAACCGTAATTCACTCATAATATAGGGACTAACTGGAAAAGCGCATTATGGGTCTCGCAGGTATTGTGATGAAACAGCATTCCGACGGGTTTTTGCCAATAAATTTTTCCAGCTTTTATTAATCATTTCGGTTACGGTAGCGTTTCTCTGTGTTACGTTTTATTTTTAGAGTTGTAATATCTGCCGATGTTTATTTATTCCGTGTCATGTCAATTAATAAAATTCTACAAACTACAAACTGATGGCACAGTAGCAAATGAAACTAGATATTTTCCAACGACAATGCTTAATTGGTACATGTTCAGTTCTAAAATTATTTTTTAATTTGGTTGGATTATTTAGTATAAATAGTACAAGGCTAGCCGGTCGCAGTATCTGCATTTTCGATAAAAATCAGCATCAATTTGTCTGTCTCTGAGTTCGCGAAGCTACGATGTCTTTATTGCTTTGCTGAAACCTTGATCCAATATTGATTGAAAGCACACATAGTGGATTAGCACATCAAACAGCTTTCCTAGAATTTGTCTAGCAATTTTCCGTACAAACCTTCACCGAACTTCTGCTAACAATGTTTTGCTTTTTCTATTACTACGTCTGCGACACTATTTCTTTGGCAACATTAATTTATCAGCAGCAGGAGACTATTCAAGGAATTCAAGTAACTAATTCTCTAGATGGGTGTCTGTAGATATATAATTTCGCCAGTAAGGAGAATGATGTTTTTTTTTTGTTTTTGGTTTTCGCGTGTATCGCATTTGCATTTACGGCATGTACCTTTGTACAATTGTCGACACACAATAATACTCTTATCCATAGATCCCGAGACCCTTTGTCAGCGATGGTTTCGGTTGCTCCATTTCAAATATTTTAAATGGATGACAGTGGTGTACGAATTGCTGATCACACCTCATTGCCGTTGTTAATTTGAGCGTCAAATTGTGAATTTATAATGTTCTTAACGGCATTAATTTTGTATAAAGTGGAAACATTTCAAGGTTTTATAAGTAAAAATCTAAGACAGATTGTCTCCACTGGGGATGAAAGCTCACACCTAATTTCATCAAAATGGCTAGACAGATTTTATTGAAGTACTTGTCAAAATTTAAGATGTGATTCCATTCTAGGATGAAAACTTTACATAAACATACATTTTAATATACAGAGTGTTAATATTTTTTTGTTTCCCTTATTTTCTTTACTGATGAGGCGTGTTTTTCCCGATATGCAATTATGAACTTTCATAACAATCATAGTTCGGAAGCAGAAAATTCCCATGCGGTTATAGAAAGTTAATTATCAACAACAGTTTTCCATGAATGTTTGGGTTGGTATTGTAGTAGTACTAATTAACCGGAGTTATATATAGATAGGATAATGAATGCAGAGAGTATTACCCCGTCTAAACCCTAATAAGATAATTAGTCGTTCACAACACTTCAACCTTGTTTAACACTACTGTTTCAAGACTTATTCATTTTGTGTCCCCACGTAATAAAACTCAATTTCTTTGTAGGGGGTAACTTTATGTTTATTTAAAATTAAGAATAAAAGAGAAGAAATAATTATTAAAAGAAAATCTAAATCTAAATTAAAACTAGACAAAATCAAGAAAAAAGAAACAACCGAAAACATAGAATAATCAACAATTGATTAATTGAACAAACTCTTACTTAACTAATATTTAATCTTAATAAATACTTAGCATAATGGAAATCGATGTAATTACGAATAATTTACATTGATTTCCACTTAAATGTCTTCAGTTATTTTGTATTAGCAAAAAAAAAAAGATAATACGAAACTAAAATAACAATTAAAGTAATTATACCAATAATTCAGCTTTGATAGACTTCTGAATAAAATCTCAAAAATAAACTAAGTAAAATAAAATAAAAGAATTTTTGTAATCATAAAAATGAACTTAGAAAAATTATAAATCTTAAAACAGCTTATAAGAAAATATATTTAGAAGTGACTTACTTGGATCTCGAACAAGAACTGACTTTTTAATTGAAAAGAACTAACGAGGTACTTTCTTTCAGAACGTTAATCGGATTACCTCCCCTATTATGCCTCAAAAGAGGGATGATAGCCAATAGGAATTCGAAGACGCCAGTTTCAGAGCGCAGCCCTTGCGCAGCGTTAGAATAAAGCACTAATTATTAATTTTCTACTCTTTAGTCGTACTTCTATTTTCTGTTATTCGATGTGGTTCAAGCGTATCTCCAGAGATGGCGATACGAGGTTTAATTCTGTGAAATTATGAATAATATTTCCATGATTCAATTCAATTGGTATAATTGCTCAAAGATACTTAATTTATACTAACTATGATTCGACGTGATGTAGATATTTCTCTTGTAAATGCGAGTACATTTTGCCGTAATATAGCAACTATATTAGTGACAAGATATAACTCGTAAATAAAGCAAGAGCCTTTAACTCAGTTCAAAAAAAGACTGCCCAAGACTCACCAATAACTATTGATATTATTATTATTATTGTTACCCCCTTGGGTAGAGTCAGACATTGGGAAGCAAAAAAAACCAAGTAGTTAATATCAACATTCCATCGATCATAACGTATTCCTTAATTTAAACAATTTATAAACGTATCGACAATGTTTAAAGAAAGCAATGCTTGAGCAAATCCGCAACACTGTTACCCAATAAATATCTGTAGAGTACGTAATAAACATTCTTATCTCCAGAACAAAATATTTTAGAACATAGATAAGTTTTAGACCCCCCATATATTAGGGTACGTTCGTATTTATGTTTACAAAAAATAGCATCCTGTCAACAATCTGTGGGAATATTTCGTCTTATTATGAATATATATGATAGAAAAAAAGGACCTGTTTGACATTGAAAATTCTCGGAAAGAAAACGATCTGCCACCCATGCATTCTAGAATTGCGTAATCTGTAAGCTTGCCAGTGGCGGGTTCTATTTTGTTACAGTATTGTAGGTAATGGTCATTGCTCATTGGGCCTTTCTTTTGGATGAATGGAAGATCTTTTACAGTTTGCCTTTATTATAGTTTATGGAACTCCAGTCAATACTGTCAATACAATAATGAATACGAAGGGACGGGAATACTTTAATGCTTTAAAGTGGCAGGATCATGGAAATGTTTGATGATTTTAAATTAGTACGTAATACTGCTACAATTCAACAAAATCGGCTAAACGATTTTAAAGATATTTACGAAAAGTTTGTCACCTTGTATCTTAAAACGAAAAATGATATGTTTATCTAAAATTTGTATCTTAGATTGATTCAAGGAATCACACGTTACAGTTTGAACACATACTTCAATAATACCCTGTATATCAATGGAAAAGTCGGTTATCTGTTTTGATCTACCTGTCGTCGCAGGCTAACTTATTATTTTTTCTTTTCGAATTTGATAGGATTGTGTGTGAGATCTCAGAAGACCAAACTATTAATCACAGTCTTACCTTGAGGTTGTTTCCCAAAACCAATAAAAAGAAACAACCCGAATATTGTAATTTTGCCACTGTTATTCAGTCCCACTTATTATGTATTCGTCTTCAGTAGATTTTTTCGATGATGGAAATATGAAAGAATGTCGCGTTAATTAAATGTAAAAATATTATCATGTATCCTCAAACAAAAAAGTTTTTTTTTATCTCTGTAAGTAGGTGGATGCGATATTGCGTCCTAGTTTTTGGCACAAACTCATTTTGAATTTGGTTAATTTTTAAAACTTTTTTCATTTGTGAGTTGTTCATGTTCAAGTGCTTCCTCTTGGAGGTTCCGGGAAGCCGCATTTTTAAATAACGTTTTTTCCGGAGATATAATGTATAATGTAGGTGTATTTTTCAAGTTAGGAACATAAGTAGGAGAATAAAGTATGTTTTATCTAATTTACGAAATAAATTTAATACAAATGAATGTTTATTCGAACAACATGTTGTACAAAGTTCTTATAGGTATTTGTTGCAGAACTCAGTCATAAATCGTCAACAAACATGTTATTTAATTTTTGGGATTTCTATGAACTTAAGCAAAATCGAATAAAATTATTAACAATTAGTATGACATTGATATTGTTGTTCGACATGTTTTCAGCCTCAATTTTTATTAGAAAGGAAGTTTGGCCGTTTTTTTTTCTCTTAAAAATAAGAAAAGGCATTTTTCCGTCTTTACTGATCTACCCTGTATATTCAAATCAATTATTATCATACATTAATTTAAATATTTCATTGAAACATCGTTTCATTAAAATGATTTATTAAATTTAATCAAAATTAAACTCATAAATATGAATTTTCCAATTATTTTACTGCTGGATAAAACTATAAAATTCATCGCTTGTCTTCTATGTGAAAACAAAATATAACAGTGCAAAAAAGGGCATATTTATATTTAAAATAGTATTTCCTATAATCTATAAAATTATTCCCTTAGGCTCAATTATCACAAACTCTATTTCAAGCATTTTTATTAATCGATATAAGCGTGGCAAATTGGAATCCGTATACAGTGTGATTTTTAGGTACAAATTTAAACTTTTAAAATACTGGGAACAGGACGATTTCGAAATAAATAATATTATTATACTAACAAAAAATTTGCACGGTTTTGTTAATGTTAACATTAAGTTTATACAATACCATTTACGATCTCTGTCAAGTATGGAAAATAATGTTATCAAGATAATGTCTATCACATTGGAGCAGTCTTCGATCTTCTCCATGATATCCTCCATAACATAGTCCAACATTGCTCGATCAATAGTCATGATTTCTTGGTGACCAAATTAGGAGGATTTTTGGCATATGCATGCCTCTTCCAATATCCGCAAAGAAAAAATCACAAATTGGCAGACTTGGGAGACCACGGCATATTTACAGAACTTGAACTGAGTTTTCTTGGGAACATATTCTAGACAACATTCATTGGTGCGTTAGCAGTTAGTATACCATCTTGCTGAAAGCTCACCGTGCTTGGATTCAGATTTCGTTCATATATTTCTCAGGGTTTTCTAAAACTAGTTCAACACATCACAAAGTAGAAATTAACGTTGTTTTTTACATAATTGATTTATGAAAAATAAAGTTTAATCTGGCACTGAGGAAAGTTGATTAAGTATGTTTCCAAAACTTTAAGAATTTGTATAAAGTTTCAAATAAAAAAAAACATACACACCATAACACTGTGGTTCCGGAAATATCCGCAAAATCGAATTTTCGCAAAATCAACAGTCTACACTAAAAGCTGTAATAAGGTTATGTTCCAGACTTTCTTTGAGTTTTATTAAAAACTTTTATTTAGATTCACACTCCACTCCACAGTCTAAATTCTAAAAAATTACCTAAATCACAACTTGTGGTACGCTGTTGAATTAAAAAATTTGATATCAGAAAATCCGGATCAGATTTATACAAATTAAGTTGGATCTAACGAACCATCAGATTTTAAAATTTAATATCGCCATTGGAAAGTAAAGCTTATTTTAGATCTCTTAAGACTGAAAATAAAAACGAATTTGCAGATATTTTTTTGTGGAACTAATCATATACTTTCTTCATTTTCTGATCTTAATATTGAATAAATACACTGACGAAACGTTCGTTTAGAATTGTCAGCCTACTTAGGGAACAAAAGGAATTCGTTGATATCTATATCGTTAGTAAAAACAAAATTCTCTCTTCATTTAGACGAAATTAAAATGTTGCTTTATAATTAAAACAACCACAGCATGCATATTCTCATCCGTGCCTAGCCTTCTGGGGGTATACCCTTAGATATAATTTTCAACAGAATTAACTCAAATAAATTATTTGGCCGTTTAGGTTTCTTGCCAAAATTTCAGCGTACATCATGAATTGCAGAACACGAAAACAGGCGGCATACTCCAAAACTAATTCCAAAGCTTTTCATAATTAATAACATTGCCTTTCTTGTACAGAATATGACATACAAAATAATGTACCCATACCAGACGAAAAGTTAGCGGAACAAAGCTTTTGTCAAGAAAATTGCACACAAATATTCATTTCTTATCAATATTACAATATTTTAACTTTACTGGGGTTTGGTGTTATGCGAAAAATAAACTGTAATTCCTCATGTCCAATAACGATTTCTACAGTAGCTCGCTTCTTTAATATCTCCTTTAGACATCGAAAATAGTTGATTATTATGATGACAAAATTATGCGAGGCTAACACCTTCAAAAAGACAGTGTGTTAGACAAATCAGACACGTTATTTAAAATTTATGAGTAACCATAAGATTAAGATTGCATTAAATATATTGTGCCCCATATCCTGAATATCATGTTACAGTGGCTTATCCAATTCCAGAGCTTTTTCGTTCCAGTCTCTCTTTCTAATTATTTTTGGTCTTTCATCACTATGACGAGTTAGAGAGGCGTCCTCTGATTTTGAATTATTTCTTCTCGAGCTCCTCTCCAGATACAGATTACATTTCATTACCTGGTGTCTATGATTATCTCTACACATTCTCATAGCCACTGTATACTTTACAAACTGTCAAGTATTCTCCTTATATCATTCTCGCGTCATCATTGGGCTCATAATATGCATCTACACAAAAACCCCGTCATTATTTAGCTATTAGCAATCTCCCATAAAGCTGTATTTCATACGACTGTATCGAAGAAAGGTCAGCTATGTACAAAAGACTTCCTGTGCACTTTCAGTTGGAATTTTAATAGCATTACCATTCCTACGTATGAACTTTAAAGATGGCCCAAAGCGAAATGAATCGTGAAAACGGAAAGTTATAATCCCTTTGTTGAACATTTTAGGTTAATCTGATTATGCTTCGACGACTTTGAAGTTCGGTAGTTGTAGAATGTTAAGAAAGTCGTGGATATTACAAATGTTGATGTTTATTTGGTTTTGTACAATAGCAGAACCATACTAGTTTTAAGAAAGAAATATGATGTAAGCATTTAACTGTCATAGCCTCGTTTCCGAGATGATACAAGAGTTTTTGTGATTTTTAATTTAGCAATAATTAACTTATATTAAGATCAAGCGGATTGCATTTCTCCAACAGAAGCTGTAATGAATGGAAACAAAATAAGTTCGAAATCAACAAGTACTCTACAAGTTTCACTTGTCACTTGGTGTTTCGCAAAGCAAGATATCCCGAGTCTTAAGACAATACCAGCACAAACACCTTTACCAATTGCAGCATGTTCAAGGTTTGCATAAGTGCATATGAAAAACGAAGACTATTGTACTAATTCAAATTCAAAATGTGCAGTTCCATCTTACGAGGTATTGTGTGGTTTCATAATCAACACTGTGAGCACAAAAAAAACTCATACAGGATTGGCATTTACCAGAATTATATCATGTTCAGTCTATACTTCTATATTTTATCAGAACGACTGAATGCCGAAAAACTTGGATATATTCTGGAAAAACATCGTTAGAATTAAGAAAAAGCCGTGGATTCATCTCGTTGATTTAGAGTTTCAAAGAAATATAAGAGACGGATAAATAATAAAAACACAGACATATATGGATTGGTCAGGTAAGGCCAGATATGCCTTTCATCGTTACACTTTTTCTTTAGTGATTCTGAAAAGAAAATGTCAAATATTATTTTAATTTTATTGTCCTCCGAACTAACGTAACTTATACAAGGTGTCTAACCGATGTTTGCCTAAAACAATATTAAGATAATTTCAATGAATTGTTATTAATTTTCACTAACACGTGTAATGTTCTAAATAGTAAAATAAAATCATTAGTGGAAATTAAAAACAAGTAGTTCTATTCATTGAAATTATCTTAATTTAATATGAACTTCCATCAAGTAAATGTCGAAACCACCATCAACAGTAAAACTATCTTGCCTGTAACTTTCAGAACTTGGCAATTTCAGGAAAAACATAGAAACGATGTGCATGTACAGTGTTTAAATATATTTTTGCTTTGCTGTTTCAGTATTATACACCCGCCAATCAAATTGGTGGAGCAACTGAACAAGAACAAGTCCATAGCAATACCCATACTCAGGTTTAAGTCAATCTGGTTTTGCATTAAGTAATTTATTTTAAAAATGATACTAAAATAATATCTGAAATCAAGATTATAATCAAAATGTGCAAAATAAATCAAAATTCAAGGATTTAAACAAACCTAAATACTGATGCTCGTACCTAACAAGATATTATCAAAAACTGTGTAATCTAGAATTATATTGTCTTTGGTGTAAATATTAAAACATATCCCTTAGTATCAAATACAATGTAAGCTTTAATTTGTCTTATAAATAATAAGTACTTAACCCGATTATTTTAAATTGTTATACGTACGTTTTATATAATGAATATTATTATTAATAATATAATTATTATTAAAAATCTATTATACATAAGTGTTTTTGCTATAGTCGTTTTACGTCTTATATTCTAAAGTTTAATGAATAAAAATTAATGTCCTGATTAAGGTGTTTATTTTCCTGTTTTAATCATGTTTATCACTATACTTGTTCTTGGATATTAAGAACTTTTGTCTAATGAAAGCTATATTGAAAATCAATCAAAAGCTAAACCATTCAGTATGTTGAATTTCCAAAATACTAGGAGCTGAACAGTCCGAAAGCTGCTGAAACTCCAAATTTGGGTAAGTCTATCAACTCAGCTCTTAGATTAGTAAATTCGTCCCCACCGATCGATACATTTGAATTTTGATGGTAGGTATTGACATGAAAACAAAAAATCGAGCCCTGAAAGATCTGGGGAGCAAGGTGGCCAAAACAAATAATCATTGTTCGTTATCCATCATCAGGCTTCAAAAACATTTAAAGGCTTGGTACTTGGCACAACACGTTTCTTTGAAAAGCGAGTAGTACCTAAATTGTCTAAATATTTGTTTTTTAAATTATGCACAATATTTAAATAACCTTCATTTACAATGTTCAGAATTGTATTGATAAAAATATATTTCAAAATAAATGTTGAAATGCCAGGATAGAAAAATTTAGTCATGTTTAAATGATATTTTCCTTATTTTCAAGTAATGATAAATTCGTAAAATGCCACTCGTCAGCTACTTTAAGATATGGGCCTATGGAAAATGCGTTTGGATGAAATTTATGTTGGCCTAATATTTTATGAAGTATGGAACTTGTTTGTCCTACAGACAAAGAATAATACGTTATTCACCGTGAATAAGGGCATTTAATCGGGATTCATCTGTCAATATTTTATAAAAATCCATCATTAATGCCCTACAGAAAATCCACATCATTTAGAAGGCGTTTACAAACAAGATTTGAGTTTAATGATGGTTAGTAAATTAAAAGGTAGCTTTAAATTGCGTCTCAGGATAAAATGAAACTTTTTTTTTTGTGATTTAGACAGCGATTTTATTGTACCATTTATTTTCAGTGAAAATCTATTTTAAAATAGATGTTTGCTACTCTTGCAGGAACAAATTACAGATTCCGTTCCGCCAAATGAACTACTCACATAATAGATATTTATGTGGTTCCAGTGTGGCCTCTATATTGTTAACGGTCAATCTAGATTTTGTAATAGTAAATTTCCTGAACTGAAAGCTCATAAAGAGCCCACACCTTCACTGAAACATTGAAAGACTATTTTATAATTTCCTCTGCCATATATATAAATATTTGAAACCCTCACAATGAAATCCTTTGAGTTCGAAATTAATTTAACGTGACCGCATTAAATGATACCTCCTATACCTGAATGTTAGCCAAAGATCCCAAATTACACTTTAGTATACCGAAGTTTTATCTGTGTTATATGAACTAGTTGTATGTTATGCATATACCTACCTAGATCATATAAGTTTAATTTAAATGAAATTTCACGCTAAATATAGGTCATATCGGTCGTTTTCCTGGAAAAGTCGAAGGTTGTAATATTAAAATCAATTTTAAATAAGTATTACGAAAAAGAATGAAATGAAAGTGGGACTTTTCATGAGTACGTAACACAGAAAACTACTTTATAGGTACACATCTCGCGTGCAATTTTTCCTAACGATTGCAATTTTGACCACACATCAGTTTTATACCTTTTAAAAAGTCGCTATAGTACAAACAATATGATCGTAGGGGAGACCGGGGTAATTGGGTCACCTTACCGAGGTTTTGCAAAAATCTTGGTCGTACTTACATTTTTTTCAATTTACTTCTGTCACGTCCACTCTTACTGTATGCGTCTTATTTATGTACTTTCCCTTTAAAATTATTTTCTTTCTTTCCCAAATATCTTCATCCTTTTCATTTTTCTAATTTCTATAATATATAGACATTAATCAGAGTATTTCTCTTTTATTTGTTAATATAAATTTTTGCGCGTATTTGGCCTAAGGACAAGCTGTCGATGCGCGCACCGCATCTTTATCTTCAGTAAATTCAATTCATTATAAACTATCAGCCATAGTGGTGTGCTTTATCGTTAATGTACTAATTTGTAAAAGTAAAACTAAACCGCAACCTGTGAAAGTTTGTGTGTAATTGTCGTGAATGTGTGGAGATTTGAAAACTATCAATAACCGTGCTGGCCAGCCCATCAGACCAACCATCGAACATCAAGGTAAGTCCTTAAGGCCCGTTTATCGGTTAAATTTACCCATATAAATCGAATATTTAACTGCCTATGGTCCATATTTCTCTCACGATTTGAGTTATCACATAACAACTTCTTCTCTCTTTTAATTTGAGAACAAACTTTTTTGCGAACTTGGTTTCTTTTGTATCGTTTAGGAATCGAAGTTATATCTGACGCTTATACAGCAATATCCTGATTTGAACATACAGGAACAGCAAGTGTCCTATTGTCGATTCAGCTATAAATCTTGGGGTAATTATAGGCTCTGATTTAAGATTTTTGAACAAGATATAAGAACAAATATAAATTCTCCTACAACATTGTCAGTACCCCCTCCAACAAAATCTTCCAATCTGTGAGGGATTTTGGTGGGGTTTCCTCAAAGATAAGCAGAATATTAATAGTAGGTGTTGCTTTTAAAAACAATCACACCCTGAATAAGCACATTGCAGATCGAAAAAGTACGGCCTAATTAAATTTTGAGTTAGGTACTTCAAATAATTGATTCCTACTGGAAACTTGCAAATGTTTACTCGGCAATGATTACAGTTACTTTTTTATTTCATCTTTCTATTCTCACATGAGCTATGAGATGAGATATATTTGTTGTCCTAGTGGATAAAACTCGTTGATATATCGTTTATTTTTTATGCTTACTGAAATGTTGACTCTTTGTTTAACCTTCCATATGAAATATTGGAAAGCTCTATAGAAAATAATGGCACAACATATCGTGTCGGTTAATGTGTTTTCCAGACATTTGTACATAAATACATACTGCGATTTTTTTTTTGCTTATTTGATACTTAACAATTTTCTCTCTCCTTCAATGCCTGTATAACTTTTATATACAGGTTGTCTTTATATTAGTCTGATTGTAACATAAGTTTTGCACAACATTAGTCTGTAAAAAATATAAAGGTATCCAAGGCCAACGACAAGGAACTCTGAACTACGTATACAACTAAACTAATCAAGGTGCAGAAGGTTCTAGACTAATCACATTAAATTTTCAAATTTTCAGCGAATTGATCCATCTATCTTTATCCTGTATTAATTCTCAAAGAAAAGAAACAATGTTTTGATATGTCTGTTCCCTGCAGACGATGTTTTTGCTTTTTAACCACACCATTTGATTAAGAGGTATGGACTCTGTCGCCTGTTTATTCATGTTTCCTTTGCCTATCCCTTGCGTTCTTTGATAAACTTTTCCTGACCAGTTCAACACTAATTTATTGATTTTTTTTGTGGGGTTTGTTTTATTTGCCTAATTTCATCTTCTGTATGTTTTCTTTATTCTATCCTTGTCTTGTAGACTCCTGAACAGCCCAAGTTATACATAATGACAGCTAGTAAACATCATTTTGGAGATTAATGGATATAAAAAATACACGAACTACTGCTCTTCATAAACAATCCCATGATACGGTTGAACCATTATACAGCCAATATAATAATATTTATATACAGAGCCAAGCAAAACAATTCCCAAAAAAAAATACAGAATTTCGCTTCGACGGCGGTCTTTATGAAATCCCTGTAGTGAATGCTAAACTGCAATCATTTATTATGTAGGGAAACAATAATACCATGTCAAACTAAATATATTTTTGCATGGAAAAGTTACTTAATTATAAGTTTTCCAAATTTAATAATATTTTTACCATAGTAGTTTGATATTTGAGCCTTAAATACACATAAAGTAAAGCATACAAGTATTACATTTGCGTGTTGCTGTTACCTTTCAGTCAAAATAAATCTGAAATCCCTCTAATATCGCGTGAGATATTTTTCCAACGGTATTAGAACGTTGTTGGTAAAATATTTATCAGTATTTGCGAAAAATATTTTTATGTCAAAACCACCCACCTAATTTGCATATCCTAAAATATGTAATAATATAGCCTTGATCGATAGACAGGATGGATTTTAGAAATGACATGCATTGCTTGTATTGTAACTAATGGAAGAAAACGCCACTGGATTTTCTGCAGATAAAACAACAACAGACTACTAGCAATAAGCCGGTGTGTGTATGTATCGTGACCAAAATGTTGGCAATTAGATTGGAGTGGCCATGACCAGTCTTTCGCTGTTGCGGATCGTTAAATTTGATATGCTGGAAAAACACATAAAGTTTTAACCCCAGTAGGAGGTCAAATTTTCCAGTGATATTAGGCACAACTAATTGTGCCCAATTCAAATTATTTATTGCATTACTGTCTGGAAGAAGAAAAAAGCTACACAAGTAAAATATTTGTCTAATTTATACCTATATAAAGGTTTAAGCCAAAAGTAGGTAGTTTATAAAAAAAATCAAATGAATTTTTGTAAGAGGGTTTAAAATATATGCAACGTGATGTTATATCAGCTAGCGTTCTAGTCGGATTACCTGGTTGGTAATTACTTGAGATTAAATATAATGAAGATATATTCTTTCATCCTCCTGCCCTGCGTTGACTGCCTTCTGCTGCTGCTTAGGTCTGTTGCAAGAAACATCATAGATTTCATTGCTGTTGTTTTCGTTGTCTGTCAGGTTTGTTGAAAGTCTCATTGTGCCTCGAGTTATTTCCTGGCTGCCATTTGCTATGGTAAAATCATTTCCAAATCTTAATACCACACAAACAGCAACATTAATTCCTAAAACGTTGGCATTCATAATGGATCTTGTGAAAAAACTATCAAGAGTCTAATATATATAAGTGGATGAGAATGCTCTGTATTTGGCGCAATTCTTCACTGCTGAACCAACCACTACTTTCAATCCAGTTGTTCCAGAACTTAGAACCTTACAATCAGTTACAAAAATGTATTTCATTATTATGAGAGGAATTATTTTCTCTTAATTTCATAATGTTCACATACAAAATCCTTAGAAGTAGGCTGGAATTTACTAGGCAACATTACAGGAGAAATTTAGGTGCAATGTGTCAATCCCGCATTGATTATAGTGACCGTTAGAATGACACTGAATTGACATTTCTACAAGATGAGGCACCACCTTGTATATAAGGAATCACGCTTATGCTGATTTATTTTTAATATTTAAACTGTAATTTCACAGCAACCGGTTCAAAATGGCACGAACAAATACTATTAAACAGTATTTTCACGCAATACAAGACAAACAGTGTGGAATCCATCATGCATGAAATTAAAGTGGTGCACCTCAGGGATGCCTAGAGGGTTTTTCTACGCTCCAATAGCAACATACACCCTTCTAACTCTATGCACTCTCTCGAGCACAGTAGTAGGCGCGTTTTCCCTAGTTTTCCTAGAATCAAACGGGAGCCCGTTTGGAACAATAAAGAGGAACTTTTTTTTTATATTTAAAGAGACTTTTGTGGAAAGAAGCTTTTTATATTTGTATTTTAAAGAGGCTCTATGAACCCGGCAAGGCAACAAAATAAAGATAGAGAAAGAAATAGTTTTTAACCTATTTCTAAATATTCATTCATACGGTTTGTCAAAAAAATAAATTCCCCAATGCGAGAACCAAGTTCCCAAATGCATTATTTCTGTCAACTAAATTAAACAAACCTAAAAATTATTCGACATCAAGCACGTAGCCAGAAAATTGTTTCGGGATGGATCCAGAATTCTAGAATAACGACAAATGCATTTGGTTGGTTTGGTATTATTTAATTTTTTATGTAGTACAATTGCAAAATTGATATATATTCAAATCAAATATGTGGGAGTAGAAGTGATTACAAACGTAAGCGTCGATTTTTCAGGATCAACTTGTATATAGCATAGTGAATCGAGAAGAAAACCAATGAATTGAGTCTCTCATTACCCATTTTATTTCTTGAAATGAAAGTTTAGTGGCCATGGTTGTTATTTGGATTGTCGTAGCTAACGCTAGAAAAGTCTTTGTTCCAATTTTCTAACACTTATAGTACTTCCGTCTGGTCTCCCTCTTTCTGACACCACTTGAACCCCCTACGAGCTAGTTCCACATGAATTAGTTTATATCTGGAGCTTCTGCTAAGAATCTACTTACAGCATCCCTCGCAAAGACAGCACATTTTGCTTTTATAGGAAACTTTTAAGCATCATAGTAGATTTTATCATTGAGTAGGGATGTGGGCCATATTGAAGATGATTTTAAAATTTTGATACAGTCGACCAAAATAGTATTTTATTCGATTGCTATCTTACAGAAATCCCTATGTATAAAAATTATACGGCAATATATCACCTGCATATAAATCAGAAACTATTTACAAAAATCATGCTTACCTGAAATCGCGTCCGTAAAATTCCAGAAATGTTCCCTAAGAGAGTTTCTAACATCGAACATTTCTGTTCAACTTTAAAATAAACTCCCGCTATGGGAAATCCGAATAGTACGAAAAATTGAGTCTACAATATTAAAAGTAAAAAAGAAAAAGATCAATTCTATATTTGGAAGAGCCTCTCAAGGACGAAATTTATGAATTTGCGAATCTGTCAGAGAGGATCGGAGATAAATTATTATATGCTTTTGACAAACGAATCCAGTAGTATAAAGGTACCTATATAACTGCTAGATATCTTGGTGTATAGGTGGAATCTGTGAACTGGATCTACAGACAGACAGTAGTGCGCAGTGGTGGCGCACAATTAGGAAAAAAGTAACAACATATTTTAGCATAGATGACTAACGTATATTCTTTTCTAAAATTAAGAGCATTATTTTATCAATTATTAAAATTTGATCTAGTAAAACTAGTATGTTTGTTTTCTGTTTAATTTTGTTTGATTCATCAACTTCGAAATCATTTAAAAATCAACCAATTTACACAAACTGAGGGCAGACGGCGCGGCGGTGGGTAAACTCGACATTTCAGGACCTGTTTGCGTAGTGGGTGGTGCCAGTATTAAGCTGTGGTGTAATCAGTTCAAAAAATGACTAAACATCTGTATTTGAAGAGGCCTGGACAGGAAGCCCAAATGAGGAAACCATCAACACACACTGAAGTTGAAAGAGGGCTTAAAAACAATAAAGAAACATTTAAGTCTAGATTATTGCATCATTTATAAAAAGTTACATCTATTATACTCGATTTTACGAATACAAAATTTTCCCTTTTAAAGAGCTTTTTAAAAACATACATTTTAACCCTGATTCATAATATCTATTAATATCGTGGCATAGTAGTATACCACATACGCGTTATAATGATTTTATAAACACAAATACGTCGATACCGAGCGAGAAAGTATTTATAGTTCTCAACGCTATTTCGTGGTCAACTTCACATTTCACATCAAAAGCTCGAGAGGGGGATTTCTTGGAGTTTTGCGGTGGATAAGAGATACACTACTTAACCATGATTTCATACTGGAAACAGTTCAGATCTATGTACTCATAGATACACACAATTCGTTGAGTACCTCTATTCTAGTGATTTAGTTCTTGAAACTAATTATCATGTCTTCCTTGTTAACAATAAGGATAAACAATAATTATTACATGTCTTGATAAAAAAAAAGGAATATTGAGAATTATATTCCAACAGCTGCTACCGCCAGTACACGAAGAGAAGCTGTAGCTATTACAATTACACTCAGCAATGTCTTTATTACTGTAGGGGGGTCTATGGCTAACATTTGCAACGCACTTGAGAGATTTTAATTTTTCGTAAGTAGTTCAGATATATTGCTGCTTTAAGTACCATAATAATTGTTTTTTTTTTATTTAAAATTTATATAGTAAAATGTAATAATGAAAATATATATGACGATGAAAATCTACTCTACCAAATTTAACTAAAGCGCATAATAATGTAGAATTATACAGTTCTCTATTAATTACTAGGTTCGTTAGAATGTATTTTCATTTTGTTTTTTCCTTCAACAACTGCTAGTTTTTGCATTCGAAAATTATATTATTATGCAGGACAGAAAGGATAATAAAATCGTAAAAATAAAAAAGTAGAACGAAATATGCACTCACGGAGAACCATCGCAATATAACCCGAATGTCTATGGACGTATTTACAAAAGTTAATAAAAGAGAATCTCGGTTTCTTTATGTGCATTATAATCATGTAGCAATTGCTATAGAAGTTTTATATATTTATATTCTTTAATCCTATTTGCCTTTTACGTATTTTCTTTTTGATGCCAACAAACTGTGTCTACAATAAATAAGAAAATTACATTTAAAGAGATCACAGCATTATGCTACTGTCTATTATTTTCATTTGAGGTCCTTCAAATAACACACGAACGGTTTAGGAAAGGTGGATACAGGTTGTACCACAACTCCCGAATTACATAGTATCGTATCATTGCTTTTACGCTTGTTGGAATTAGAGCTTAAACAAGAATAGAGAAATTCAGAATAGTATTTTATTTTACTAATATCTAAGAGACATATGTACCGAGTGCCCCATTTATAAGTGTCCACTACTAATATCATATGTTTGTTTTTCGTAAAACCCCGGTACATCAATTTTATAATTTTAAACCTATATATATTCTTGATAAAAGATCATTCCAATATACAAGATGGAAACTCTTAAATAGTGAGCACCAAATTCATCACACTGACACTAAAGAAGTTGCATATTTTGCAATCTTATAGGGCATGTTACTGTGGATTCAGAATTCAGAAATATAATCAGAAACATTAATTAAACTAAAATTATTCCTTAATTTTATGGGCCTAATATAGCCACTATAATGGGGGTCTCCATTTTAAAATGTTGAGCTTATGGCGTTTTTAGAATAAATATTTCAATAATTTTTTATGAGCCAGCCTGTATAAAATTGGAAACTTTATGATATTTCTCTGAGGCTATATCTTTGAGAGAGCGAGTTACAAAAAATGCAGCGATTAGGAAGAAACTCTCAATTAAGTACGATGTATGTCATTTTTGCTAAAATTGCAAACATCTCAAAAAGTGTTGAAGCTAGGTATAGGACATGATACATGAAATGTACCTAGAACTTTCAGTCGAATCCAAAATCATATTATTTAAAATAGCAATGTTGTCGCTATAACCGGAACTGCCGCCATCCTGAAATTTTGAAATCAATAGTAGGTACTAATTGACTTTGGTGAGCTGCTAAATTTTCACAAAAATTTTAGGTTTGCTATGAGACACCTTTTATAAATTTCATATAGTTTGACTGAAAACAACATGAACAATACCATTTATACACACAAGCGTATTTTGCTATTTTTTTGATCATTCTGCCCATTTATCAAGTATACAATACATGTATGTATAAAAAACTGGATTGTATGTCTACCCGGATGTGGGTAAATGGATCCAGATAGCGGTCGCCAAAACACTAATTCGAAACGATAAAAAGTAATTCTTCTCGACGAATGTACGCATTTTTCTTTTAACACATTTGTTGGCCCTTTTGTTCTGGATGATGCTTCGTGAGTTGAACTGATGAATTTTCTTAGTACGAGATCGTACACAATAAAAAATAGCGTGTTAAAAGTTACACTGAAAGTAGTTCGCATTTATCGACACCAACCCATGTTGTATAGAGTGGTAAATAAATGTGGTACTTTTGCACATGTGATATTGGTTAACTCACCGTTCTTTACAATACTATTTATAATTTAAAGATAAACAATTACAATCGAGAGTGCTAACTAAACTTACGAAAATCGTTAAAATCATATTTTCTTATCATATAAACACATTATTTCAGCAAATGAAAACCAAATTATGGACTCTCAACACCGAGGAATGTAGAACTATAAAGCTGTCACTTACGTGGGTAGGATAGAAAGATAAAGCAGAAGAAGGGTTGATATACACAGATTCTGACATTTTCAATATGCGATTATCATGAGTGTTAAAATTACACGTGCTCTCAATAAAATCAATCATTTATTAAAAATAGCTCACAAATTCAAACCTAAATATAGCGCTTTAAAACCATAGCATTTCTATAACATATTCTTCTTCTTCAGCTGTCATAGTTCAATATGACAAAATAAAAAAAACCCATACTATCATTTCTATACAAACATATCCTTCCGATATCCTCCCTATTCAGGGGTCCTATAGCTAATATTGGGTCTGTCAGATAACTTTTTTTTTTGAAAATGCTATAAAAGAAAAACTGCTGAATATTTTCTCAAATTTCTTTTTTTATTTGAAAGTACAATTCTTCCGGTTAATAATGACAAATAATTTCATTAAAATGGCTGCCTCGGCTGGCCATGCAGTAGCCTACACGATCGGTCCAATTTTTAAGCACATTATCGATTGTGTGCAGCTGTATTTCACCAATGGCTTCACGAATATTGCCCTTCAAAGCGTCAATTGTCTCTGGCTTGTCGGCGTAACACTTATCTTTGAAGGCACCCCACAAATAATAGTCCAACGGTGTCAAATCGCAGCTCCGAGGTGGCCAAACGACATCAGCTCTGCGGCTGATAATGCGATCTTCAAAAACAAGGCGCAAAACATCAAGTGTAGCTTCGGCTGTGTGGCACGTAGCGCCGTCCTGTTGAAACCAAATGTTGCCAATATCCTCCTCTTCAATGTGAACAAAAATTCGTTCAACATGGCCCGATAACGATCGCCATTGACTGTAACGGCCACTCCTTGCTCATTTTCGAAGAAAAATGGCCCAATTATGCCTCCGGACCAAAATCCGCACCAAACAGTGACTCGTTTTGGGTGCATCGGCTTTTCAATGTATGCGTGCGGGTTTTCTGTGCCCCAAATGCGACAATTTTGCTTGTTTACATACCCGCCAAGATCAAAATGAGCTTCATCTGAAAAGATGATTTTTTTGGCAAAATCGGCATCTTCTGTAAGTCGATCGCAGGACCACTGAGCGAAGCGAAAACGCATTGGATGGTCAGTTGGCTTCAACTCCTGAACCAATTGGACTTTGTATGGCGTCATACCAAGGTCTTTATGCAAAATTCGTCTCAATGATGTCTCCGAAATGTTCAATTGTTGAGACCGACGGTGAATTGATGTTGATGGCGCTTCACGCACACTTTCTGCCACAGCAGCAATATTCTCAGGTGTACGCACTGTTTTTGGCTTTTCACGCTTTGGTTTATCAATGAGGATGCCAGTTTCTTTCACTTTTTTCACGAGATAACGAACATACGGAGCTGACGGTGCTTCTCTTCTTCCAAAATCCGTACGCAATTTTCGCACACATTCTGGAACATTACCATGATTTTCCAAGTAATGTCGCAATATTTCCCAGCGTTGTTCAAGCGTATATACAACCATATTCATTCAGCGGAAGGACAAAACTAATTATCTGTCAAATCAGACATGAGCTAAGTGTTACCCTTCACGAAATAAGCACTAGTTGAAAAAAAAAAGACGTTAGATGGCGGACCCGGTATATTTTTTGCAAAATTAAGCAAAAATTATCTTCAATAAAAAATTGCAAAGCATAGTTTATTCAAAAAATATTAAAATAACTACTAAAAGACAATTTTTTAATGTCGATTATTTGTTAATTTAAATATCTGTCGAAGATGTCTTGACTTTTCCTATACAGGTAAAAAAAATAGGAATCCTATATATAAGGGACTCCCTATACACGGTTAAGTACCAGGGAATTATATACAGTTTCTATAAGAATAAGATATATAGGAGCGTTCAAAGAATTTTGAAAGCTTACAAATTTCACCTAATGTGCAAAATTCATGCGTTAAAGAATTTTCCCGAAAACACATTAAATACTCCCATTTCATTGGGCCACCCTGTATCCTAAATCAAATAAGAACTTTTGATTAGAACTTATTTATAAGTAACTTTATGAAAATAAAAATATAAAAAGAAAACACCAAGTGACAGAACGAACGAGAGAATCAAATAAAAGATTCTTTAAGACTACCATACAGTATCACATCGCGCTATAATATAAACCCAGAGCTCTTGACATTTTGCACGGTTCACCGAGAGACCGAAACATTAAATAAAACATCGCATGCTTCTCGTTTATAATGTTTCCCAAACCTCAAATCTTATTTTGAACGTATAAAAATTGCAGTAAACTTTGGCTGGGGACGAACGGCACGGTCTGAATTTTTCACGATGGTCACGTAGTGTCGATGTCGTCTTGTTGGATTTTTCGCGCTACCTGAGGAAAATAAAAGCCGGGAGATTCTACAATATTATGTATGTATACGGGTGGTGTCAGACCATTTGCAAAAACACATCCGGGAATTAAAAAAATAAATAAATAAATGCCAATATTAACCAGTTAGTAACTAGCTACTTGAGCGAATTTGTTAAAATTGCTGAGGATGGGCGAATCTGAGGTCGAAATATATATGTAAATTACCTGACTTGACCTCTAAATTTGCTGAAGATATTAATAATAATAATAATATCTATATTGTCACAAGTCACACAAAACGTTGTATATAGACACGTCACAGTTTTACCACACAATACTACACAATACAATAAATGATCCATAACCTCATTCCTTATAACACATAAGGCAATAAATAAACAAACACGTCACAATCTAAAATTTGAATACATCTATGCAGTTGCAGTTATATAAATTAAACACAAATACAAACAAAAACACTAAAAAAAACAATCCACGATGTCTCCATAATAGTTGTGAATTCATGAAGACTATATATCGTGTTAGAATTAAGGAGAGCCTTTAGTTTAGTTTTAAATTTACCCTCTGTCTGACAAACTCTTATGTCTTCCGGAAGAAGATTATAAAAATATCGCCCAGAGTAATGCGGTGATTTCTTATAAAACTCATGATTGGGTCTGGGCAGATACAGGCGATCTCGTCCACGTGTAAAATGTTGATGATTAATGCCACAAGTAGGCGTGAAGTTTCTGTTTTTGAATGTGTAACACAGTAGTTTGTACAAATATATTGAAGTGACTGTAAGCAACTTATGTTTTTTTAAATGTATCTCTACATGTTCCTAGAAACGGGATATTAAAGATACATCTCACCGCTCGCTTCTGCAGCACAAAGACCCTGTCAATTTCAACACTTCTACCCCATATCACAATATTGTATGCAATCACTGAATAGATTAAAGCATAATAAACAGAAATAAGAGATGGGGTATCCATGAATCCTCTTAGAGATCGAAGTAAGTATAGATTCTTACTCAGTTTACTGCAAACGGCGTCGATATGCGTTACCCAGTCCAGTCTGTCATGCACAAGCACCCCCAGCAGTTTCGCCGACCTTGATAATGGCAAAAGAACGTGATTGAATTTAATTTCTATATTTGATGATTTATTGAAGGGCAGTGCCACGGTCTTACCATAGTTTATGATCAGTTTGTTTTTCCTGCACCACACTTGGAACTCACAAAGTGTAGCATTGATCTTCCGCTCCAGAATCTCAGAAGCCTTGTCGGACAACAATATGGTTGTGTCATCTGCATACAGATAAAGGGAACCGTGTGTGATATTAGCTGAAAGATCATTGATAAAAAGCAGAAAGAGCAAAGGTCCAAGTACACTGCCCTCTCCAGCTTTGTACACAGGAAATCTCTGTCGACCACATCGAACGCATTCGACAGGTCAAACAGGAACGCCACAACATAAAAACCTCCATCCATCAGATCGTGCACTCTCTGAATGAACTGAAGTGTACAGGTTTTCGTTGAAAAATTATCATCGGAAATGCACTTGATGAAGTATAATAGGAAATATCACAAAATGATCGAGCACGTGGGACGCTGATGTCCTTAATATTGGAAGAATAAGGGAGACATTATTCTTTCACCTTGCCTTCTGGCGGTTTGAACGTAATCTCGTTTAGAATTGCAGAATAAGTAAACAAATTGCCAAAAGCGCAATTAGTCACTTAATTATTACCAAATATGTTACAACATATTGTCGATTTTTCCTCTATTTCCTAGTACTATCTTGGCTGATTCTGTAAATTTTCTACCCCTTATGAGTTTTTCAATTGATATGATTTCGACTGCGCCAAGTCACCCCATAATAGTTATAGCCAGCTGTTGGACTAATTGTATTTATCCTATCTCAAGTCATCAAACTCTGCGTAAAATACCGCTCAATACACCCCGAATAACCTTAAACGAGATTCCCATCTATCCAGTAGCCACTTTCTCAACAAAAGATGTACCTATATGTTCGTTTGACAACACTCACTGATTAGACTCCGTAACATATCCGAAAATTTAACTACGTTTGAAGTGTATAGTCATAACAACACCCTTTAGCACGTATACCTTGTTCCCTAGCTTTCCTTGTTGCTCGTATAGGATGAGAGTCGACATGTCCCTAGGCTATTCTCTCTTGTTGATTGGTGCTTTAATTATTCGGCCGCGAGCGAGACATCTTCAAAGTGGATGATGACAGTCAACATGTTTTATTATAGTGAAATCTGAAAGCCGAGTTATTTCTAGGTGTAAAAGCTTGGGGAAGAGAAACACAGTGGACGTTTTTATAAATATAAATACTGGTATAATAATTGGTTGTTAGGTATCTGCAAAAAATCCCGATGGAAACCAGTCGGGAAAGTAAACTTTCTAATTCATTCAAAATAAAATTTTGCTTCCCGCACCACATGAACCTACAATCTCCAACATCAAATTCTTAAAACATTCGGTAGGCAACGGAGGCGATCCAGACGCACTTCTTTTATTTTCCATTTTGGACTCGTTTGTATACCACGTCGAGGGTTTTAAGGCGTTTCAGGAAGCAGTTTCGGCGTATTTTTTTGCGAAAGATCCAACATTTTTTATGAAGTTATAAACAAATTAATTGATATCTCTAAGAAGTGTATTAATTAGGGTTGCAGGTGCGGAATTAATGTCGCCTCACCCTCGTATGTCACTATTATTGTTTGGGTATGCTTGCTACAAACCTGTCTGTCCAGTTTCGTGTTATCTGATTTGGCAGTGTACAGATAGTTTCATGTCCACAAGCATAGATATCTCACCCTTCATATATTCATTATAACAGGATATTGTAGGTTGCACACAATGATAAATAGGTCAAAAAATATTCCCTGAATTCGAAAGACTCTTGTCTAAAATTTCATCCTACATAGTACAATACGTAGACAATATTTGAAAAATAATTGCGGAACGCTTGTATATTACCTTAGTAACATTATATGGTGTCCCATAAACTAATTATTATTAACCAATCAAGAAACTATAATAAATTGTTTTCACAAACACACCTGGTATCTTTGTCAGTTCTGAAAATAACTGATCCTTCCGGTATCTCTATATATTAACCATCTCAAAAAAGCCCTTGTCAAAGATTACTCATTAATTTATACATAAAAAAAAACTTAACGATTTTGTCTTTATACATGATATAAGTACTTGAACAATATTTCTTCAAGCCAAAAAATAAAGCAAATCTGCTCCAGTCAAGTGCTAGCTGAGGTCAAATGCCTCTTGCCACTTTCCATAATTCCACTTGCTGGATAAATTGAGTTGCAATCGAGCGGGGGTTCGACTAATAATTGGCACTTTGTTTGTTGAAGGTTTCTCGAGTGGGTTTCAACAACGATGAAAATGATTTTGATTTAAACTGGCAAACAACATGAAAAAAAAACTTGTACCCTGTGTCCACAAATTAGATATTGATTCACATGTTCCTTTCTGTTTCTGAAATGAAACTCTCAATATATTTATTAACTTCAGGCACTTCTATATGCCACCGATTTGTTGGTAGATAAAGTCATTGAGGACCATGAAACCATAAATCAGGTTCAATAAAGTTGTTAGAATTTTAGCTGGGTTTTCCATCGAACGTAGTACATATTTCCGACAAGTAGATTCAATAAATTGTTGATTCTGTTGTCTAAAAATAATACTTTCAAGAGATTTCATGATGTTTATATCTAGCTCAAAACAATTGTTGACCAGTACAAAATATTATTAAATCTGAAATACAGAGAGCTTTTAATATTATCCATAGTTCGGCTAATAACTATATTATAATTATATATAATACATTTCAAATCTGATACAAGTTTTATAACATAATCGACTTATATATTCATCACACAAACAAGCACCAAAGTTAGCTTCAAATGTGTCAGAAAATCCACGAAATTCAATTGAAATTGGCTGAAAATGTTTTAAGAAAGAAGTAATATTATTTCCCGATACCCATCGAATTTGGGAAATCCTGTACGGTGGCGTTCTGTAAGGTAAGGTTGAATATCTTGATAAATTATTATTGAGTTCTTTTAATTTTATTCAGCCATATAATTGCTTTTAAGGTGTATTTTCCATAACATGCAAAAAATGGTGCATGTTTCCACTAATTACCATTCGTCGCGTCTTGCCCGATACATTTTTTTAAACAATTGGCCTAGTTTCGATCGATCCCATTATGTAATGTATGCAAAGTGGAAAAAATTTATTAGAAATACCATGCGGAAACCTTGACACAATAAATTTGTTGTAAACTTACATGCGGGGAATTAAAAGTTTTCTGAATCAATATGTATAGGCTACGTAGTAAAAAGATTCATTAATTTTTCTTGAAGGATAACAAAACCTACATACATAAAACTGGTAAGTCTCTTTCAATAGGTTTTGGTAAGTTTTCACTGGGTCCTGTTGTACACATTACATTTCGTTTGTAATGATATTTTTCAATATTATGTTTCTGTTCTCATCTACTAATAAGTACCTATAATATACGACGGAGAATTGAGGAATATAGGGCAGATTGAATTTCGACTTTAGCTTTTTTTAAAAAATGAACGGAACAACAGAAGTGTTTCGGAGACTCGAAGAAGAATAATAAATATAATTATTTAAAAACAAAAACTGAAATTCCCGTTATTTATTGAACACACCTCGTAATATTTAAATAATTATTTATATAAATAAATGAATCAACACTATTAGTTATTAAATTAAACATTCGTATCTATATAGGAATATAATATATATTTCCATCGAATATAGTTGAAAGTGTGCAGATAGATACTTAGATAGGTAATGTCATTATTCCGAACACGAATTCGTAGCCAATTTACAGACTCCTCAATGCGCCTATCGCCTGTCAAATTTAAAGGCGTCGTCGTAGGTAACTTCATACTTGACAGTGATTCTTCTTATTAACCGTTCATAGGTATTTATATACAGTGCGTTTCAAGATTGACGCAACGCAAAAAATGTCAATAAAACAAAAAACTGCTCAAAAGTAAAACAGAGTTAACTCATACAGAGTTTTTTCCTTGCTTTATCAAACATCACGCACCTTGACAGTATTGAGCAATTGTTGTAAACGTAACTAACTCACGTTTAAGGAGTTCATTCAGCAATCGAATTAACAGTGGTCATAGACGAAAATATCTTGATATAATGTGCAAACATTAATTATGTTTTCTGTACCATGGATATGCTCCAAGATATCAACGAAAAATATTGAATTTTACCTTGAAATTGTCAAGAACGACGCAATGAGGAGAAAACGGTTTAATTTTTGGGTGAGAGGCAACTGATTTTTTCATCAGGAACAGCGCATTCATCGAAGATTCTGCAAAAGTTTTTAGCAGAACACAAGATGTGACAAAATCCCTGAAATATATTTTGAAAACTGCTTCAGGATGTGGAAACCAGCATACCTGACTGATGAAGACACGTCGGGATACGACATACCGGGGATACACAAACATTTGTTTCATTGGAATCATAAGCAACTGACTTTTTGAGTATCCAAAACATCGAATTTATGGGTATATAATAATAAAGCCATAAACATTTGTTTTTAAATTCGAAACATGGAAAACAACAACCTTCACTAATGCTTAAGCCCCTGGGGTCAACATTTATATATTTTTGGAAGCAACATATCTATATAAGTGTAGAAACTGTCACCAGCATCTTCGTTTTTCATCGCACTGTCCTATAATATACGATCCATTACTGTAATAATGGCAACAACAATATTTTCCTATATTTTGATTGAAAATTGTTCTACTTGACAACATTTATACCAACTACGTCACACTGAAACACACTCTTTTGAGCAGAAAGCAATAAACACAAGTCGAGCTATTGATTGCGGAGGCGCTGCTAGCAAGGTCCGGGATAGAGTAATGCGATCTCTGTCTCGCTCTCTATAGGTCGACATTTAGTCCAGTAAGAAAAGATATGATGATGTTACAAGAAAAGAAAAAAACAATTAGAAATATTTAAGTAAATTTATAAACCAAAAATAATATTTTTAATGAAAAGTGTCGTGTTCAAAACATACCTATACGGTCTAAATATTAGCCAGCAATGGAATAGTTCTGTTAAGTATATTTTTCTTCAACTATTCACACAAATATATTTTGGAGTAATCAAAAAATAAAGATAGGTACCTATTTCTGGAATTTTAAACTTATTCTCACGAACATAGACTATTAAATTAAAACTAGCGGATCGAACTAAGTTTGTCGCGAAGAATCTTACATTAGTATTTTCATTAATTTAGGCATTCTCTATAAACCGAACAATTAGTTAAAAATAGTTTTTTCATTGAGAAACTAACTAAACTTTGGCTATTTAGGTACTGCTGATTTCAGTGATGTAAATTCTATTTAAATTTCACGAATACTTCCGTTGAAGTTTATGTTATTATGTTTGCAAGTTGTTTGCCTAAAAAATATTTAGTATTAAGAGGTTATAATATGTTTTACTTTGTTATAAATGATTATATTAATATAGATAAAAAACTAGCATTGATCAGGTCTGTCACATCTCGAAACACGACAATTTTTATAGTAAAAAAAAATCTTCTGAGGCCCCCAGCTCCTCGAGCAACGTTTACTGTACGCCATTATAATGTCGTATAACATTATCAACATATTATATACGAGTATTAAAAATACGAGGTCGGATTGAAAAACCTTTTTGTGTTAAATTATTTCATTTTACTTAGCAATAATCGGTGTTCTAATATAGTGATAAAATTTTTATAAAGCGCCTTTAGAGCATATTTCATAGTAGCTGGAGGCTAAAGCTGAATATGCTCAGTTGGAACTTCTCTTTGACATTAGCCATCGTAACGACTGACATGGGCGAATACAAAAATCGCTTGATTCGGCATCACTGAAAGCAATCGATCTTAAAGTTGTTATACTGCAAATCAACCTTGAATTAATATGTCATAGTGCCTTGCCGACAGACTCAAACAATGAAGTAGGTCTCTTATGACGTCGCTATTATCGGTTGCCATCGGGAGCCAATGAAATACAAAATATTAATTTATAGAAGCAGTCTTACAAACTGAGTAATAACTGCCTGTACGTCAGAAAGGCCCCTGGTTGTGCTTCAGGGTGCAATTTTGGGTCCAGAAGTAGGTAATAATGAACTAACAGCAGATATAAAATTGTTAAAACGATTGAAATTCAAGTATGCTAACCATGAAGTTACAAATGATTTAGCTAGAATCGTCTTGTAGAACTTGTTCTAAATTAATAATGAATTACATTAGTTAATAACGTAGTTGTGATGTCGTTAATGAAATTACATCGACTAAATGAGTTTTCTTCATTTAACTCATAAACTGAGCTTTTTGCGAACAAAATCTGATAAAAAAAGTCTCTAAATTGACCATGAATTCGACACGTTTTATTTCCAGAAGTCAGGAGTAAGCACAAAAAAGTTTAGGTATACAGGTAGGTTAAATGGCACATAACACCGAAAAGCTACACCCTCTACTTTTGAGAAGGGCTATAGTACCCTGAACTTTGTTGACTCCCTATCCCTGGTACACTATCAAAGTATTTATAAGGCATTTTTTGCTCAATCGTTATGAAGCCATGTAAGGAAGCTCCAATTTCAGGATGTCCCATCATTTAGGAAACACCTTGTATATAGGCAAAATCTGATATTTCGCACAATCAAGATGCTGTAGCAAGGCTTGTGATATTATACTACTAATAATAATTAGGTATGAAATGACTAGTAATTAACCTCTATATGCACACATATATGGCACTTCATTAAATGATCATTTATCTCTCAACTAATTATTGTTGTTTGAGACAATGCCCAACAGTGATATAACTAACAACTACTGTATTATCGAAAAATATGAATCTGTAAACTGCCCTACATGATTTAAATTAGTGGAATAGCCACATAATTGGATAATTTATTATTTATTGTAGTAATTACGTTATAATGGAATGATTTAGATGAATAAGCTGATTTTACTCTATTTTTACCGGTATTAAGATGTAAATTAGGTTTCTATAGATATTACCATTACTGCAGAGATATGTATAATCCATGGATACAAAACCTAAAACTTCAATCAGGATCTATACATAAAAACAACTAGTAAACGAACGCTTCTGAGAGCTGAGTAAATATGATAACACCCTGTATATCAAAGGGTCGTCCACTGATATTTTTACCTACAAACAAAAAAGAAATCATAATAATATGTCAATTTCTTGAGTAACAATATCGGCAATGCTATTTTCGTGTTAGGGTTAGGGGTTAGACCCCCTGAGTATCAGAAAAATTAAAAAAAACATATTAATCATTTTAAAATTAGTCCTCATATCTCTACAGGGTATGGGGACTAGTCTCAAGCCTCTACAGGGTAACTAACTTACTCAAACAATTAGTTTTTATTGCTGATTTTTTTTGTTAGTTGATATTACGATTTACTAGTCCCAGTTCAATGTTGTTGTAGTAGTACGCATGAACCACACCAAATTGGTAAATTCTTGGATATAAACATGTTTCGTGTAGAGTCATTTAACCAGAAATAAACTTCATGGTTGACGTTGATTTTTGGGCATGAAATAATGGATTGGTTTCAAGTTACTCTAAAGTAAAATTTCTACGCATTAAATCATTTACTTTAACTTTAGTTAAAGAACTCTGCGTTCAGTTCCCAAAAATAGACCTAAAAATATCCATCTATTATTATAGGAGTAAGTGGCCGGATTTTTACCGTCAAATCACCGGACTACACCTCGTTCGGACGAGAGAAAAGGGCACAGCCGCCGCCGTTGCCACCGCCGGTGCCAGCGAGCTGTGGTGCGCATGAGAGAGCCTCGTCGACGATCGCGACCTGGGCCGGGGACGGGGCCACTCCTAAAACGTTGTATTCGCGTCGGGCCGGACGAACAACATATCTCCTCGTTTTGCGGGTATTCGAAAAAATGACGAAAACCTACTATCAACACCATAGAAGACATCATCATCACGTGTGAAGTGTTAACCCTAGGATGGGGCGCAGCCAGCGGTTGGTTTGGCCAGCCGTGCTGCTGACCCTGGCTGCCCTGAGATGGGCCCAAGCTGGGTAAGTACATATTTAAATCTACTATTAGCAGTTTATTATACATCGCAATAATTGTTTCTGTTACCAGAAGCTTTCTACACATTCAATAAATAAGAGGATTTTTTAAACTTATTGTTGTTAAGATTTGTTGATGACAATAATCGTAATGCATAGGGCGTATCCTTTAAATATTTCTTGAAATAGGATATTATTTCTAACTGTATCAACAAGCAGCTGCTTAATGAAATGATGTGTCATATAAATCCGTAAATAATAAAATTGACTTTATAACATAAATATTAAAGAAACGTTTGCAACTAGTGTTTGATTATATAAATGACATCAAACATTCCCGTGCATGCAGAAAGACCAAACAATAGTGTTTCTCTCCTTAAGATCATACACATACCATCAGCATAACTTATAGTTCCTATTACCTAGCTAATGTTTACATGATATTGGTTTCATCACATAAATATTACCACTTTTTTAATCACGATATTTTGCACTATCACAGCACAAAGTTCTATCCAACCAATTTGTGTTGAAAACTATAGTAGTTAGTATGCCTATAATATTTATGCCTATAATATTCTTAATTTTAAAATCGAGAAAGTTAACAACCCACTCATCTCCAATAATATAAATATAGAATGTTCTATGAACGTTAACTAACACTAATGATTTCGTGTATTAATGATGAGTTAAATTTTCGTTTATTACTTTTTTTCCTTCATTGATTTAGTCTTAAATATTGAAATTTTTTGAAGATTGATCTGGATTAAACCCGCTTTTGTTAACGCAAAAACTATTTATTATTACATTCATAGGGTTGGTTATCTTCTGTGGGTAGAGTTTGGTTGGAGGTTCTAATCCGCAAACCCTTCCTTATCCTTCTTTATAGTAAAAATCCGGAACTTTTCCCATTTATTGTTCTCGGTTGTTGTTTAGTCATCATCAAATTATCTTCCTCAGAGTTTGTTGACGTGCAGTCCTATCGCTTTGTTTTCAATTGATTCCAATCGCTTCAGATATGATAGGACCGTATATCTCCAGGTTTAGCAATTGCTTTAATCATTTGAAACTTGACTTGCAAAGGAAATTGAAAAGAAAATTCGAATATTCATATATAATATATCCATTACATTGTAAGGAAAATATGTATAGTCACTTATAAAGCTTTCGATTATTCTAATCATAAATGCAGATCTGTTAAAGGATAAATGTTTGCACAAGTTTCTAACTATTACTGTATATTGTATTGCACCACTGCACTGGTCGACTTGAGGGCAGATTCAGAAAACCAACTATAAAACTCGAATCTTATGAAATCACGTAACAATAACTATACCTACTCTTTTCCAAACAAACTACTATATTTTGTTGCTTTTCAAAATATTCACCTTCATGATTATACAGCACTTTTCATTCAATCAGTATAGTACTGATTGAATCCTTCAGAGTTCACTGTTTTTAGATCTTTTAAAGGAATTGTTGGGACGTATCCTGTATATACAGCCGAAGAAACAAACAATCATTTTCTTGGAAGTGCTTCTTGTGAGAACAACTTTTGTAGGATTCATCTTGGAACACCCATACAGTAGATTTTTGTTTGGTTTCCAGCTCATACGAATGTAACCATATTTCGTCACCTTTGACGAACTTATATATACTCTTTAACGAATGTCAAAATGTATGACTATAGTGTTAAAAGCACAAGCTTGTGTTCGCTTGTAAAAAATGATAAGTCACACTCGTATAACAAACACATACGAGTAGATGTAAAAAACATAAATTCGAGCCTGAGGAAGCTAATAAATTTAGAGAAACGTCCCTAAGAATTCCTAATCTCTAGTACAGTTACTTGCTATTACTTTTTTTTGCATTATGTACTCGTATATTTTGTTTTGCTTTCTGAAAAAAAAAACAAACAAAATTGTAAAACAAGGACACTACAAGATTGAATTCTCATCTACAGTAGTTCATCAGTATTATTGTGTATCTATCTATACTGTTTCCCTTTTTGTTTTTCATTTGATATCTAAATTATGTAAATCGTGTGAAAACAAGCAATTTGATTGAACTGGCAAAAGCCAAACCACAGTGTAAATACTCTAGAAACGAATATTTAATGTATTCCGACAAGTTGAAACAAAACGAAAGGCAACTTTTGAAGCTTAATGCAAATCAAGTTATTCCATTTCAAGTACGAACAACTCGACTGACGAAAGGAAGATAGTGGGTAGAAAGAGCAGAGCTAATGAGTTGAGAGATGTTTTTATAGATTTTGTTTCTATTGTACTACTTTACATTTGACACAATGGATAAATATAAACCGCGATTTACATGATTCCTTGGAAAGTTTTAATTCATTTAAAAGTTTTTGGTTACAAAAACACTAAATCAATGATAATTCTGAGGCAGGTCGTATATTTATGGGACGAACCTAGCTCATATTATATGCTTCAAAAATAATCGTAAAATACTAAATAGGAATCGTTAGCTTGAAAAAGACTTCCAAACTATTCTTAAAAGGATCAAGAGATGCATCCAATATCTGATTGGTCCGAAATAACGATGTTTGAGATTCATAGTTGGTGCAAAGCTTTGGCAGATAAAATAAACTAGAGCTGTGGCGCGTCTATCCGGCCTGCGGTCATAACTTCGCACTAAAACGGTCTCTATTGGGTTCGAACGTACCAGAAATTCCTCACAAGCTCATCGGCAGCTTCAGTGAACTGATTAGTTCATGAGTGGTGTTTTTAGGGACGATACGATGGGCAAAGTGCAAATAAAAGAACGGTACAAACGGTTTTGACAATGGTTGCACGTCTGTCGTTCTACTGGGCGTGAGAAAAATTTGGGGATGTACAAATTTCATTCGAAAATTGCTTATTTTTCTGTGAAGAGGCTTAGGCAACTTTTGAAGAAAGGAGGTCATTATGAATGACGAGTCAAGCAATTACTCGGAACCACCGGCAAAAACGCGCGTCAAAGTTGTAGTACAGTTAAATCGATGTTGATTATTTTCTTATGTTATGGCCTCTAATTTTTGGTTTTTCCTGAGATTCAAGTTCCGCTTGGAGACAATCGAAGTAATTGTGAAAAGTGGTCTGAAAACAGTTTCAAGATGTTGAAGCTCCGATGCGGGAACTTACTGTTCAGTCAAATGGGAATTACTTCGACGCTGCCTCATTAAGGATAGTTTCTTAGGTCTTGATTAGATCCTGTAGGATAGCGTCCTATACAACCAAGGCTCCAAAACATTGAAATATGGTTCCCTAATAATGGGGTCAAGATATTTACGCAGGACAATCATATTATGAAGGGCTATCTACATGCCAAATTTCATGCGGAGGCTGCCTCATTAAGGATGCTAAAGTGTTTATGGTGCCAGTTTGTACTAATGCTAAATGTTATTACGAAGTTCTGGAAATTACTATTATTCAATATACTATCGCTTTAGAATAGTTTAGAATTAATTAGAATCCTCATACGGCGTAAATATCTATGTGAAATCATAAATTAAAATATACCTATACCTAATTGACCGAACTTCATATAATACCTACTTCAAAGTTGCAAAAGCTATATGTGCCATATAACTTCCATCACCCATATTGCATTCTATATGTTTACGGCTAGCACACACTTCAAAATAGAAAAACACAGAACAAAATGAAAGTTGAAATTGGAATAGTTAATTTAAAGTTTGAACCAAAATTCCTGCTTGCGTGTTTTTTCTCAGATTGCTATAAATACTGGTAGTCAATATTACTTACAACAGTTTGAGCGTTATGTCAAAGATCGGCTTTCTAAATCAACATCCAATAACTCGCAAAGTAAATATAGGAAATCAACAAAGTTCCTCGGTGGTAGTGGATTGATTTCCTAAGTAAACGGCGACGGCGGCGGTGTGTTTATTTTAGGCTAATATCACTCTCGAAAATATATATCTGGACATCGTTTCTGTTTATACAGTATGTTGAATTATTGCATCAAAGTTTATGGTATTGTACAAATCAAGAAAATAATAATAATAACCGCAAGATGCCATCAAAAATAGTGACAATGGAAAACAGTCACGTCATATAGTGACTTTGATTCAACAAACATACGGCCTAAATGTTGACAAATATATAATTTTGTGGGAAGTATGACATATGAACCCAATTTTTCCCATTTCTGATTATAATGGTTCTTTTAGCTAGTACGGAAACTTTATCCTCACGCGTTTGGCTGAGTTCGATTTCACTCCAGACTGTAGGTTCCCAGGGTAAAAGCAAAATGTCCAAAAAGCTCTACCCTTTAAATCTAAATCTGATTTATTATGTCGCATGGAAAGATTATTTAATGGACATCCACTTTACATTAATCGATTTCTAATTAACTATAAATGAAGAGGAAACGTTGTGCAGCTTTATATTCATTTTTTCCTGTGGTTTCGTTACTATAACCATCTCCATCATATCGTACATGTTGTGAAAATCATTTTAGCGAGCAAACATTTTATGAAAAATGAAATTATAGCTATCGAGGTGATCTATTTTAGTTCGTGTTATTATTGATGTAGAAATTAGTGGCTGAAAAACAAGAGAGTAGGTGTAAACAGTTCCTATTGACACAAGGACATAATAAGTATCGAGATTGTCTGTCTAAAAATATATTTCAAGGCTATTTATTACAGGATTGTTCAATCGGTCCTTAGAATATCCTTTCACACTGGATTGTGCTGTTTAAGCGGAAATGTGATCTTGAAACACTCTGTATTTTAATTACTACCACCAATATCATGAAACTATTTTAAAATAACATTTTTCAAATAACTAATTCATTCATTCAACTTTTATTCTGCATAATATAAAAACAACAAAAACATGAACAAGAAAACAAACATTTGCCACTGCGCCAAAACCCCTAAGGGGTGACTTTTGTGATGCGAAAGAACAACTTGAGATTTATACGACCTCGTTTTATATATGTGGGTGTTTTTTTTGGCGATCGAAATCCATTAGAATTTCAAGCCTTTTCAAGCAAAATCTTCGCTGTATGCATGTATTAATGTAAAAACATTGTTTGCTTAAAATAGGCTAGTTAAAGCAGCAAAATGAAATAATCTTTAGATGTTTGCTTCAGACAATGTTGAGTGTGAACTTCATACGTGTGGGCTTTCATTGTCATTTAATTTGTCCCGTAGCAAAAATTGTATTATTGGGTGAAAGAGAATTAACAAAGGAATCAAAACAGTTTACAATATACTGGGTGTACCTGGTAACTTTTTCGCTCATCGTTAGGTGTATCCAAATATAGGTAATGACATCCTGACTATTTCTTTTCGATTTCGTCTGGTTGTCGAGATACCCTGCAAAGAAAAGCTCGACTTCGATGAATATGCTGTGGAAGATACACATCACACTCGATGCACGACAGTGCATGTAAATAAAAATTATGTGAATTTGAAAAACGTGCATTCTAGGGTTTTAGAACCCTCAGTATGGAACGATTGATGTTTTTTTTTGCAGCAATTGCCAATTCAAACCTTTTTCCACACTCACGAATTCGGGATAATGAGAACAAACGTGTCACTAGCAAAACCAGTGTTTTTCTCTCGTCAGTACGTGTATAAAACATTGTTTGTTTACAGTTTTGTTGCGAAGGGAAAAATATATGTGTAACTGGGAAAAAGGAGGAAAAACAGATTAAATTTCATGGATCGTTTTAGAACGAATAGGATAACAGTGGAAACTTAATATCTTAACCGATTAAGGTCTTTTATTACTTCTACCCTTCTATTTTTCTCTCTTTGTAAAAATGAGGGATTTTCGGCTGTTAAATACCGGATTCTTTAATTTTTTCCAAATGAAATTGATTTAAAATATAATGGGATTAGTATTGTCTGAGCCTTGTGTGTTTTTGATAATTGAGGTACGTTTTTTCTTGAATGCTTGCTCTTTACAGTACTCCAAATGTAATTATCTAAAGCAAGTAGATCTGGCGATGGCCAATTTTCGCTCAATTAATCCAATGCTGAAAATATGGTTCTATAATGTGGACCTCTCTCGTCAAATTAAATCCAGCGACTGGGGCGCAACCATATTAGTAAGGCCGTAAAATCCCAGAAGTGTGAATTGTGGTTAATTGGAAAAGACAAATCTCCTCCTAATTGTAAGCCCTGCGACTGGTTGCAAATACAATCCTGAAAGGACCATCCTTTCAGGATTGATTCTTGCAGGACTCAGGTTACACTAAATAATATTCAGGGATTGTGTCAGCCGGGAAATTGTATATTTCGCTCGAAAAAGGAAGACTATATGTAATATACTTATATGAGATGGAAGAGAAATATCTAGGGATAAAATGCTTAACTGAAACGCTTATTTGGGATATTATAAGAGTCTATGATATGGAGGACGTAAGCTTTACAATGAACGCTCCAAGCAAACTAACTGCTTTGAAGCTTGTCTAGGTATTACTGCAGCTATGGAAGTACCCTGGATTTTACTCCACTTCCGCAGACTACTGGTTGATATTGGACGTCACAACATGTTGTGAAATTGGAATTTTTATAGCACATACCCCCTTCTTCGAGGGGTGAGTGTCACCGCCAGAAAGTAAATAGAGAAATTAGGCCGAGTGGTAGATTATTTTAAAGAAATGATGATTATCTTTAAATTTTTTTTGTTTTTTTTTAATTCAGCGATTCGTTTAAGAACTGACGCAATAAAAATATCTGCTAGTTAATTTGATGAAAGTTTCGAAGACAATTTGATCTTGGATATTACTATTACTAAAATGTTTAAATTATCTGTGGACCTATCAGTGTTTCTTATTTTTTGACCAAATATAACAATTTAATTTGTTTTTTGCAGGTCGCAGGGGGGTGGTAGTTATTTAGGAGACGTAAATGTATCCGCAATATTGGATTCATTTAGCGTCAGTTACGACAAGAGAGTAAGACCAAACTATGGAGGTAAGTCACATAATGATTTAATAAAATTATTAAGAATATTAACAGGATATTATTTACACTACAGAACACCTGGACGTCTTCTAACTCTCCGGTTGCTCACTTTAATATCTGTCAATTCTAATAGAAGATTCAACGTAGTAAATCCTGATATACGAGTATATTACGGATATTTTTAGTCTCAAAATTTCACATACCTATATAGGTAGGTAAATCCCTTTGACCTTTAAAATGCATTTCGACCTTTCATAATTTATACGTTTTGTTACCTTTTGCCAGCTCCATTTCGTAGACAATTAATCAAACAGGCAAATGATGTATGTACTGTAATACTCACTGTCACAAATGGATATGGGGATATTATCCATTTCAAACCGGGTGTTTGGTTTGAATTTATAATAGAAGGACGACAATATTTGCAACCTTATATCAAAAGTTGCTGTTCTATAGAATAAATTTATGTAGAAAAAACAGGAGAATGAATTACAGCGATATATATTTTAGGAGCAGCCGCCTGAACTCTATGAATTGTTTCTGCACATTTTTATAGGAGGCATACCTCATAATTTTTCACAATAATCTGCGTTCATTTTTGGACTTCCATAATAAAGTCTTGGTAAAGTAAAAATACATGACCGCAGCATTAAGTTCTAACGAATTAGAAACTTTTAAACTTATCTTTCTGTTTATTGAGGTAAAAACATCTCCCAGCCACTCTTAGAATTCGTATGTCGATTTTTGGACGGAGAAAACTCTGAAACCTTATTTTAAATAAAAATACATAATAGTATCACCCATGCTACTGTGTGCCAGACTAGAACCACATAAATTTTACGTAGTTCATTTGGCGATAAAGAATTTGTAATTCTATTAGGTATAAGAATTGAAAAAAGAACCGTATCGTGTGAATTTTTGAACAAATAATACTTCCCCTATTTTATAGTCATGCCCCGTATTTCTAAAATGTATCGCTGTAACATACCAAAATTGATCAAACACCTGTACCTACACCTATATGCCATCTCAATAAACCATTGAACTTAAAAATAAAAAGCTGAAGCGTCACCTCTCTCTCAAAACAGAGTTTAGTGACTTCAGTTTTGCACCTGTAGCCCGCTGATCTCTTTTGTTGACATACACCGCTCTCTGAGAGGAAGACGTCTAGGTGTCCTGCTCTGTTGTTTGGTGGGGCACCAGCCGGGAGAATATTTCAGGGTGGGGCTAAATCGATGCTTCACACATTTGGGGTTGCTTAGCGACCGCCTGGCGCTTTGTCTATCTCTATCTCTCCAGTCCGCCATTCCCTGGATAGAATTTTGCAACCTTTTCAGATGGAAAGGTGTCGTTGTTATAAAAATAAAATATTTGATTGATGTTTTTTTTAAGTATGCGACAGTAAATTACTACTTTTGAATCGCTGAAGAATTCTCGATTCATCATATTCGACGTTTTTTTTTTTTCAATAATTATACAGCGTGTTCGAAAACTAACCTGACAAGGGAAGGCAGATTCTATGTTGGTGTGACATAAAGGGGTAGAACTCCTTGAAGATGGCATGAGTTTGTTGAAATTTATTCAAAATTTAGTTACTTCCTTTGGGACGCATTTTAAGATATCACAATAATTGATTCCTTATCTAGACACGCTGTAGGTATACAGGGTGAGTTTGGTCTCATATTATACAAAGTTAAAACCATTTTACGCTCAGAATAATGATTTAATAACAAAGTGTTTTAAAAAATGAAGGTGATACTATGCTAAAACTCACTCTGTATACTTTATTTGTAATATCCACAATCATTATTAAGGTTTAAGAATGTCTGATACAGTTAAATGAAAAATTCTTGTAAAAATCTCATGAAATTTAAACTAGAAATTAAATTATGAAATCTACAGGGTGGAAAAAAAACTTCCATTTGTGAAGTATCGAAACTCTGCGCCAAAAACAGTGCTCGGAATTCATGCCAAGTTAACAGAAGCATAGGGAAGGTTTAATGAGGATTGTCGCACAGTACAGAATTGGCACGCAAGAAACCGAACAGGCATCAAGTATGCTCTTCGCCGGTGTCGGCCGTTTACAATCAAAGGAAACGCTCCAATTATTGCAACATTGCTGGATGAAGACCAGAGATTCACACAAAGAAAAGAACTTCGATTCCCAAATTCAGTTTCACCGATAGTGTAAAATGTTCGTTGATAACAGTCAAAATAATGATGATAAACGGGGAGTAACTCTCACATCTTGAGTTCCGACGGGTACTAATAGCACTGAAGCGTACTACAAAATATGTTTTGAGGGTATCTTGTATCCAGAAATCCGTAAGAAAAGTGGGGTCTCGCCCAACTGAATTAAATCTCTTCTCCGTATCCGACAGTGCGTTTTCTGACGGTGGAAGGGCTCGAACTGCTAAAGAAACAAAACCTGTACAAAAATTGCTGTACTATTTGCATCCCATGAATTATCTTCATAAATTATAATTAACTTTTAACTTATAGATTTCGCCAGTTCACCACTGGTTTTTCATTGCTATCGGAATTCAAAAAATGACCTATACACGTCTCGACTCGCTAGCTCTCGTGGGAGAGATTATATTAAAGACCTTTAACCCCGTCTTCACCTTCTTCAAATAATATTTTTCGAGTTAGAATCCGCCGTGCATGAAACAGCAATAAGAGAAACAAAAAAAATTAACCCCATACCTATCTCTCTATTTAAACAATGCTTGACGAATTATTAGACATTTCTTCCCAATAAATTCATTAGGTACATGTTAGAATTTATGGATTCACTGACATGCTTTATATATGCAGTTAACGAGAAAAAACTGATTTATTGCTCAGTTCCAATGAATTGAAATTTAATATGAAACTGAAACCTACCTCTGTCGCATATTTGAAACTCCACTTAGATATTGTTTTTCACTATAGATACCTATACCTGGGATGTTTATCATCTTTACTTCGCTAAAATTGCTTTTAAAAAATATTTTCCATTCAAAAATAGCACAAAACGAGTCATAAGATAGATCACAAGTGAATTATTATGGAGAGATTTTTTTTATTTCACTTTTGGATAAACTTTCAAGTAAATAATGAGATCTGGGGCGCTCCGACGTCATACGAGCCTTTGAATAGACGACGGTTTTTGTATTCATTTTAGAAAACCGTGACTAATTATTCCACAACCTTTTTAAAATAATTATCTTTCTTTTCTTTTTGCTATAAATTTGTATAATCCATTGGCGCAGCTGGAAAGATAAACTAATGGAGACAGCAATGCATCAAAGCCCGGAAATTCTTTAACAGCCGAAGCATTTTTAAAGATGAACCTTGAAGCCAAAGACCATCAAATAGAAGATCCGATAATGGCTACAGAAAATGTTTCCTTTGGATTGGAACTATGTTACATAACATCAAAAGAACAGTCGTAGGAATTGACTGTTTCGACTAAATCATTGAAATTAGCTACTTTTTAACAGAGTAATGATTAATGGGTGTTTAGACATTACAGCCTCTACAAATCTATAAAGTGCGATAATCCACAGTTTGAAAATCAGCTAAAAAAGCTTTTGCAAAAGTTAGACACTAATGCATCAAAGGATATTTTAATCCTGGATAACCCTTGGAGGAAGTTGGGTTTAATTCCGAGCACAATCGACGTATTATTTTGACGAATTAATTGGTCATGAGAAAAATATGGCGTTACAGAATATGACCTTTAACACCCTCAAGGTTTTAAAGTGTGTATATTGAAAAGTAGAACTCTGGCACAACTAGAAAAGGTGCTTCAACGGACATTTTCAGAGATTATAGTGTAGCATGCACCTCCAAATAAAATAATGCAGTACCAAAAGAACACACTATGATTTCGCTAGTGAGTAATACAACATAAATAAATGTTTCTTAAAAGCTCATTTGTCTAGAAACATTGAGAATAAGTTGGAATTGGATGACGGTGAACTTTATTCTGTGTAAATCTAACTCTCTCCAGAGTCACATCATTATGGAACATTGGAAAATATTCAAGTAGTGTAAATGTGAATCATCATGTACTGTAAACCCATCGATTTATCCCGCTACTTTTTCCAGTTTCCCTTTAATAATTCAAACACTTGATGAATATATGTGAGAGTAGCCATCACGAGAAGCTTTCAAAGTCGAAACTAGTTATACCTACTTGCTAATTCAACTAAAATGCAAGTCCCAGAAGCAACAGATTTAACTGCTTGCCTTGGCCTCCTATAGAGTGACGGAAACATATTGTTAACCAGCGATTTCATTTCACAGTGAAGTCTTAAAATATGTATGATTCTTTTCATGCCGACATTATCCATAATTTAGTGACATAGAGATGATAATGTAATATTTATATTACTTACATCAGTATAGTATAACATCGCAAATAATAGGAAATGACTGATATTGAAGGTAGTTGGCGATGTTATTGATAAAATACTAAATAAAGTTCTAAGCTGTATGACTAGGATAGATACTGATCTATTTACCAATTCACTTCCAATTGGTATTATTTGTATCCACAAGCCTTATACTTATACAAGATTTTCAAATTCTATAAAAACAACCAGTGCTTGGAAATACATTTCAAACGAGTCAAAAACAAAATTCAACTTCGACTCCTGCAAGAGCAACTCTCTCTGCTCCTGGGAATTCTTAGAGATGGTATATGCCAACGAAAACGTCGTCCAATCTCATCCCAGACATTTTCTATTGAAATGGGCTTGTTTAACAAAACAAGACTTATATTCCGAGAGTTTGTCTGTCAAGCACTATACTTTCACCAGACGGCCGTTTCGTCGATCCACGACTCATCAGTCTATGTGTTGGTGGTTGCTTTATGGAGTCAGTGACCTCCCGGGCAGCCGATATAGGAACTGTTGGCGACTCGGCGTACTACCAACGAAAACTAGATGTCGCCAAACACATCCTTTTACATCTCTGTACCGTGTGGGGTATATACCACATTATTTACGAAATTTGGCTGTCAACTACTGACCGATCACCACTGATGAGTCGTGGATCGACGTCGTCTGGTGAAAGTATAGTGGTTGACAGACAAACTCTCGGAATATAAGTCTTGTTTTGTTAAACAAGCCCATTTCAAATATATGCGATCCCGCTTAAGGGAGTATCGGTGCATCTATGTGTTGGTGGTTGCTTTATGGAGTCAGTGACCTCCCGGGCAGCCGATATAGGCACTGTTGTTCACTCGGCGTACTACCAACGAAAACTAGATGTCGCCAAACACATCCTTTTACATTTTCTATTGAATTCATATCTGGTGCTGGCCAATTAAATCGCGTGATTTCTACTTGATCCTGATATTCACTAACAATTCTGACTATATACGTAAAGTCTAGCATTATCGTGCATGAAAATGCCATGTTCATCCATAGTGATCATGAAAGGTAAAACAGGACCTTCTAGAACGTCATGTACCTATGAGCTGTCCGGATGACCTTCTAGATGAATACTAACTCTGTGCGTGCGTGTAAATTAATTCCTGCCAAAACCATGAACGAACCGCCAAATGGAAATATCTCGTCAATACAAGCTTCATACTCACCGACATCTGTCTGACGTAGGAAGGAAGAAACACGACTCATTTGAAGGGAGTATCTTGCTTCAGTCACCATCATTCCACTTCAAGTGATTTCGGTCAAAATCCAATCTTGCCATTCGATGCCGGCAGTACAATGATGGCTCTATATATAGCATTTCATAAGGCTAAACCATTGGCTACCTTTAACTTCCTGAAGCTGATTTCGAAGCCTTCACAAAGCTACTGAGACAAGGTCGAGGAATAAATTTGTATATTATTTACTTATTCTTGATTAGTCACGGGGTCAAAAAGTTTTAATGCATTTGTTCAGAATTCATACGATATACTACCAACCCTTGTTCAATTTAAAACAATACCAACTTAAAAAATGTTGTTTTCGTATGTATTACTGTAGACACTCACTAGCATGTCCTTTGTTCAACATTTTATATCCACCATGGTTTGTTTTATAACTCGTTTTTTAGTGATAAAATTGCTCGTTATTCCAAACTCTCATGATAAAAACGTTCCATGGATGGAAACTGCTGTTTATCCCATAAACATTTGAAAAAGTTTTGCAGTTTTACCGAAACAAAGATTTGTTTAAAATGAAAACTTAATAGGAATTGCAAGTGGTGCTCGTATATTCATATATAGTCAAGTTTAAAATCAAATTGACAGAATTCCAACAATTTAAGTATAGTTTCTTGATAAGAGCAAAACACTTGATATCTAGTTAGACGAATAGATTCTGAAGTAAATCTCGAATTACAACAACAATGATTGGCTTTTGCATGCAGTGGGTGACATTCTCATTTAGTAAGAAGCTCATAGGATCTACAACAAATGTTCGGAAAACTCACACATTATTGGTTTGGATTCGGATTTCTTTCATTAAACAGTAACCCTCCTTTCGTGCGCACATTATTCTAAGTATTAATTTAACATTCATGGAAAAATGTTCACTGGGTGGATGGGAAAAAAGAGAGGATAAAGAACATAGTCAGCGGCCTCTTTCCCATGACCCGAGCAAGTGAAAAGTTGGCACAAACAACAAACAGGAGATTTTTACAAGAAATTCATTAATAACTATAGTAAATATACCTAGTTGCTACTAAAACTTAGACCAACATTTATTACGATTTATCAATATCGAGATATTAATGCAAAAGTTCATATTCCAGGTGCCCCGGTAGTGGTTGGGGTTACAATGTACGTTTTAAGCATAAGTTCCCTATCAGAAGTGAAAATGGTAGTTACATTTCAGCATTCAAAATATTTATCTTGCTTATAACACTAATATTTATAATTACACGCGAAAAAAATATTACTATTTGTAAATTTTGACACTTGAAATAGTCTGGCTGATAAAATCTTACCTTGCTTGGCAAGAGTCTTTAGTTTGAGACCTTGTGGCATGCAGTTGCTTACGTTTTAGAAGCAGATATTGATACATTACTGTTTTGTAATGTTCTGGCCGCCTCTGTGCGTAACCCATAGATGTCCAAGACTTGTGCCAAGTGGGCACAGAAACCAATGTGTCAAATTTTACATTTTTTCACATATTTACACAATATTTGCTTGAATAAACCCATCACAAAACAAGATATTTTAAATATGAATGGCGGTCTGGGGAACTATTATTATTTTATTTTCTTATATTTAATTAAGTATTATGTTTTAAATTTTATTATGATAGGTATATGTCTTAAATTATAGTAAATTAAATAAAAACAACAATAAAAATTTTGGCCTCACAAAGCGTAATAAAAAAATTTAACATTTTATTTATAAAATCAGCTTATTTGTGAATTTTTGGTCCCCTATTTTAAAATTCCAATAATGACATAAAGTCAATTTTGTAGGTAATGGGCCTTGAACAACTTTTATACAGTGTGTTGGATTTAATCAATCAGACAATGATCTTCTCCTTATTCGAGCCTTGAGGAAACTTATTAACTAATTTATTTTTATTCTGACCAATAATAATTATAAAATACACTTCCAATAAGTTTATGTATATTCCAAAATAATATAATGTTTCTAACAAGAAAAAAACTTTTTCGATATTTCTAACGCATGGCAAGGTATTGAGAATTTGTATAGGCAAATTTTAAAGTTTATAGTTCAGTTGAGTAGGTATCTTTAAAAACGGGACCCATCAACCTGTCCTAAATTGAAATCTGTATTCGTATTTCCAATATCTCCACTCACAAAACGAATTAATTGATTTAAAACATCTTTTTATTTTGGTCCCTCCTTCTTATCCGTATGGACACCCTATTTATACTAATTTTATATTGTATATTAGCCACAACTGGGAAGGTCGAATTCCGGTTTCTTACGCGATTAGAATGACTGAGAGCAAATAATTCTTCCATTTGTTTAGGAACAAAATCCAGAAATCTTGTAAGTCGACCAAACTTTCATTAAAGCCTGACCAGACAGACAAAAAAAACATGAAATCTTCAAAATGTAAATTGGCTAACTATACACTTGCGTCTGCTGGTGTTCCAGGTATCCTGCAAACTTATCATATTCGGCACACGCCAATTTCAATCTGCTATTTCATCGAAGAAAACTTCTCTAATATTAACGAAGAAGAAAACTTCTCTAATATTAACTTACTATTACTACACCAGGCCTAAACAGACGAATGTGATTAAAGAAACTTCAGCATAAATTCCTTCCTCTCTCTTCCTCCTGTTCTGATTTGACTGATCAACACACCATAGCGATACTATGAAATCTGCCATGTATTGGGTCTGCCAGATAACTTTTTTTTTTTTGAAAATGCTATAAAAGAAAAACTGCTGAATATTTTCTCAAATTTCTTTTTTTATTTGAAAGTACAATCCTTCCGGTTAATAATGACAAATAATTTCATTCAAATGGCTGCCTCGGCTGGCCATGCAGTAGCCTACACAATCGGTCCAATTTTTAAGCACATTATCGATTGTGTGCAGCTGTATTTCACCAATGGCTTCACGAATATTGTCCTTTAAAGCGTCAATTGTCTCTGGCTTGTCGGCGTAACACTTATCTTTGACGGCACCCCACAAATAATAGTCCAACGGTGTCAAATCGCAGCTCCGAGGTGGCCAAACGACATCAGCTCTGCGGCTGATAATGCGATCTTCAAAAACAGGGCGCAAAACATCGCGTTTAGCTTCGGCTGTGTGGCACGTAGCGCCGTCCTGTTGAAACCAAATGTTGCCAATATCCTCCTCTTCAATTTTTGTGAACAAAAATTCGTTCAACATGGCCCGATAACGATCGCCATTGACTGTAACGGCCACTCCTTGCTCATTTTCGAAGAAAAATGGCCCAATTATGATTTGGACAAAAATTTTTTTTTTCTCAATTTTCACCAAACTCACCAAGTTTGTTCCTATGCCCATACTGATGGAGAAAAAGTGTTTTCTTGTGGAGAAAATATTGTTAGGGGAGCAGGACTTTGCTCACAAAAGTCTTCCCACAGGGCTATATGCAGACCCTTACTTGATGACCTACTCTGGGCTTAGTAGACTCGATCGAGACACTCCACATACCCTGGTCGATTCGGAATAGATGTTCGATGAACATATCCAAAGCTCAGGAATGAGGGTGGAGCACCAATTTTTTTATAATTTTTCAAATGTGATCTATATTTGGTGGGATGTAGGCTTTCACTTGATGACCTACCCTGGGCTTAGTCGACTCGATCGAGACACCCCACATACCCTGGTCGATTCGGAATAGATGTTCGATGAACATATCCAAAGCTCAAAAATGAGGCTAGAACGCTTATTTTTTTATGAGTTGTCAAAGTGACATTTTAGTAGAAATGTATGATTTTGGCTATGTTTGAGGGTCCGTATTGCTCAAGGTTTTCATGCTACCCCCCACATTATATATATATTTCGAATCAGCGCAACAAACTCTCTAATCGTACCAAGTTTGAGGAAAATCTATTTTTCAACCAAAAATGAAAATTTTCCATACACTACATTGATTTTTTCTAAGATTTGGACAAAAAATTTTTTTTTCTCAATTTTCACCAAACTCACCAAGTTTGTTCCTATGCCCATACTGATGGAGAAAAAGTGTTTTCTTGTGGAGAAAATATTGTTAGGGGAGCAGGACTTTGCTCACAAAAGTCTTCCCACAGGGCTTTATGCAGACCCTTACTTGATGACCTACTCTGGGCTTAGTAGATTCGATCGAGACACCCCACATACCCTGGTCGATTCGGAATAGATGTTCGATGAACATATCCAAAGCTCAGGAATGAGGGTGGAGCACTAATTTTTTTATAATTTTTCAAATGTGATCTATATTTGGTGGGATGTAGGCTTTCACTTGATGACCTACCCTGGGCTTAGTCGACTCGATAGAGACACCCCACATACCCTGGTCGATTCGGAATAGATGTTCGATGAACATATCCAAAGCTAAAAAATGAGGCTAGAACGCTTATTTTTTTATGAGTTGTCAAAGTGACATTTTAGTAGAAATGTATGATTCTGGCTATGTTTGAGGGTCCGTATTGCTCAAGGTTTTCATGCTACCCCCCACATTATATATATATTGGACCAAAATCCGCACCAAACAGTGACTCGTTTTGGGTGCATCGGCTTTTCAATGTATGCGTGCCGGTTTTCTGTGCCCCAAATGCAGCAATTTTGCTTGTTTACATACCCGCCAAGATCAAAATGAAAAGATGATTTTTTTGGCAAAATCGGCATCTTCTGTAAGTCGATCGCAGGCCCACTGAGCGAAGCGAAAACGCATTGGATGGTCAGTTGGCTTCAACTCCTGAACCAATTGGACTTTGTATGGCGTCATACCAAGGTCTTTATGCAAAATTCGTCTCAATGATGTCTCGGAAATGTTCAATTGTTGAGACCGACGGTGAATTGATGTTGATGGCGCTTCACGCACACTTTCTGCCACAGCAGCAATATTCTCGGGTGTACGCACTGTTTTTGGCTTTTCACGCTTTGGTTTATTGATGAGGATGCCAGTTTCTTTCACTTTTTTCACGAGATAACGAACATACGGAGCTGACGGTGCTTCTCTTCTTCCAAAATCCGTACGCAATTTTCGCACACATTCTGCAACATTACCATGATTTTCAAAGTAATGTCGCAATATTTCCCAGCGTTGTTCAAGCGTATACACAACCATATTCGTTCAGCGGAAGGATAAAACTAATAGACATGAGCTAAGTGTTACCCTTCACGAAATAAGCACTAGTTGAAAAAAAAACGTTAGATGGCGGACCCGATACAATAGTGAACCATGTGCTACTAGAGAGATGTAAGTAGCAGTGTCTACATCAGGGTCTATTTAAAAATAAATAAATGTTATGCAATTTTGAACCCACTAGAAATAGAATAAATTTAAATTTCGGCTATGCGAGGGTTCAAAAACTATATGGTACCTACTAGAAAACACCTACTGATAAACAAATTAAAAGCTGATTATTTTTATTACGCTTTAATAAATTAAAATAAAATAAAAGTCTAAAATAGAAAACTAAAAGACCAGTAAAAGAAAACTGGCCAAAAATATTTGCATAAAAATTTCCAGGACCCCCCGTTGACGTGGGAGTCACTATGTACGTACTCAGTATCAGCTCTCTCAGCGAGGTCCAAATGGTACAAAATTTTATTTAAATTTATAATTTATAAGAATTTGATTCTATTGTTACATCCTTTTAACTTAGAGTTATTTTATTCGTTTTTATTTCATAGTGTCCCAGAACTTTTCTTTTTAATTAATTAAAGTCCTGGGAGCACTTGTTCGATCTTAGTTTTTCATGTTATATTTTCAAACCCACAGCTTGGGTTAATGTTTTTGTCCATTTAGTTTGACTGATTGCTTAAACAAATTTAATTAAAAAAATAAAAAAACAATGCACAAGGACATTACCGAGCAATGCAGGGCAAATTTGTGAACAGGCCCAGGGTTTATGGTTAATCTGATTTGGTTTCACAGGATTCGTTTATTTCGTTTAAACTGAAATGATATTTGAATTTTTATAGAAGGTACTCAGAAGTTTTTGACAAGTATTTCTCAGACTAAAGGCGCATTTATAATATTTATAAAGTAACTCCCCAAAATACCGGGTACGCCTGTGAATGAGCGAGTGAGTGAGTTTAGATTATTGTTTGACAGTTATTAAATAGACCAGTGGACATGCTTTTTTCTGATTTATCGGCATGTAATTGTTTTTCTTTCGCGAACAATACCCGAATTACAAACAAACACAAGACAAGAAATTACGCTGGATCAACCTGTCTTATTTCGCGGAGTAATAGAAAATTTTTAGTCTATATTAGATGATATGGCATACTTTAATTCTAAAAAATGAAATGACATTTCTTCCTGGACTGAAGCATATAATACAATTGATAGGAACTGTTTTCTGAACAGTCACACTTCACTGGCGTAGTTTTCCGCTTTAGAATTTTTTTTTTCAAAAAATGTACATTGATCAAAAGCCATTACACTGGTTACTTACAAATGTATACAGGGTGTTCCACTACGTTACTTATATAATTTCAATGTTGGAACAGATGGTTGACGGTTGACGGCCAGTGTGGAGATGATTCGGTATATTTACAGATACTTGATATAAGTTATTAGTTAATGATGAATACTTAGTCAAAAACCACAAAGAGTAACTTTTAGTTGCGGTTTCCAGGACCCCCTGTCGACGTAGGCGTGACGATGTATGTACTCAGTATCAGCTCCGTCTCAGAAGTTCAAATGGTACTTAAGTTTCGTACATTATTTCTCAGTATATATTATCACACACTAAGAGGCGTGTTTATATATTTAACTATACATATATTATGTATATTCTACTTAACTGTGTTGTAAATTGTTTTTTTTTTAATATACATGGTTATTCACGAGATTCGACACGGAATATCTGGTGAATTTTATAAAAGTGGTGACTACAGTGGAATATGTTTTGGGTCTGCAACCTATAGATCAATTTCAAAGCATTTATTTTTTATGTGTTACCAAGGGTGGAGTTTAGGAAAGTAATGCTTTATTTTTGGGCAAGCACTTGTTACGCCAACAGACATTGACCCTCTAGATATAACTGGACTTCACACGTTAGTGCAGGGAAGGTACAGTTAGCATAACGATAATGGCAAACTGAAAACTTCCAAAAAATTTCTTGAGGTAAAAAATTTTGAAGTTGTTCATAAATTTGGAAAATATCAAGACATAAGTACCTATTATTCTATTAGAAATGTTGAAAACAGTATTAATCTACAATCTTTATGACTTGGGAACGCATTTTACAATAAAAAATTAATTGCAAAATACACAACAGTCTGACGGATAAGGGGGTGAATCTGAATTGAGATTTCTTTCGACTATATACAATCTATAAATAAAATTGTATACAGGATGTTTTGTTTAACACACACCCTGTTTTTTACAATCCACTCTTATAAAATTCATCAGTTGAGCCACTCACAATATTTTATGTCAATAATTAGATATGATGAATAACCCTCATATATCGGTGTTATATTGTAGAGTTGCCTGCTGTGACTTCTGCTAGTTTGAACTAGAAACAATAATGTTAATTTTGCCTAAACAATCTACATAAGATGTAGATACTTCTCGTAATAATTTCGAAAAACAACTAGATACCCCTTCTCACAGTTCTGTTAAAGATGTCTTTAACATTAAAACCCTGCGCGTAGTACAACCTCATATATCATAACCTATGTTAATCGAGAGACAGCATTTTTAAATAAGACCGCAACATTATGAATGTCGAATCGTCATGAAATCATTCATATCTACGTAGATACTCCTATCTTCGTTTGTCAGTCTGTCTAGTTTCCGGATACCCTGATAGTGTTATTCAAGCATTATTTGTCAAAACTAGCGAGGATTTGAAGCAAAGCTCCAAGTACAAGAGTTATTAATATCTACGATACGATTAAATATATCCAACTAAGATCTATTGTCTCTAGTTCCTTCTAGCCAAGTGCAGTGTCAACTCAATGTTGCATATTTATTGATTATTTTCAAAAATGTTAGTTATTTATTTTGGGTTTAATTTAATCCGGACAGGGTGTGCCGGACACTTGAGAATGTTGCGTGTTTGTGTTCGTGATAATACCTACCACCATAAGCATATCTGGAGTGCCATTATGGAATGATATCATTCATTCATGTTGGTTTTTGATTATTTATACAACCATATTTTTTAAATTAAATCCATACAAAAATTGATTTTGACTGACAAAAATACAATTTAAGAGCCTATTTCTGAAGGTTTATACGACCAGCGAAAGGCATTCCTGTAAAGCCAATTTTCAAAATCGTTGGTTCGAGCAGTCTCTGTGGAAAATTTTAGGGCGTAGTCACACACATTTAAAGTTATTTAGCCAATTGTTAACCGTTGCAAACATAGGATCAACAATTGTTGTTGATGATCGTCTTGTATCAAGGACCACAGTCTGTAAGCATTCTCCCCTTCAATTTCAACTAAAAGGTCTTTTTGTTGATAGGGAAGTTGTAAATACAGATACCGGCCAAAACAAACGGTTCAACAGCATTAGTTTTCAAGAGTTTCCAAAGCATCACTTTAAATTACTAACTTTTCCTAAACTCATTGATTTGATGTTTTTTTTTTTTGTGAAATGATATTCGTTCATGTCCAACATATCAAAATCGGACTGAAATTGAAAAAAGGTATTTAAGATCAAAATTAACATTTACAGCACAATTCCTAAAACAAATTTCAAAAATATGGCTTTAGAGATACAAAAATTCTTTAAGAACGAAATAGCAGCAAAGATACGCATATGGATGGTATATGTATAAAGTCTTCTTCCGTTGATCCACTCCTATCGGTGAAAAATACAATATTCTAAATCACAATTACTATATTCTTTCAAGTGGAGAGTGAATCAACAAAGAAGAGTGATACTACGACTGAACAGTCTTGAATACTTGGACTGTGAGCATGTTTCCGGCCTCTTGGGACTGCCAAAATGCTTTAATCGTGTATTTTTGAATTGTAATCATTATTATTATTTTTTTATTGGAGTAAAAGTATGTCGAAGTCAAATAGGTAAGATTGCAATGTAAAATAAACTTATAGAAATGAAAATATCGAAGTGGTCCATCAAGTTTTATTATTAATTCTATATAGTTGCAGTGATTTAATTCTACATTTAATTTCGATAACATGATTCAAGGCAATTATAGTATTCTCCTTTCCTTTGCAGAGTTCAAAATAACAACACCACTTCTTAAAATGTCTAATTCAATAGTTGTCAAATTTATGGCAATACACTTCATGAAAACCAAAAAATCCATTGACTCATTTCATATCAAACAATAATTTATATCATTTCATCGCCCTCACAAAAAGTATAAATAAAATTAAAATTCGAGAGAAACAAACAACGAGATGTGAGTAAAACGGTAATTTTCACTTTGCTTCTTTGATTAACTAGTCCAATCAAAGACAAATACGTTGAAGATCATTGAGAAATTTTTTCAAGAAACTCTTAGGTGGGATTCAAGTGTCCATATTTTGCCACATACGTCGTTGAGGTAATTGAAAATAATAAATTAATTACGTGGTTTGATAGGCCACCGGCGTGTGTGAAAGGCAAAGGACTGATAAGAGTTAGAATCCTCGTTAGAATTATAATTTTTACATTTCAATAATTATTATGAAAGAAAAATGAAGCAAATGATTAACATTCATTTAAATAAACTTGGTAACTCTTTGGTTGTTTTTTTCCTTGAGAAAATGTACATTAGAAGTTTGTGTTAAAACATCAATCAAAAAAATGGTACCTAATATTTTATGGCTTCGTGGACCAAATTACAGACGTAATTTCATTATCACATGATCTGATACTACTAATGTAATCAAATGGTTATAGTTTCACCAATAATGGTGACATCTTCTTTCCAGTTTGCTAGCTATTTTTGTAAAAAAATATCTAAAATAAAGTTTTTTTGACAACGAATCCTGTTTCCGATGTGTTCAAGAGTCCGGAATAATAGCAAATGAGTCCCTAACAAATTTGATATGTCACAAACAATATTTTTGCACCAAAATTTTCCAAAATAGATTAGGTGCCATTACTAGAAAAATATTCGAAAGAGAAAGTCTAGAGCAATCAATTTGTTTTGTTTATTTATTAACTGTGTTATTCGAAATTTTTCATAATTTAACAATGTTGCGAATAATCTGCAAATATTGCTATGGCGGCTTTTACGGACGTTAAGGCGTATACCAAAAAACACAATTTTGTGATTGTAAGACTAATTTGAGGCGTAATATTTCTGTCTAAAACTGCATTAAGCATTACTGAAGAGAGTCCGGCCAAAAGGTTGTCTTTTCCAGCTTAAATGGCAGACGCAGCTGTCAGATGTGCTAAGTGACGATTGTAACAATTATGCAATGTAATTGACTATTCATCACCACCTAAAGTTTTTTTTTTGAATTTGGGCAAAACGTTATTGTTTAGATGTTAGACACAAACTTCGGTTGATTTTCGAACGCGTTTTTCACATAGTAGTCAGAAACAATCAAACTTATACCTTTTACTTTTTATTTGTGTTGACGAGGTTAATAAGTTTAGTTGTTACTTCTGACATCATCAGTTTTTAGAGAATATAGAATTTGTAACAAAGAGGCTGTAAATTTCAATGTAAAAACAATTGTAATGTGTAGATACATGAAAAAGTATAAATCAATGTAAATTTTTATGTAAACTTGAACTATGTGTAATCAATTAAGGTCACTGAACAACCTTAAGGAAACCAAATCAAGGTGAAGGTCACCACACGACGTGACCCTTGGCCTGTTCTCCACAAACGAAATGACTATATTTGTGTTTGCTAATTTGGCTCATGGTTGAGGGAAATTTTTTGTAATCCAGTACTTAGCATGATTTCTATTGTAACAAGTATACCTATTAAATTGATCATTCGTCGTCTTTCCCCAGGCCCTGCCGGGCGTTAAATATCCTTGTTGTATTAGAGATCCTATAGTTATATAAGTAGACATTAAAATCCTATGTAAATTATTTTTGTATACAACTGATACCAATGTGATGTAGTATAATAAAGGTAATGAAGCATGAATTTGCATGATAGTTTGTTGTTAAAAAATCACATTGTGTAAATTTAGTATAGCATAAACGCACATTTTAGATTATCGCACACAATTAAAAATATATACATGGTGTCTCATTATAAACTGCATCGATCGATGACTCAAACAGCAAACAAACTTTGGCAGCTGATCAAAGTAAATTAGTACTCTAAAATATTTTCAGGATAACTGCACTTTCGATTAAAGCGGAAGTCGATGATAACTTTCTTATTTTAAATATTTTGTCACTCCAAAATTACTGACTGAATATAATCGAAAGCAATAGCTATTGAAATTATGTTCTAAATTATTTTACCATTTTACACTAAATATTGGAATGATCAGCATGAGCTTTTATGGTGAGTTTTTCTTTACTTTAGGCATCCTGCAGCGGAACTCCGTAAGCCATATAGCGATTAGAGATCACTTTCTTCATAAGTTATTCTGGACATATTTAGCTCGTTCGTATTTCGCCGATTGTCGTTACAGAGTTCAAAATAGCATAAAGAAAGTGATCTCTAATCGCTATACGGCTTACCACTGCTGGCACTCAAGGATTTCATAAGAGAAACTTCTGAGAAAGCAACTCAGGTGTTTACAACAAATCTCTGCCCTATAGAATTTTATTTTCCTTCCGTATAGTCCGTTTCATGTAGTATATGTGTTACAGCTCAAGTCATTTGTTTGGAATTATTTAGAGGATAGGCAAACATGAATCTAAAATCTAATAATGATTGCTGCTCCAATACTTATGATTACCTACTTCAATTAAGACAGTAATTGCAGCACTTGACACACTTTTGTGCTGTCTAAACAGGGATATCTTGTGATAGATTATTTTCCAAAAATCTGTTAATCACCGTATACTCTTAGATCCAGGATCCGTCACCTGTCACACATTCTGTTTAATTAGATGTGCCCCATGAATCACATTTGTGATATATCATTCATAAATGTTTTTCTTTTGCGCAAATTTAAAAATATTGGTCTGATAATTTACATTGGATAATGATATTTGAATAAAGACATTATTAGGAAATTTTAAGTGCTATTTGACATCATTGGATTTGGAATCGTGCGTCAAACTTACACAAGTTAACGTTTTGCTGATCATCCTGTCAGCTTCTCAGGGCAACTGTTTCAGAGTTTCAGTTTAACACATAAACTTGCTCTGAAAATGCTGACAGGATGATCAGCGAAAGTTTAGTTTGGACTTGTGTTGAGTTAGCCCTAGCCGTTTCTCTCTATTCTATTCATGAATAAGATTGTGTTGTCGAAGCTTTTTGTTTATTACCTACTGTATAACGAGTTGATATTATTAGGTAAAACATTGTTAGGCATTTTGTGTCTATATTCACTGCCCAACATAGTGTATATCATTTGAACGAAAAAATAGGTGTTGCTAATGGTGTTTGGCTTCAAGCCAGCAGCGCACTGCGACTATATACCTAGTCTGGAGAAATACTATAATATGGTATTTTATTTGATACCTAGCTAGATATATTAGAAAATGCGTTAAATGATTATTTAAGAAGCAATTTCTTTTATTTACAAATGCAACAGTACCAGTCTGTTCAGAAACTAAACTTTGACATTCGTTATGTATGAGATATAAGTACAAAGTGGTCCAATCACAACGAAACATGCAATAAGAAACAAAGTATTTATCTATTTGATAAGTTTATTTCCCCAAAGATAAAAAAACTGAAAACTATGAAATATCTACATTTTTGGCCCATGAATGCTTCTTTTAAATTTCCACTTGTATCTGACAAAGACTAATAAAAATGCAAGTAATTTATTCATCGCCCTTAAAAATCGAAAGCATAAAACTTGCATGTTCATGCCAACTCACTATTTGCATATTACCCTCTATGCAAGGTTAAATACCTCTAAACAAACTTTGACACAGATTCTTTTCTTTAACACAACGTACTCATTATGCTTGTCCTTGATGTATAAAAGAGGAAATTCCACATGTTTCCACTTGAAGTTTATTTCAAAATTTCACGGTATATGACAGACTCACTTTATAATACTAAAGCGTAATATTGCGGTCGTTTTTCTGCATTGAGTATGCATAGAAAACTGCTGCAAGGTAATTTTGTATAAATATTCATTGTTTTATACAAGTAAATTTTAGTAATTCCAGGATTCTTCAAACAAAGAAAGATTAAGTTACCCTTTTTTATGTAAACAATCGTCAAATAGGTATCAAATAATTTACATTTCACATGTATTTCTTTAGAATTTTTATATTTCACAAATGATATCCCATCTTGCGACAATCCTTCTTCAGGTAATTCCAAAATCTCTAAAATTTTTTCAAAAACTACAAATTTAGTACAAAAACCATTTTTAAGATAAGCCCAAGGAAATTAACCTGGAGCAATAAGATTAGGAGATTAAGTGGACCATCTCAAGTCAACATCAACATCTTGTTGAAGCCGTTAGAGTTGATCTTGTTTTTGTCATGACAAAGTTTTCCAGTATTTGTCTCTCCATACATTTAAACATCAAGTAATATTAGTTTTTTCTAGTTAAATTAAATTATCGCCTTCCTGTCGTTTTTTTTTTCTGAGTAGAAAGATGTTTTTCTATAACCCTTTGTCACCGCATATTCCAGCACAAACTGGATTTCCATCTTATAGTGAGAAAAATCCCATGACGTTAATTTTCGTGACTAGAAATAAAAATTTTACCTACTAATTTTCACCTCAATATCTAGTAGTTTTACATATAGACATAATTATTCAATAGCTATTGCAAACGAATAGAAACAAACATCTTCTTATTAAAATATACACCCAACATAATAGCGTCTAATAATTCTTTCTTAAAATGGAGATTCGTTTGACAAAGTGCCTTTTCCGATTAATTCTCAAGAAAATTAAATTTCAAGCTGTTTCATTATTTTTTGGATAGTAAAGCACTATAGGCAGGCATGATTGTGCAGCTTTCTAGACGTTGATTAAATGTTGATTCTAAATGGTTGCGTGACGTTTTTCGTTTGTTTTAAATTGAACAGGAAAAGTATTACTTACCACTGTGCCTTGTGCTTTTTAGTTGAATATTTCATGTAGATATTGGTATTTGTTGTGTAATTTTAATTTTTAAATGAAGAACCAATTAATAACTTTTTATATATATTTTAGGATTTTACACTGGATTTTTATTTTCGACAATTTTGGACTGATCCTCGACTAGCATTTCGAAAACGACCTTCGGTGGAAATGTTATCTGTTGGTAAGAAATGTATATATACATTTATGAATTCAGAATGTTATCATTTACGCCTAGGTACTTCTGTTATAATAAAAATGGTTTATTTGCTTAATAACTTACAAAGTTCTTGCATTGCCAGACGTAAATTTCATAAGTAACAATAAAATTAATATTTCATTTTACAACAATTAAATTTATAAAACACACTACATTACATTAACAAAATATAATTAGTGGCTGTCAGGCTTTTTCGCAAAAATATGAAAACTAACGAATGCAATTTGTAATAAAAACACGGTGAATGCAAAAATTATCCGGTACAGTTTGATGCACGAATTATTTGAATATTTCCTGAAGAGAAAGCACAACCAAGAAAATAAATATAACAAGAAAATAAATATATTTTAACTGGAAGTGTGGTCTACTACTCTCAAACAGGACACGCTAAACAACGCTATATTTTAAAGTATACAAATTATCTCCCAATGTGCAGAACTTCCCCAAAGAGGGATACTACAGTATCACTCTTTGGGAACATTTAGCCCTCAAAGTAGCTCATATACGCAAGACGCATTACTGGGTAGTCTTCCATCACTTCAAGGAGCTTTACAGCTGCCTGATATGCAAGGAAATTCTTTAAATTAACGATTCATAGCTGTGTATTATCAACATCCAAACACAACTTATTTAATTGGAACCAACGATCTCCGATTCGCTATTGAAATGACCATGTCCGACCGAATAGCTGTGTCGCCGACCTCTACAATTCGAGGGTGGTGTCATCAACATACTGATGTATGACACCAGACCCTGCCATGAAATAAACAGATCATTAACATAAACAAGTAATAGAAGCTGAATCCCAGGCATATTTAGCAGCGTGATACCTATCGCCTTCGATCATTACTCCAACTGTTGATAAACTTATTGTACTCCGAACAATTATCCACACCTTTCCAAAAAATCCACAACAATACTTTGAAATTCAGTTAAGTTTTATCTGTAAATCGATTGTTCTAGGTTCTGAATTCATCACGAACATTTGGGTACCAGATACATTCTTTGTAAATGAAAAAACATCATCGTTCCACAAGGCCACTACTTCCAATGAATTTATACGAATTCATCATTCCGGCTCGATAACTAGAAGTATTAGGTAAGGCGTTAGACAAATATTTGTTATTTTCATTTTCGATAATTTTCGAAAATCGACCTGTATCCCGAAACCTAAACACTCTCATAAAAAAAACTTTATCGCGCATAGTTAGTTTTATCCAGAAATAGATCATGGCAAAATCATCAAATTTGGGACACCCTGTACAATATTATGTTTCGTGTTTGCGGGAGCACACATTAATCACAAAAATTTGCATAATATATATAATCTAAACAGGATTTATTTTATTTTGTGTATATTTATGTAGTTTTCATACATGCTGATTTTCTATACAGATAATAATAATAATATATGTTAAGGGTGGAGGTTCTACTTACGTTGTGTGTGCACCATAATTTTCTTGTAAATTATTATACAAAAGGTCAAAAGTTAATATTACATTAGGAGGTATGTTCAAATAAATAATGTAAGTGGGGCAAACGACCAATTAGTCAAAATAATAATTTCAAAAAATCATTATACGCACAACAATCGTCGTTCACTGCTAACGTTATTAAATTCTAGTTCAAGATGTTCAACTCCTAAATCTTATTTTGTCCGTTTATATAAGTAGGTGGGTATATTAAAGGGGAAGATGTTTGTATAAACTCTTTAGTTCTCCAGATATAATATGATTTTTGAAAATGATCGATATCAGTAAAATGATTAATGATATTTTATATATTTTTGTGAAAACATGAGGTACCAAAAACTGCTACCCCATAATTTCTCTAAATGGTTGATTTTTCTGAAACACATGTGGAGCATAGTCACAGCATTAATAAGTACAGCATTCCGACTCCACGTTAGCACTTTGAAATAAGCTGTGACGTATACCACCGCCATTTTGGGTTACAAGTCAGGTCCTGACTAAGAATAATTATAGTTTTCGGTTTCTAACCACAGTACTGTATTTTCATTTTTGTAAAAATATTTTTGTAGAAATATTTGTGTTGTGTCATAGTAATTGAAAACAGCCTTGAGTGGTGGTATCAGTTAAATGTTGACATAATTGGGTGATTTTTAATAATAATAATAAACACAACAATAATACAGACTTTATTAGTAAAAAATACATTTTTATAAAGTTGAAGCAGTGCTTCCTAACTTAACCTAAACGTAACTTATCTTTTAGCTTAAACCTATTTGAAAATAGTTTTACATCGCTGGCCAAATTAAGTAGGTAGCTTATTTTTACAAATTAATTTGTCCCATTACGTGTCAGACAATGCTCTTAAACGAAAACCCCTGTAAACTTTTTATATTCTCCGGTAGAGCGTTGTAATATTTTGAAACCGTATAGGAAAATAACCGCTCAAAGATTGATGTTGAGTCTAGCGGTGGCGTAATGACAGTTTTATAAGGAAAATTCACACCGATCCCCGGAACTTCAATCTTTCATATAAGTATTCCGCCTATTTCCATCTGATGATTTTTATTAATCAAAATTAATGAATGAAAAGCCGACGTTGTCATTCTTAACCAGCCGATTTCCTTAATCTTATTGCTAACCTCTTTCACCCCTACGAATTCCACATACAAGCCGTGTGCCTGAATTCTGCATCAACTGAATCCTGTTCTCAGCAATTTTAGTCAAACAAGGGCCATATATATATTGTCAATAATATAACCCCTAGCTGATTGCGTTATCATGCTATCTCGCCACGAGATAACTTGTGTTTATGTTTTACTTTCATTTAGTTTAAAAACATATTAGATACTGCCATTTCGTAATATAAATTTTACGGTTATACAAATAGTTATAAACGTAAAATTATCTAGTATTCATCTTTATTTTTACTTATTACTTACCTAACAGGATCTGTGGGGAAGCGAAAAAAATGTTTCGAGCAAGTGTACCACTTATTGGGACAACATTTTGCAGCCCACACATGTCCTCCCTGATTGTTCATTGTATTAATCATAAGATACGTCAATAAAAATAAAATCCTTTTAATTCTCACGAACACTTAGCAAAAACGCAAAACACAGAATTAGATTTAAACACAATATTTATTTATCTCGTACACGCCGACAATGAACTATATATTGAACACAGTAGTGAACGGTATTTATCTACGTCTATGTGATTATTGTGACGTTGTAACCCATAATGGCGGCATGCGCGACGAAATGCGCAGGACGGCTCGCAAGCGGAAAGTCAGAATACTGTATTATTTATTATACTGTGGCATAGTTCTAGAGATAATTGACAGTTTGTATTTGTTTCAGATTGACAATTACAGCATCATGTCCAATGAATTTACAGTATTTTCCAATGGATAGACAACTATGTCACATAGAAATCGAAAGTTGTAAGTGAAAAATTTTGTTTATCAAAATATCTAAAACAAAATTATTTTTAAATATTAAGAACAAAAAATATTAATTATGTTTTGCATATTCTAATATCAATAAAGCTGCTTACAATTTTCATGGCTTCTCAAATTTTAATAAGATTTGGTATTTACATCATTGACCTAAATACCACAATGGTAAATTAGGCACCTATGCAGTCAATACCTAATTTACTGTTAGCTAAAATAATTACATGTCAAGGATTTTTACAAAACAACGGCGGTGTAAAAGGGACAAATAAAAAAAATCTTTTAATATTGGGTTGGGAGTTGAAAATTAACATTTTCTTCGCGATAGCCGAAGCAAAATTAAATTTGAAAAATATATCGAGGCACAAAATAATTCAACTTTAGCTATCACGAGGAAAAGTTCAATTTTGGATTACAACTTGACTTAATATAAATCAATGTCGCCCTTCCACCGCCTTCATATCTTTTTTTTTTTTAACTTTAGCATTTCAATATATACATTTTTATTAATTGGCTTTTATTTTATTGAGAGTAAAAATTCTTTTAAAGAATAAAATTATCTAATAATAATTAAAATCATATATTTTTTTATTTATTTACGTTTAGAGTAAAATAATTTTTAAATTTTATTTCCAGCACCGCAACTACAATATTATTATTATCCTTTAATTTTTATAAAATTTGTCCCAAATAAAATGAGTGGGATTTTAAGAAATATTCAAAGTTTTAAACTGTAGCATTTCGTATGGCCATTACATTGAGCTTTTTTAAGCATAAAAAAGTATAACGTTGGACAAAGTAGAAGAAATATCAAAGATATTTGTTTCAACGTAGTAGGCTTTGTAACAAATTCTAATTATCTTTCAAAGTTTACTAAGTTTGATTATTGTTTTTGATATTAATAAGTTTTGACGTTTCTACCTAAAAACTACATATAACTCAATTTATTTGGGACACTCTGAATAATTTATATCTTATATACTAAAATATTATTTACAATTGCCCATAGTATAAGTAAAAATACTGAAACTTAAAATGTACATAGTCTTCGTAACCGTGTTATTGACAATATATACAGGGTGTCTCGGAAATGACTGGCACAACTAGCATATTATTCCGATAGGCACCTAATGAACTTTGACGGTCAGGGAAAAAGATTTTGTAAAAACGTTATGTATCGCATTGCCTTACATATTTTGAGACGCTCTGTATAAAATATCGAAACAAACAAAAAATATTTTTGGCATTGTTTAATATTTTTTCAATCGTTTTGTTTTTTTTTTTCTCATAAAAATTATGATTTCTTTAGATTTTCTTTAATGCATTTTATGTGTGTTGTGGTGAGTTATTTGAATGAGTGCCTGTCTTGTGTATATTTGTGACATACAAAATTTTATTAGGCTTCATCTTATTTTTGTTTTTTAAATTTTTGTTTTTCAGACAATATATTCAAACAGCTTATGTATATTTTAAGCTCAGTGTGTGCAATGTATAAAATTGGTTTCTAACTTTGTGAAACACTAATAGATTAAACTCTAAAAACTATTTTTATCGAAATTTTTTAAGCATATTTAAAAAATTTACTACTCAAACATTTTTTTTTATATATTTATTATTCAAATTATTTAAAACAAAATTAGACAATTGATTTTATAAAAAGAAAAACATGGGCCTCAAATTGTTTATGTATATGTAAATGGTTTTTATATATTAAAAAAAATCTGTTTGTTTATTTTTGTTTTTTAATTATTATTTAAGAACAAATCGGACTACTTCTCTTATACAGCACCAGCGGAAGCGTCCGACAAATATAAGAGTTCAAGAAAATTGACCAAATAACGCAAATTGAACCAGTTTTAACCAATTCTCACTAGTATATGTTGTGATGGGCCAATTTATATTTAGGATAAAAACGTTTTATTTTATAACCAAATTATTAATTTAAAAATAAATTAAGTTTATTAAATCTATCAGACTACAGTATATCAGCGTTGCGAATATTTGAAATATCCCCATTTTCCTAAAAGTAGATTAGATATTAATTTCCATTGGAAATTTATCGCATCAGGAGTCTCACAAAATACATAACATATAGAATTTGACCCATTAACAAAAAGTGTGTTCAATATAGGAATGCATATAAGTTAGCAGTAATGATTTTCAACTGCAAGTCTAAGTTAGATTTCTATAATAAACTAGCGGCACCTATATATTTTTTTTTTAATTATTTTCTGGATGCAAAAAAAATCAACACTAAATATTTATTGGCTCATATTGTACCTGTACCTAATAATTGTGTGTTTTCTTTTATTATTTTTCGTGAGCTGGCAGTAACAAAAAATAAAAAACAGCAATATGGCCTGTGCGTGTGTGGCTCACAACTACTAGCCTGGACTGCGCACCTTGACTTCGTGACGTCACCTTAAGGCCGTCTCACGCACCGGTCGTCAAAGCAGGGCCGGCTTTTGCTACATTTAACATATTATTATTCAAATCTGCATAAAAACAACTCTTCTCTAGTTACTGTCATTATTATAATCACGTGCATGACACGCATGTCTCATTCATTTTTTATTTTGGTTGGTTTTTCTCGAAATATAAATAGCGATTTAATCTGAAAACATGTTTATTTACCTACTTTATAATAACTATCGGCAAACAAAAATTGTTTATTTGATTTCCAGAGATATTTTTGATTTTAAATTTGGTTTAGCTACTAGACTTGTATAAAATATTTATTACCAATAAAACAGACCTCTTTGTGTTGAAATCGTTTAAAAATACGCAATGCATGATTACAAAATATTTAAAAATATATACGAGTAAATGGTATAAATATTAATTATAACAGAATAGTCATTTACGTTACTAGACTTAGCAAAACAACAACTATATACCTACAAAACATATTTTTCAAAATCCTAATCCATATTTATTGAAGGTTTGACACTTATTCCAATAATCAACTTACAGTCGATTCCGTAGCAACAACAAATATAAGTAATATACCAGAAATTAGCAGCATTTTTGCCATTTTATGGATCGTAAAAGTGTTTTTCCGATCCCTGATGACCGTTTTCCAGTTCAGTCTTAAAATACGTTACTGTCTGGCCGGAAAATTATCTAGAAACATAATATTTTCTCAGGAGACTGAATATTTTGGTAGATCGAAAGCAGTAAAATTAGTTTTCCTATAAATCCTTGTCTAAGATGACTAATGGAATCATTTAAAAGTTTTATTACTATGATTATGATAAATTCAGAAGGATTAATTTTTTGCCACTATTTGATTTAACAGAATTAATTTTAAGAATCTTCCAACGATATACGAGGGTTGTTCAAAAAGTCTGTATACATAATTTTAAAAAGGATAATGATTATATATTTTAGTCAGCTCGCTCAGTGGCATGTGATGACTACCGTCCAAGTACAAGTACAATACGAACTTTCACGCATTGATTTTGGAGTAGTCACGTCCACTGGACGTGCACTATTTTGCGGATGTACAACATTGTTTAATAATAGCAAATACAGGAGCAGATATACCATGAACTTTATTCAGAATGGATTGGCCGAAATAGTAGTAATGAACTAAGATCATCACGCAAATCACAACATGTTAAAACTATTAAAATTAAGTTTTCTTCAAAATGAACAACATCCCCAAGAATCAAATAAATATATAACAAATGGAAGGTTCGAGAATAATATTAAATAATGAAATAAAAATATTTCTGTTATTTTAGCATTGTTAGCCTCGGATCAAGCCTGACAAGAAGGCCACACTGGAGTGCAAAACGAAAATAAATATATCACGTGGGCAACTCAGTCTGAATCATTTAAGGACAAATTTTAAAAATTAACATGTTCTATTTTAAGATATTTTATTCATTTTTCAGCAGACTTTATTCAGTGATAGCATTTGTTTCAGATAATATCTTTATAGCATCCTTTAGTCGGCCTACGTTACCTGTATATTGTTTGTGCTTTGTATAAATACAAACGCAAGGAGATCCTCTATAGAATGTTAACGAGCTTAACACTAATCGTTTCTTAGGAATTTCCTGTATTCGAAACAAGTTATTTTTATATAAAAACGGTATGACAGAATGGTGCGCTTTCGTTGACAATTTATATTGCTTAGAAAAACTTTGTCATGCATTAATTCACTCAGAAACTTTTGTAGAATCATAATAAGCTGCGTCCTCACATTTTTTGTGTTAAGGTATCTTTAATAACAGCTTCCATTAATCATAATTTTTGGGACTGCGCCTGTTTTTCATTTTGGAATATTTCTTGGAAATTCCTTCGATGCTACTCCCACCATACATTCATCTATTTTTTTTTTTTGCAGCAGTTTGGCATTTTAATTTATTAAATGAATCCAAAGAAGAAAGAACACCGACACTAATATTGTCGCCCCTCGTGCAATAAACATTAAGTTTCTCAAGCTTTAAACCACACGAACGTCTAGCAAATCACATCATGCAATTACACAAATTTAAAATAGCTCGAAAACCAAAGCAACCGGACTAAGTTGATCATGTGGCTTTTACGTGCCACAGCGTGTCTCTCTTGTCAGCCTTGGCCGCACCGATTTGGTAACATTTACCAATTTCACTTCCGATTCATTTCTATTTGAAACCAAATTGAAAATTATTATAAAGTAACGTAAACGTAGTTCGCAGTTTGATCGTAAGTAGGTAACACAGATATCTACATGCTTTACATCAATCTATTTGCGATAATCACATTCTTTGCTTTATTCACTTCAACTCAAACAGAATGCATTTTGTTTTGCTTCATAGTCACTCGCACTAGCTTGAATTATTTGTGGTAATTCTTAGATCACATGCCCGTTTTTATTTGTAAATCCTTAATTATTTTTATTAAATTATTTAATTTATTTATTTTCGTTATATATTCCAATGTACAAGATAGCATAGATAGCCTCATTTTAACTGTAGGATTGAACCAGTTAAACGAGGCGATATTCATGTAGTGTCAGTTGCAAGGAAGGAAATTATACTTTAACAAGACCTATGATCTGTAATTTCATATAATTAAATTAAACCGTCGCGTTGTTTGACTGGTTCCTAATTTGCGACATTCTGAGTGTTAGTTTTCTTTTCAAAATTTTATCGAAATCTTATTTATTGGTACAAAAAATTTTATACTACAAGTAAATTTGTGTTCTCAAATTGTACTAAAATTTAAACTGTTTATTTTCCTTTAACATTCCTCAACTAACCAAGAAAAATTGCAGGGAATACTGTTTTTCAGATTTTAGACCACATTTTGCCCCCGCGTTAGGCAGCCAACTAATTGAAAACGACTCCAATAACACAACAAACTTCAAAAGATATATTCTACAGATCTACAGCTTTGAGAAAACGTAAACAAACCATCATTTATTTCCATGATTCTTTAATTAAATTCCTATAAATGCTTCTTCGATTCTTTATATACTCTACAGTAACTTATTTCGTTTTCTGAAGAATCACCTGGGACCTTTATCTTCAATTAACTGCCATAATATGTGCCCGAAAAGTTAGATCGCTACCTCATTGCTAGATAGTCTTTAGCTTACAATTTTCAATTATCTGACATTACCTGAAATTTGTTTTTAGAATCGAAAGACGAAAAGTGTCTTCCATTTGAAAAGATTAAAGTTTCATGTACAAATATCACATTTCGTTACGGATATTTTCTCTCAATTCCACGAGAGAGATTATTGATATACACTTTAGATTCGACATATCCCTCAAAGGAAAAATTTATAAAGCTCAAATCTGAACCGAGTTTATTTTCTCTATCCTGGATATTAATTTTTCATGAGAAATTACACAAACTGGGAATATAGACGCATTCTTGCTGACACCATGTTATTTGATTATAACCAAGACAGTTTTGCATTTCAGGCATTAAAAAGTCATTTTCATTCTTACGTTTGGGATTTGAAGAATTCTAGTAACGACAATTCTGCTTATTGACGTGACCGTTGAGGCAGAAATGAGCTGAATCATTGCACCATTATTGTAAAATTCCCGCTCACAGAATTCGGAGTTCGCTCCCGAGAGACACCTTGTATCTAACCACATTTCTCAAAAATGTATGTTTTTAAGGTTGAGGTTTAGTGAATTGTTAAATAAAGTAAAATAAAAATGTTCGTAGTGTTCGATTTAAACTTATAAAGGAACTTTTACAAATTTTAGACTTGACGAGACACACCAAGTATATAATTTTTTTGTGCCAATACACAAATCAAAATAATGAAGTTGCATGTGAGTGCAACAGATTTTTTATAATTCTTGTGAAAATCACACATTACATTAGTTAGGAGTCACAAAAAAAAAGAACAATTATCACATTAAATGCTACAGGGTATCGCAATCTAAGAGAATGAAATGCTTTCTCTGTTTTGGCGGCCGGCATTAGTCGGATACACTATGAAAGACATACGATACAAATGGAATGCGGGACTGACGAGCGTTGGCATCAGTACAGAAGTGGAGTTGCCACAGTTCAGGGTATTGGGCCACAGACAGTCACAGAAAGTCATATCGCTAACGACAGGTAATTTGGAGCAGAAATACAGTGTATTTCGCTCGATTTTCTTTTTGTTTCGTTTTTTTTTTTCTATTTTGTTTAACAAAGGTAAGGGTACATATTTTTATACAGATACGAAGGATTATGGAACTTCTGATTATACAAGTATGATAATCGTTCATTAAATTCCCAAAAGATGATATACGCATATTATCTAATATGGATTGTATTTATTAAACAGCACTATATTCAATAGACAGCTAAACTTTAACGAAGTAGTCCATACTTGCAGCTCAATCTTCTTAATGAAGTCGATTATTTCACTTGACGAGGAGGAGTGGCGGCGTATATATTTATTACTTATTAAAAAAACCAATTTACAACTACACAAACTTCAACTCTATAAGGGCTAAGAGTCTTCAAACAGATATGTTCAAAATAGACTAAAATGTATGTATATAATATATTTTAAGCTAGGCCCCCAAAAAATGTCCTCGAAAACTAATCGACTGATAAAAAACTTTATCGCTGATTTGTTTTATCCCAAAATAGGTGATGCGACATCCTAACTATCCTTCTTTTCCATCTCGCCCGATTTGCGAAATACCTGCTTACAAAATCATCGAATTTTGAACATTCTGTAGAAGGTTTTCCTAGGTTTTGAGACTAGGTATATACAAGCAACATGCGAACCACTTAAAAATAATTTTTCTTCATTTAATAAAGCGTTCTATTCGATACACGCTCTCTTTGCTTTTAATTATATTATTCCTAACCTTTAACCTTATACCTATAATAGCAGGTACTAATGCAACAACATGCACAGAGAGACCTTATCGTGTGAATCAGTTGTGAACTTTAGGGATTATTAAAAGAGCCCCATTCGAACTAAAGGGTAGTGTTGAAACTGAAATTATCGTCTTGTTTTTTTCAATAAACGTACCTATCACTTATTAGGAAGAATGCATGCAATTATTGGGTGAGGTGTAATTGTAACCAATCTGTTAGAACCAATATACTCGCATATAATATAAAGCACACATCCAGACAAAAATACCTAATGAATCTGTACGTAGATAGACACTTGTAAATCTAACAATTTCATCTTCAAAGCAACGGCAACGTTTCAGAGTTAATCTGCTCCATAATAAGGACAATTTTATATCGAACTGCGGCGGTCGATTCTTTGATAATTAATCTTTGAAAAATTAAAAAAATTTGGAATTGTACTACTGTCGATGGGAGCAATTTGACTAAAATGTTGTCCAAATGGTGGTACTTCCGGTTATATCGAAAGTAGGCCTGTATTAATATTTATCAAAACATCCAGTGCCTTAAGCCTGTTTCGACCATTTTTGGCCGTCATCTTGACGAAACGTATATTAAACTACTACCTATCTTGTCTTAATAATCACTTTTCATGATCAAAATATACCATTGGTGGTGAATTTTGCAGTCTTATGTTTGTACGGATAAATCTATCTACCGCGTTGTCAGTCTTATCATTCATAGCTTATAACTGTGGTAGGTTCTGATAGCTGTAGAACAGAGGATGGATGCACATGTAAAATCGGCAAACAGCGCAACAGACAATAGGTATAATTAAATATGAAATAAATTCAAAATGAAAATAAAGCTGTTTGAATGATGGATGAAGGTAAATGAGTTAAAATCCCCGCTGGTGCAGTTAACTTTTTTTAGTTTAAATTTTTTAATTCAAAATTCAGTTAGTCTCCTATAATTTCGAAAAAATGTTGCGGTGCTTCTTTCTTGTTATCCATCGGCATTTAATATCGCACTACCCAAACTGGCTTGTATTACAGTCGGTTACACTATGCGAGATATCCGATATAAATGGAATGAAGGCCCCAATTCTGTGGGTGTTTCCAATGAAGTGTCTTTACCACAATTTAAGGTCCTTGGACATAGACAAAGGGCTATGGAAATATCTCTCACCACAGGTATATTTTTAATATTTATAACGAATCAATCACTCATTGTTTTCATCTATGTTTACTGGGTAACTGGAAATGTCCCAAAACGGTTGAGTTACTTATCAGAAATTTGGTGTCAAGATAAAAGAAGAGATGAATGTAGTCGTAATAGTAACAATTCAATCAGATTCTACTGCAGCTGGAAAATTTCTCACTATTGATACTGATTGAGTAATTCAAAATTGGCTGAATGCTTATGGAAGCAAGTGGCCAAGTCTAAGAGGAAAGAAAAATAATTGAAAATATTTATCAAAGTTATCTACACTTTTCTTGACACTAGTTTTATAAATCACTCAACGTTTTGGAAGTTTTTGGCCATCCAAATATTACAATTATTATTTTACATTTAATTTAATTTTGTTTCCTAATAAAATTGACCACATTATCTACCATTGATTATTATAATTTAAAAGTAGATAGTTTGTATTTTACGGAATAATAATTAAATTCAATTTGTTGAACTATTTTTTTTAGGAAACTATTCGAGACTGGCATGCGAGATCCAATTTGTCAGGTCCATGGGCTACTACCTCATCCAGATCTATATTCCGTCAGGTCAGTAATAGTCATTTGTTAGTTTAGCGAAGCGATTTAGCAATTTTTTATTTTCAACACTTTGCAGGTCTGATAGTCATTATTTCCTGGGTAAGTTTTTGGTTGAACCGGAACGCCACACCCGCTCGTGTGGCGTTAGGTGTGACCACTGTCTTAACCATGACCACCTTGATGTCTTCAACCAATGCCGCTTTACCAAAAATATCGTACGTCAAATCGATTGATGTGTATTTAGGTACCTGTTTCGTGATGGTATTCGCTAGTTTACTCGGTAAGTGATAGAATTATTGTGTATGTCTTCTTAGTCTTGTGTTCACAAATCGAGTGTATGTTTGACAAGTCAGTAAAATAAGAGAACTTGTTAAAGTTTCCCTTACTCTGATTTTAAGTTGAGAAAGGAAGAGATAGTATTAAAAAATTGTGCATCTTAGCCATTGCTCCTTTGGTTGTCTTGTTGCGTGCTCTCAACGATGACGTCCATGTGATGTCCGCGCTACACTCTTATTAGAGGAGGTGTACGTGTTTTGCTCTTATGCTTTTAATTATTCATTTGTAACTTTCATTGTTGCTTATCGATATTTTACTGAAATTATTATTAATTTTATAGAATACGCAACAGTAGGCTATATGGCTAAAAGAATACAAATGCGAAAAAACCGATTTATGGCAATCCAAAAAATTGCCGAACAAAAGAAGCTCAATGTTGACGGTGGACCTGATGACCATGTGCCTAAACAAACAGTGAGTAGTCGTCCAGTCGGTCTTAAACTAATCATTTTTAAGGACAACAACTCCTGTTAATTCAAAAAATATTTTTTTATCTTATAAATGTATCCACCAGCTTGCATTGGGTACTTCTTAGTGGGAACCTTTGTTCCAGGAGGTGCGTTTCAAAGTACATGATCCCAAAGCACATAGCAAGGGTGGAACGTTGGAAAGCACAGTCAATGGAGGCAGAGGGGGCGGCGGTGGTCCAGATGAAGAAGCAGCTATCCCGATACCTCAACACATTATCCATCCTAACAAGGTAAAAGATGAAACTTGACATCAACATCAAAATCAGTCTAATGTTCGTATTTACAGTCATAGTTGTGACACAAGAGATGTAGTAGTTAGCTAGTTAGCTCGAAACATTTGTAAATTCTAAACTATAACATATACCTAATTATTTGGTAGTTCTGAAGATGAATAATAAAACTTATAAAATCTGAATTCCAATGTTGTTCCAGGACATCAACAAACTATACGGAGTCACACCATCCGATATCGACAAATATTCGCGAATCGTGTTCCCAGTGTGTTTCGTTTGTTTTAATCTGATGTACTGGATTATCTACTTACATATTTCGGACGTTGTCGCCGACGATCTAGTGGTCCTCGAAGTGGACAAATAAACATTTTACACTGTCCGTATCGGTACAGGCAGTAAGTTAACGATGAGGTTTATTAACAGACATTTTCTACACACCTTTACCATTGAAAATTTATCATTTTAAATAGCATAATAATAATTATTATATTTTTGTTCATATGTCCATACCTAATATAAAATAGATATTATATATTTTTGTTTTCGATTTAGATAATAAGACGAAACATAATTAGAGGTAGTAAATTATTGCTTAATTTGTTTATGTAACGTCTACAACACGCTCATTGAGAAGACAATTGTGATAAAAAAATACTTCTCTATGTGTAGAAATAATTATTAAACTTCATCAGAAACGTCGTATGGTTCGTTATAGATTTTTGTAGGCACTTACATCCAGAACTTTCTTATACAAGGCCAGGCAGATTAAAAGTCTTCATTCGCATAGTAAGTGACCTGATCAATTCTAACTTTAAAACAATAAAGATAAGTTTCGTTAATAAAAAAATAAAGACTTTTGGCGAATTGTTATATAGGAATTGATATTGAAATGTCAAAACCCTGTACCGTTTAAAGAGATCACGCCAGTGTGTCCTGTTTCCCATTAATCGTGTGCATAAAAAAAGTGGACCTGTAACTAAGTCTTGCGGCACTCCGCTATTTAAAAGCACCACATTATTACCATCACAACTAGAGTATCTTCCACGATGCATGCCTTTAGTAGCAGTGTCAAAATTTGCTTAATGTTTTACACAGAATTTGGGTTATAAAAGCAAACCTTTGAATGACTAGTATTATGAGTTTATGGTTAATACATTATTATGACGTTTTTATACTAGAGGAATTAAATGGATGCAACAATAAAGTTCTAGCTTCATTATTATGACAAAATTTTAAATGTTCTATTAGACAAACTAAGCATAACGTGAATTTAGATATCAAATTAATGTTATAAGCAGAAGACTAAGAAGCCTTAAAATATTAAGAAATACAAATGTTTATTATGAACCTACGTAGACAGACTTTAAGTAAATCTTCTACTACTACAAATGTAGAGAAATTTGTAAGTTCCTACTAAAATCTATTACCAACATGGAAAAACAGTGCTCGTGAGTAATATATTAAAATAATACGGTTTACCGATAGTAATAATGTGACTGAGAGAGTGAAAACCCAAATATCCGTAACTAAATGTAGTAAAAATAAATCCAACGATTAGAATTTGTAGCCTTTATATAGTTACGGAACGAAATTATTATAATATAATAAACTTTATACTATATCGTGAATTTTTGTACATACTTTCTACTTTCAAAAAATACTTTGTTGATTAGATGATTTGCTTTGATTCATAAATCGCACTTTTGGTACATTCCTAGCTAAAATAAGGAAAACGAAATTGGAAAGCTGTTTCATCTTTATTTCTTCAACAGTATAAATGATTCGTCAGTTCGTGATTGATTGTTTCCTCACCGTTTTTAGCCTTCTCGCACTTAATTAATTATTCAGCATTCTTCAAATGCTGAACCAGTAAATCTAAATTATTTTTATCACACTTTGTTCATCCAGGCTTAGGAGTCATTTATGGTATCAAATACGTTAATAGTCAATGGGGTTGCCATGAGAGAATCTGTTGTTGTGTACTACTACCTATAATTAACAGTAAGAAATTCGTCCTCAGCTACTGTGATCGTCTAAGACTTGGTTGTACCTCGTTGTTCCTGACGAATACTCTGAAATATAAACTGACTGCTGGTTTCAACCATTGAGATGCTGTGGTTAGAGAAGCTCTTGGTTATCGTCTGGCATACACATCCACTTCGTAATTGAGTGCGTCCCAAATGAAAAGCGCAAACCTTGTGAGCCCTCAACTTTATGACATCCTAAAGGGAGCCAAATTTAAGGTCCTTCCTCCTTCTATTCTCTTCACGTATGATAAGACTGCACTGTCGTAGATCGAGGCAGAGCGCAAAACTGCGTTCATTAATTGCAGCTTGACCACCTCCAAGGGCAACTTCTACAAATTATTGGGTAGTGCTTCGAAATGGTGCCTTTGGCATTTGCTATGCTCTTCTTAATGTACAAGTTCCCTGACAGGGGTCTATCTAAAGTTTTTTGCCATTGTGGATGAGTTCATCGAGGCTCATCTGTCTTTTTCTACTGAGTAGCGCACTGCGAATCACGAATTGATGAAACAAAAAATGACGGAGAAAAGTATAACATATTTTGTCAGAGCTGTTTGTAGACCGTACAAGTTCACTGTTTAAAATGTTTAACTCGATAATTTTCAAAGACTGTTTCTGTACAGAAATTGAGCGAATTGTCTATCCAACAAAGAAATAACACACATATTTTCATCTTAACATAAACAGCACCATAAAAAAAAGGAATGAATATCGATCAAAATATTAAATTTTTAGTTAGGTAATTGAATTTATTCATTATTTCGTTATGTTAGTATATAGTTTTATCGAAAGAGTTTAATTGTATGTTAATATTTTTGTAGTCTAGTAGATTAATATTTATAATACAGGGTGATTCAAACTTATCGATACAAACGTCTATACCATATTTTTGAAGTCTTATAAGACTTTTTTTCCATAAAAACAGTTAGAGAGTCCCTCAAAATGAAAAACATTTCATAATTTTTGGAAGATTGATCCCAAACTTATAATACTAAACATATATGTTTATGGTAAAACAACTTGGAAGATTGACACGATAACTTTTAAAACATTTTCTTTTAGTGTTTTCTTAAACCATGCAATAACAATCAATTTTTATACATCCAGTTCTGGGATTGAGAAATGCCTTTTATGTTTTTACAAAATCTTTTGCATACGTACGAACCAGTTGAAAAAACATTTTTTTACAAGCAACGTTGTATCTCAGAAACATGGTTTGTTGCGACGTATCCTGTACAGCCAAAGATACAAGCTATAATTTTTTTGGAACATCAGATTCGTGCGCGAACAACTTGTATGAGATTCGGTTCATCTTGGAATACCGAGCCAGCCATACACTAGATTGCTGCTTGCTTTCAGACTCATAAACGTCATCCACGCGAATAATAGCAATCATTATTATTTGCTTGTTGAATAATATGCTCTTATTCCTACTAGAAATTCCTTATGATTGATTCCTAATGCGAATAGGATCGACTGATTTATAAAAATGTTGAGCAAAAACAAAGGGGACACACAGGAACTGTGTATTATTATACTGGGTATTATTCAAAGAAGAATTCTTATTTCGACTTCAAAAATGTTTCCTAGAGCTGGAATTAATAATTTTGAAACATCCTGTACATAAAGTTATTTTGTAAAGAGATAAATAATTATTATATAAATAAGAAAGATATGTGAGAATAGATAATAATATGAAAATATTTCATATTTTTATCTTAACATTCAAGATGTTGATTGAATTTGAAATTTTAAAATATTAGACTAGTAGAAATCGGGAGGTGGAGGAATACAACTTAAAGAATATGTCAAAGATAGACACGTTTCCAAATTAAAAAATATATTTTGCTAGCCGTGACTTTGTGAACTTTATTGTTTAGGGAGGGCTAAATCATCCTAACCTCAAATCTCAATTGTTTTTGATCATTCTAATAATACAAATTGTTCGTATATTTTTAAAATGATGAACAATGTTCTGGGTGCCGATTTATTTTCGGACGACTCCTACGAAGATATTTAAGATTATATAAATATTTTATATCGGAGGCCTAGTTCCTCCAAGAAAGGGTTGATCACTTACATTCCTGTGATGATATCAATTTTGTGAATCGATTTCTATTAAACTGTGTTTAGACTATCAGTTCAAATTGAAAGTAGAATTATTAAAACTCGTACAATACGCTACGTGCGTAGGTATGAACATTACTTTTTATACTAAACTAAATTTCCGATTACATTTTATATTTTAGGAACACTGCCCTAGACCCAGTACAATTGATATTGATTTGTTTAAGACTTCATGACATGCCGTTCATTATTTCGAGAAATATAATTTACTCAATAAAAATATTAGTTACTTATACTTACTAGGTATCATTATTTTATGAAGAAAACCCGAATTCAATCAGCTTCTTGAGCATATATTATACAGGATGATACACGGTGGATGGTACCTTAAACGTATGCTGAGAACGGAATATAGGATATTTACGAATATTTAATTACCTGTTCCAGCTAAACTCCAAAGAAACATTAAATAAAGTATTTTTTTTTCAAGAATTCGTTGAGATGGGTATAGAAAAGTATCAAACCAAAATAAATACTCAGAAATGAATAGGAAATCCACAAAGATAACAATAAACAGGATGAACTATTTGAAATGAAAAAATTTAATACTTACCGCAACTTCTGGTATAATCGGACGTATTAGGTACAAAATTTCGAGGAATAAATGAGATTGACCTAATTAAATATCCAAATTCTCCGAGTAATCTTCGATCTCATTTTCCGTCAATACCTAAGATACCATCGACCGTGAATCACCCCAAATATTTCTTATCTTAGCGCCCTTGTACATAAGAAACGTTCCTCCTTTTTATACTCCTCGCACACTCAACAAAAAGTAAAATAAAATAAAATGGCAGGCAAAATGATGTCAATAGAATTAATAAAACACTTTGCAATTATTATTATTATTATTAAATAGTGTAGGAATACGCACACATCCACAGGTGAAGGTGAGTTCATACCAAAAAAAAAACATTTTTGAGATCTGATTTATGTTTATTAATTTTTGTAATTGAAAGTTATTTTTAAGAACTTTATTGTAATTTGTAATACCGACTTATGCGAATGAATTTATATGTTCGATTTTCCTTAATTAGCGAAAATTATAACAAACAGAATCACAACTGAAATCAATTTATAGATAATTATTATATGTTTAGGTTTATTATATTTATGCAATTCTTATATCGGGTGGTCACACAATTTCTACACAAAAACATTACAATGCGGCGCACCCGGTATGATAAAGAATCTTCTGTATATCCACATTTTTATTATTATTTTAAAAAAAAATATTTGTAGTTAGATAGTGATCACTATTGTGATGAATTCATCTTTAAGAAAAATAACAGTTAGCATGCCTCGTTTGAAGGGATGAAAGTTTCCTCTATTTAAAACAAAACACAGAACTATCTGAATCCAAATCATGTATGGCTTATGCTTATATTCATGTGAAATGTTGAGTCATTTTTAACAAATAAGTACTACATTTTAGTTTACCAAACATATTTTTTCTGTATTCCTAAAAGAGATCTGTACAATAGATCAAACGTCCTGAATGGAAACACCTATTTTAGCTTGATTCGAGTCTTTAGTAAGACCTCTGCAAAACAGATGGGCCTGAAATACTGTGGCAAGAAGTGTACCTACTTTTAGAAGTTATGCCTAAATTTTGTAAATTTACCATTTTTTGCTCTCCTTATTTTTGATATGTCTTATACATATATTCTGGAAACTTTTCTATGAGCTTTCAGTGACATATCAAAATAGATCGTTTTCAATAAAGACTCCAACCCAAAATAAAAAGTTTCTTTAACGTTAATAAACCATTGTTATTTGTTTTTTTTTTTGTAAATTTCCAGCACATGAATGTAAGAATAAAATCAAGTTTTGTAAGTTGTATAATATTGCAAAATAGGTCCCGTTGTGTAATGATAAATGGCGGCAAAACGAAATTCTAAAAAATGTATAAATAATATACTTATTAATATTACTATGTAATTAACAGAAAAAAAATTATATATATATATATATATATACAAAAAATAATAGGTAGGCGAAAAATGCGCTCTTTAGCAAGAGCAAATAAAAATGAAAAAATTAAAATAATATTAAATCTAGCAAAACACTGAATTGTATATATTATTCTAATATAGAAAAGCCACAACAAAAAAAAAAAACAAAATAAAATTAAAGTTGATTAGTAAATTAAAAGGATTTATTGGGAACACTTTCATTTATTTTATTTATAATTTTATAAATTGCGAAACATTCCAAACTCAAAATGACACACTTTATGTTCAATTTTTGGTTCATTTTTAAACAATCATTAATATTTAAATTTTTTTTCATCACAAAATTATATTTATTTCCCCTATTTTCCATTTGAAAACACCCAAAATGTTTTTACTTAAAGTAATTTTTTAAAAAGTTTGGAAGCTAATTCCACAATAAATTAAAAAATATACTCTTATTTACCCTTATTTGCGTAGATAACTTTATTTGTAACAAAATTTTTATCGCCATAAAAAATTGTCTAAATCGTAGATAATTTTTCGATAAAAATTATCGAAATCACAATAATCATAAGGGTTAATGTCATCATAAAAAATTAAAATATATTCAACTAATCAAGTTTTATAAATTAAAATAAGTTATGTCATAAAATTAGTTTAAAAAAATGGGGTGTTCCCCGTAATTTCTGATAAATTTGTATCTATGATTTCAATTAAAATTAAAATAAAAACACCCGTCACAATAAAATATTTTAATTATTGTACAAAACAAATCTAAAACTTTCTAAAGCACGCTGCACAAGCATTTACGGCCCAATTACGATCAAATATCAATCGGGAAATCTTGAACTACCTACATTGTTTTAGTTACAGATATTGATCAAAAGCATGGGCGCCAAAAGGATGAAACATAGGGGCTAGGGGAGGACAACAGCAGAGAGTCTCTTCAGACGTAGTTAATCTGAACCATACCTACTTTTTATTCTTATCGTAGAGTACCTACTGATCGAAGCACCTTTCAATTATTAACTTTGTGGCAAGAGGGGCTAAGAAAATGTGTAATATGCTTTTTTGATATGTGGAAAATGTTTATATTTATATTTATTAGTTCAACCTACATTTTTTTCGAAGTTTCGACTTTAAATTTTAAAATCCGTAGGGCAGTTTTCTACTATCATTAATTTTATTTCGTGGAGGTTGACTTTTTATTTTTTCTCAATAACGCTCACTCCACTTCAATATGGACTATGGAATATCATTAATTTGTTATTTCAGAAGACTAAATAACGAAAAATAGATAATGCTGCTATGCATTTTCCATATCTTTGAGCAATCGCATCTCAATATAGACTTCTGCACTTATCAATGCAATACCTAGTTGACCTATTATGCATTTACCCTGCTGTTCACCTGATCAATATCAATATATTCCCCGTTCAACACACATTTCTTTAAAATGTTACAAAATAGATCATTTCAACATACTTTCTTGTAAATAAAACGTTTATTGGTTTGGTCTGTACTTACACGTAATAAAAATATCATTTTTTATTAGGTTGCATATTTTATTTTCGAAAGATAGTTGTATCAAAGATAAATGTATTAACCTTTGGTTGTATAAACTCATATAGAGTGTTCAATTTTCCGGCGCCCATGATCAAAAGTGATGATAATGCGCAATTCTGACCAATGATGATGATGATGGACAGCCAAGAATTTCGGTGCATTATTAAAGGATTTTTAATGTTTCGGTACAAGACCTAGCCTATTGTACTTCAAATATTTCCTTCATTCATACAATGCTGGGAAATAAATGAACCAGAAGACGCATAAACCGATCATTTTTCTAGATTTCTCATTGATATTTGCTGATTCAAATATTGTATTTTCTAAATAGAACAAAATATCTTTCCAAACCTATGTGGTGCATTAAATGTGTTGTGGGAAAGTAGCAGTACTTCTGGTGATGTAGATTTCTTTTACGCCATATCAAATTTATTTTATTTAAATATTATGTACCTACCTATTCCCCTACAACATACGAGTCGATCTTTTATGGACAAGGAAAACTAAATTTATACAATATTCTACTGTCAGTGTATGTAGGTCCATTATGAGCACCTAATAAAAATAATTTTAAATATCAAAGTTATATTTTTTAAATAGAACACCTTATACATATATATTCATTATATTTCTTTTTTTTTCCTTTTCTTGGGATGAGGTTCACAAATTTAAAAAAAGAATATTTTTTTAATGGTTTCATGTAATTTTTTTTTTTCAACGTTTCGACTAGACTCGGCTAGTCTTTTTCAAGAAATTATTTTTTTTCCAATTCACAAACATTTCTTTTTCCTTTTTTTTATTATTACATTTTTGTTTATAAGTACGTATACACGACCTTGTAGAACAACAACAACAATGTAATAATACAAAAAAAGGAAAAAGAAATGTTTGTGAATTAGAAAAAAAAAAGAATTTCTTGAAAAAGACTAGCCAAGTCTAGTCGAAACGTTGCTGAAAAAAAAAATGATATAAAACCATTAAAAAAATAGTTTAAAAAAAAATATTCTTTTTTTAAATTTGTGAACCTCATCCCAAGAAAAGGAAAAAAAAAGAAATTGAAGATCAAGGTTCAAGAATAATAAATAAGAAAAAAAAAAATTCATTAGGTATATTGTATTATGCTTTCGATCCAACAAAGTGAATTTGCTGTTATAAATAATCCCAATGGTACATTTCTATGGTGTATTTCCACAGATCTAGAAACTTTTCTAGATCTGTGTCTATTTCTAAATATTATATCTACAGGGTGATCATAAAAATCATTAGTCTTTTTCAAGCAGTTGTCCTCAAATAACTTTCTTATTTCAAATGGCACAACAGCCTGTATTTTGTTTTGCCATAAGAGACCAACAAGTATGTAGTGGCCCACCCTGTAGAAAAGTATACTACATCACTAGCTAAAGTCTAAATTTTTTGCAATCATCTTTAGAAGAAATATCAACCATAGTTAAGTAATTAATATTTTTAATTAACATAGTGTGAAAAAAAAACTGACTGCCTAACCATTATGATGCAAAATAAAAATTAAATTTATTTAATATTCAAAATTCTCGGGTTGGTAGGTACCTAATTGGAATTAGAGAAGCTTCAGAATACTGGAATTACATCCGTTAATCCCAATACCCGAGAATTTTTAATATTCAATAGATTATTTGGGTTTGTAATAATTTTTAAAATACAAATTTATACAGGGTGATGAAAAGATGCATTGTTTAGAAACTACAGGGCAACACGCAAATATTTAAGAGTAAGGATCAACATTTTATTACCAAATACTAGCATTTTATAAAAAACTGTCGAAACATGAACAATTCCAACGCGCATGCAAGAATTCAATACTCTCCTCATTGTCTAGGTAAATCTCTCAAAAACACCAGGGTCCTTTCTATTTGAATTTCCCCCAGCAATTATTCGATTTCTTTAGTCCTTCACATTTCCCAATAGAATATAACTTCAGATGGCCCCAAAGGAACAAAATGTCCGGTAGGCCATAGGTAAGGTGCAACTCGGATAATTTAGGGATATACATAATATATTTCTGCTAAAACCTTACGAGCCAATTACATAGCAGCACCTTGTCTTGCTGGTAGAATTACCGGACCAATTAAGCATAATTCCACGCCAAAAGTTCTACTCTAGTTGAAATAATCTTCAAATACCTATCTTATGTGAATTTTCGCCACACCATAAATGGTTACTGTGAAAATTCCTTATTGCACACGTGGTGAAGAAGTTTTTCAATTAGTTGTGTGTGTTTTTAAAACACCCTGTATATTTTTACTAATTTTATCATAAATCCGACGAACGATGTAAAATTGTTTTGTAAATGACATAAAGATGATTGCAAGATAGAAGCAGGATAACGACAAAATAAATCTGTCAAATTATAGAAATTTGAAATAAGCACGCTGTATAATTATTAGATATTATTATAACGTAAAGAAACAAAAATGACAGAAGGCTTGCTTTTTGTCAGTGACGGCAAGTTCGCTGGGACTGGAAACAGCAAAAATAAACTAAAGGAAAATTATTGTTAGGTCTATCTATACAGAAAATTAAAATACCTATAGGTAGGTAGGAAGGTATTATTTACGAAAGTCACAAACAAAAAATTTGTTTTCGTTCCATCCTTCAATAAATTTATTTTTTTATTTGGCTGAATCTAGTCCCTTATCAGCGAGCGTCTTTTGCTCACTTAAATATTCTAAATAAGGAAAAAAGTTGTATGTAATATATTTGACATATTCCAATTATTTAATAAAAGATTAACTACGTATTGCGTAGATATATACTGTTTGGCGTTTTTATTTAAATAAAAAATTAAAATATTTATTAGATGACTTTTATTAAGTACCTACCTATAGTTCAGAAGTTAGTGGAGGGCACAGTGTTGTTGGAATGGGTGCGGAATAAAATACCGTTACTTTTGACAATAAGCCCATGAGGCTACAGTGAAACCGGGGACTTATGTCGAAAAAAATGTACCTAAGTATTTAATTTTCCTCTCACATCAGCAATAATAATTAGTTAAATTAAAACAATTTCCAACTAGCCCTCTTCGTACAATTAGGTAGGTATACCGAATAGTGCAACCTATTGCCATTGTCTTTTAAAGACAATGCTATTGCCGAGATTCCCAATAATGTTCAGACAGGGAATCTACACCTATCTTCTATCTTCGTCGATTGCATGGCGCCACGACCGATAAAGAATATTTACTTATGTTCAATAAATGCGTTTGCACTGATAAATAAATACTGGAAATCACATCGCGACCAGAGCTGTCTCTGAGAACACTGTGGATCCATACAATATCTAGTTTTCAACAATGTCGCCATCTATTATACAACAAAGCATACTAGGACAGATACAGGTATCTTTTTAAATATCTTTGAGGTCACTAAATATACAGTGACTAATATATATAGTCACTGTAATTAAATGTTGTTCCAATTGTGGCGACCACGCCGCCGACTGACATTTGCAGACATACTTCTGTCGCTTCTGACTTGTTACTCCGTGCCAAATCGACAAAATGACACTAGTGACAGAAAAGGAAAAAGAATAAGAGATTACTTCGCGCGTTTTTACAGCTTCAACAACATGTTTATTGTTCACAACTAAATGCAATTAAAAATCATTATAATAATATTAAATTTGTTGAATAAAGTTTATTTGAGTGTATTAAAACAATTGACAAATCATTTCCCAATATAAAATACAGACTACATATAGCACAATAGCTATACAATTTTCAATAACAGCGCCATCTATTATCAAAATATCATATTAAGAATAGGTAAAGGGATCTTTTTATGTATTTCTAAGGTCGCTATAATTATTATTGAATCAGTAATTCAGTATGCAGTATGACAGTAAGAGAATTGAACCTTTGGAAAGTTATGAACAGTATCACAAACCCCTTATGTTTTGTGAGCAGTATGACATCAACATTGACCTCAATAAAGGTCTAAACTCATAAGAAAATTCAAATTTAAGAATTAATTTAAACCAATCAGAATGCATTTGTTTATATGCCATACTGCATTGTAATTGGTTGAATTAATTCTTAAATTTTAATTTTTCTTATTTGTCTGTCTCTAGCTCTAGCCTAATAATATGCATACGTATCGCCAAAGATTAAAGTTCTCTAGTGTGTATATTTTGTATCATGTTAATACCGCTGTATTTCAATAATCGATAATCGACCGATCTCTAATCATAAACACAAAACATACCCTTTGTTTTGTGATCATAAACACAACATACATAACCAACAAAAATTAAAAAGTTCGTAGGTACATAAATATTATTGTCTTATTTGCTTTTACATATTTTGATAAATTATCTAGGTATTAATATTTAATTTAGATATTTACGTAAATGTATTTAGTTAATAAATACACTATAATGTATCCCATTATTATTTATCGCCATAATATATTACAATTATTTAAACTGTTTATCTATTGCCGATTACGTTAGTAATGACCCCCCATGGCCTTTCGAATTTTCGAAAGACCATTCCAACATATTTCAGTGCACGTGATATAACCTAATTCAATGTACCTACAAACGTTGATTGCTACTCTTAAATCAATGCTACAACTACTGTTATGATGAAATTGTGACAAAACAGTAAATAAATATAAAAATTATTAGGTACCTTATATTTTTCATTATCAGAATCACGAAGCTAAAAATGGCAGCTGTCTTTCCACGTGCCGTATTTCAAACGATTAAATTTGGAGGTTTCATTCAAAAAACCAAATATCCAAGTGCAATCAAACACATCAATAAATGTCTACATACGTCGCAGATTACCTTAGCAGGTGAGTGTAAATACCTACAGTGTGTCCAATATTAAGTGCGATAATAATATTTGTGATATTGCATTGGAATTAGGTAGGTACCTGTGATTATTGTTAGGTTTTGCTAGAACTTTTCACTTAAAGCCAGTTTTGATACGATAGTGGCCACATTTATTAGAGTTTGCATCGTTCAAAAATAATATTAATTTAAATCACAAAACTACTTCTATAAGTATACAGAGTGTACCAAAAACACTGGCACAAACTCTTAAGTTAGGAAAGCATGAAATTAAAATATATTTTCTCTTTATATATCTAAATTATTACGAATTCACGGGTACCTACCTAATTATTTACAAACTCTTAGAACTATTCCCAAAATTACCTGTTCGCATATTAAAATAATTATGGCCGTTTGTACCAACAATTTTAGGCAGCACCTAACGCTAGAGAAAGAATAAGTGCAAACAAAATACAAAGGTTTATTTATTCCCTAATGTTGGGTACTGCCTAAAACTGTTGCTGCAGCCGGCCATTACCCTATCTTCGAAGAAAATGTCCGAAACCAAAAATATAGAACATGTTCTAGGTATAATATCATGTATTATTTTCTGCTGTTTTTTTAGTCGAAGCTAGAGATGAACGATACAACAACCTTTGGTTGTCATTTAATTTATACAACAAAAGCGGGATGTGTGATCAGAACATTTTAGTACGTTTTGGTTGTTCTGCTCATAAAAACAGCGGGATTGCTCAACTGTACTTGTCTGTGGCAAACAATACTTCCCTCTGTATCCCTAAGGGCCGGTTTAATAATGTCCTGATAAAGCTGCCGATAAAGTTATCTTGATGATAGTGTTAAAACTGCGTTTATCAATATGCTGATTAGACTATCTGAAGGATACTAAACTGACAGTCGTTTTACCACTTCACCAAAACACTTCTTTTTAAATCTCGACGCGCGTTTCGCTAACAATGTTAGCATCCTCAGGAGAGAATTAAATTAAAAAGTTTTAATTCTCTCCTGAGGATGCTAACATTGTTAGCGAAACGCGCGTCGAGATTTAAAAAGAAGTGTTTTGGTGAAGTGGTAAAACGACTGTCAGTTTAGTGTTCTACGCCAAAGGTTCTACTCATCGATTATATCTGAAGGATAAATTGGACATATCAATAGGATAAGTTATCAGCACAAAATAGGTCCAGATAAGCGAGTTGCCAGCCTCTTAACCTATATTTCTTTGGTATTTTGTTGTTTGATTACTGTGTTGTGAATGGTTTCTGTTCTCTTTGGCTTCCAGATTGTTTAAGTAGTAAATAAATTATGACCGTTTTATTTGATGTTAATATTTTCTCTGATGACTCTTCTGATGAAGAAATTGAAGATTACATCAATATTGTTCACAGACGGCCTAGAGTATTTCAAGATCGTCCAAATCATATGAACTATTGGGATGATTATGATTTTTTAATCGGTTTCGTCTAACAAAAGAATCTGTTCAACTTGTTCTTGAGCAAATTCAAGACAGGAAGGTAAATAATACCTAGGTTCTTACCTACCACACAGCAAAATAATCTAGACAACCAAAATCGTTCTTAGAATACAATGTAAAAAACATTACAATTACTTTAGAAGTTATATCATTTTTTTTTATTTAAGGAATTTTTCAGTAAGCCAACTCCAACAGTTTTAGCTTTGTCTACGATTTTACGCCTCGGGGGATTTCATGATATCTGTAGGAGATCCCGCAGGAGTGCATAAATCGACAGTGTCAAATATTGTGAGAAGAGTTACTAGAGCAATTTGTGGCATTAAAAATAATTTTGTTTCTTTGCCGATTGAAAGGGAAGATATACTATCTATCCAGCAAGGGCTTTTTGGTATTGCTGGGTTTCCGAGAGCTTTATTACTTCTAGATGGCACACATGTCATGGGCTTTTTTGCTTTTTCAGGGTTTTTGTTCATGGTTCACTTAAAAGGGGCCACAAGGGCAAAACAGATCAAACTAGAAATAAGGTTCACAAGACTAAGAACAAGATATAAACAAAAATACAAAACATAGCCTACAAGTTTTCTTCTTCTTGATGGTGGCCTCTACAATGCGCTGTTGCCAAGTTGTGTTTCGGCTGATTTCTATCAGAAGGATAAATTTCGTTTAATAAACCGATATAAATTTATCTATAACTTTACCCGAGAGATAAAAGTTATCCTCCTGGTAGCTATTAGAGGGTTTATCAGCACATTATTAAACCGGCCCTAATTGGAACATTTTTATATTACAAGTACATACCTAGGTACTTAAAAATGCCATATTTATTACGAATTTTGTTTTTTAATTTCAGAAAGGTTATTTACGGATAAACATGAATGGGTAACAGTGGATGGCACTGTAGGAACTGTTGGAATATCCCAATACGCTCAGGTATAAGTAGTTGATAATATTATCATGTAATTAAACAGTTAGAGGACTATGTGACCTATGGAATATTAAAAGCAACGGAGGTAAAACAAAGTCTTAAGTGCATTCCACTGAAAATCACTTCACCTCGATGTGGTTCACATTTTAAGATCGCTATTGGATTTTTTATTTTTCTGTGGGGTATTGGAACAAACAGTCTGTGGAGTCCGTTAATGGCATTGTCAAATTTTTCTTTTATTTACAGGAGTCTTTAGGTGATGTAGTCTATGCGCAACTTCCAGATGTAGATACAGTTGTCAAACAAAAAGGTAATATTTTTAGTTTTACCCTTTTTTAGTTTGCTTTATTAATATAAAATTGAGAATATTTTAAGCCGATAGATAGGCTATTTATTTAAATATATTGCTTTAAGAGATGTAGGACAATATTTATTCTGTTTTTCTAAAGAAAAACCGTGTCGTGCCCTCTCTTCTATGCATTAAACAGCAGAACTTAAAAAATGCATAACTGCAAAAGTAATCAAAAAATACGCTAAAATCATCAGGATAAAATCACCGAAGACTCACAATCTGAAATATATTATAAACGCCGCGACAGACATTAATACGGATACCTACATTGAAATGCATATTCTCAAATTTATAATTATTCTCTTTATTTTTTTCAGATGAATGTGGAGCATTAGAAAGTGTTAAAGCTGCCAGTGAAATCTATAGTCCAGTTTCAGGAAAAATCGTCGCTAAGAATGACGATGTCGAGGAAACCCCCAGTCTTATTAATAGTTCTTGTTACGACAAAGGTACCTGTTATGTTTTGTGAATCACGTTTATATTGATTATTTCTGCATTTGTATACCTTATAACAATGTCCAGAATACAACTAGATTCTTGAAAGCCGCATATACAGATCTTGACGTGATATGAACCACCTTCTGACTCTTTACACTGTATCCTTATCCGCTAAATTAACTTTTCACGCGTAGACAAAATACATGAGCAACTATTTATATTTTGAGTCTTTGTTACACTTAATGTTGTACCGTTGTTTTCACTGAAATTTTACTTTGTTAACTTAACCGACACCAACATTTTCTCCGACCTTGGTACCCAAATCTAATTTGATCCTAAAACACCAAAGAGACGTCGCTCCCGAGGTTCTTTGTTAATCCCAAACTCGGCAATATCTGAACCTGAGTCAGTTGTATTTTTAACACTAGGCTTCCAAGGCTATTTATCTGATAATAACAACAACATATTTGGGCAATGTTCAAAATATAGTAACATTTTGTGTATATCCGCGCCGCGGCCTTGGGACTCCTTGAATGAAATAACGAATATTTTTTTGTAGGATGGTTGTTTAAAGTTGAGTTGTCCCAGCCGGACGAGTTAAATCAATTGATGTCAGAAGCTAGCTACAAAGAGTATTTGAAGACTCAAGAATCACATTAAATTTACAGTATATTTTATTGTTTTGTTTAGTTTTTTTTTAATAAAATTTTTATCTGTTATAATTCCTTAATGATTCTGGAAATAAATGTAATTTTAATTCCATAAACAAATAGGTATATTAATTTTATACATTCCATCACCTCGAAAGCTTCACTTTCAAAATTTTGCTTTTTATGTTTGAACATTTGGCATGAAATGAATTGTACCTACAGCGCTCCGAATTACTTAATTTTGGAAACAATTTTAGAGAATGTGGAATTAACAGACAGCTGACAGAGAATCGTTGTACCTTCTTCAACAACAACATTTCCTGACCAATGGATAGTAATAATGTCCAAGTATTGGGATTTTTAAAAGATTCAATTTATTTAAATAATAAAGAGGAGTTAGTTGATTGTGTGTGTGACCAGGCTTCGAAAAAATAAAATCAATAAAAATAGTTGCAACAATGCTAAATTATCTTTAAAGAAAATGGGAGGCATATTGAACATTTAATTTAATTTTGTAGCATTTAATTTTGTACCGTTGCATTGTTTCTATTTTGAAATTGTAATATTTTGTAAGTTGTTATTTTATTTTATGTGAACTTACCACAATTTTTGATGAAACTTGACTTGCCATTTCATTTGACCCTGTAGCAAAAACTGTAAGAAAGAGATAGAATGATAATATTTTATAATTCCATTTAAAAAACATCATCGAATGTGGAACATGTATAACACAGTAAATTCATATACTTCTAAGTAACGATTGAATCAAAATCCGGTTCGTTTTAAATGCCAGGATAATTTTTCAACTATTCCCGGCATGTAGTTAATGAGAATTATTCTGTGGTAATTAGATAAGTACCTAAGTAGGTGGTACATACAACATATTATTAAAAATTAATATTCGACAATAGAAAGTGCTTTCAATAATATTTAGATATCATAAGGTCGCATACTTAGGCTTATTTTAAGTAACTTTCACCGCAACAACGACTGAAATATAGCAATCGGTCAGATATTCTATTTTTATTTTTATTTATTTACGGGCAAACGCCCATTTTATACAAAATTACAATACATATAAATAGTTCTACAATAAAAGACTAAAAAAAAATTAGACAATCGAAAAATGTCAAATAAAAAATCAATCACAAATAAAATGGATAATAACAATCAACACGATCAATACTTCACTATTATAAAGCAATATGGTACAACACAACGTATCAATTATCAAAGAGGTGCCCCACTGAACCCAAAAACGTATTTCTCGGGACAAAAAAATCCAGTGTCTCTTCACTGTCATTGGCGAGACGCATTGAGCGCGCCAAAAATGAACTGCAACCATAATTTGTTCTGGAATGTATCTGGTGAAACATACTCCTCGTACGCGTTGCACGATATGGAACATGAATTCCAATCTTGCCCAAAAGATCGGGACAATTCAACCTTCCATTTATAAGATCATATACAATAAAATCAAATCATGTCTCTGCCGTCGATCAGCCAGCGTGTCAATGCCAAGGTAGGACTCTAAGTCGGCATATAATTCAAAACGATTCTCAAAAATAAAGTCTATGTGCAGTTTGTAGGCTAGGTATCTAAGAAATTTGTGCTGTGTTCTTAATTAGTTATTGATTATTTGATTTTACTTTTCTTGTTCCATTCAAAACATGGTTAAAATTTCATCTGGATTTTTTTTTTATTTATCAAAATTCTACACCTACACAATGAAATCTAGTTTTAGCAGTGTGAATTATTGTGTCACAAACTTCTAACCCTACCGCATGAACGTTGTTTCTTATGAAAGACAAATTCGTTCTCTACTGAACTCCAAATTCTTATACTGAGTAGTTATAGGTACCTTCTTTCTCCATTACCTTGTGAATATTCTCTCTGAAGATATATATTCATCTTGTTCAAATGCTTCTACAGAATTTTTAATCTCTAGGCAGGTATCAGGAATAAGGACGCACTTTTCAAGTATCATTCATCGTTACGTTTCGGAATTCTCATTTGTTCCTACTACAGGCCATCTAGACTATAGCTAAACGATTAATAAATTCAAAGATGACAGCTAATGTTTTAAAACTATTTTCTGGAGTGGACCAAATAACCCCGAAATATCCTACACCCTTGGTGGACACGAATTAAGACCAACTCTCCAGCAAAAGAATCTCGGCGTGATTATTACCAATGATTTAAAATGGGAAATTCATGTCTCGGCGGTAGTGAAGAAGGCCAACAAATTGTGGTATTTGATCCAGAAAGCATTTAGATCAAGGTCCAATGACATGGTTCTGAAGCTGTAAAAGTCGTTTGTCAGGCCCAGCCTGGAATATGCCAATAGTGTATGGTCTCCTTATTTTGTTAAGGATATTGAGGCTTTGGAGAGAGTTAGAGAAGATTTACCAAGCTTCCACAAGCGCTGTGCCACCTGCCATATGAAGATCGGCTAAGAGCTTTGAACTTAACAACGCTTCAAGAAAGGCGTCGTCGTGGCGACTTGATACAGACGTATAAGGTTCTTAGCGGACATTACACAATAAACTTGGATCTCTTTCATCTTAATAGAAATCCAAGCCTACGTTGTAACAGCAAGAAATTGTGCAAAGAAAGATGCGCCAAGCTCGCTCGAAGAAACTTTCTATCAAATAGAGTGGTATATGCGTGGAATGATATGTCGGAGGAGGTTGTATCAGCGCCAACAGTGAATAGTTTTAAGAACAGACTGGACATTACGCTTAAAGATCGGGGCAGCTGCATGATCCACTACTCGTTATAGTAAATCGTCGTGTTTTATGCACTGAGCCGAGGTTTATCTTTTACAAATCGAGCGACAGTCTCATCGGTTTCACCGCTTACTGGCTGAACTAATAATAATAATAATAATAATATATCATCTTTGACTTTATTAATAATTTAACCAAAGATTAATTTACACAAATCTTTGATTTAACTATAATTTTGATAGCCTGAATAAGGAACAAATGAATGTTCCATAACGTAGCTTGATTCGATGGAAGTCATTTGAAAAGTGTGACCTTATTCCTGATACCTGCGTAGAGTTTAATAATCATTGGAACGCTATACGTTATATACACATCTATTAGGATTATACCCAACTAAAATATCATTTTTTACATCAATAAAACGCAAGGCACATAAAAACTTACACAGGTACATAACATAAGCAAAGATTAATGTACATTTAATTCAACTAGACAATCTACATGCATTTCGAATAATAAAAAAAAGGCAAAAGGCCATCTTCAGAGAGCTCTACCTCCACCTCCACTGGGGAGCATAGGTGTGGATAAGACGATTCTTGAATTATCATAAACCATTCCCCTATCTAGAGTCTGCTGGTTTCGTTTCTGCTTGTATAAAATCGATTAGAAATAAACATCATGCAAAAATCATTATTTGGGGTGGTTAAAAACCGTGCGCACTACCGAAAATAATGCTTCCTTATTGGCTGTTCCAAACACAGTACAGTATCGCGCGATAGTATACTCGCTCTGTTCTCTGTGTAGTCTGTTTCATTCGAGCGTCTCAGGTATGTGAATGGCGAATGAACGGTGTAACATTTAATACGATAGCAGCTTTCACAACTACTATATTGCGTGGATTTTTCTAATAGTAAAAGAGCAAACAAATTGCATCAGATAATAATTATTAGCCTACTTACAGTGAATTAATAAGTATTGGATATTTAAACTGAAGTCGGTAGGTACATCTACATATATACCTAGGATATTTGCGCATCCTATACCAAAATAAAAGAATAATTATTTTAGGTAAGTGCTGGTTATTATTATTACGAATACATTGATTATTTACGTTCAAAGCTTATTTGGCAAATTGTTTTGCTTGTCATTACATTTATTATTATTATTTAAATTTACATACAATCATCATCAGTAAGTAGTACAACATAATTTACATTTCAAAAAAATTTCTACTACTAAGTAGCACTTTTAACGTTTTCTTCATTTAAAAATTAGAACATAATATTATCAAAGTGTAGATATATAGGTATGGGGGCGATGGAAAAAGTCTCTGACTGTAAAAAGGAAAACATTTCTTTGGTGATTTTTTTTTCTTTTTAATTTTCAATATACTTATAATTTCCACCAAGGCAAGAGTACCAATTTATCTTTAAATACATGGGAAATTATGAAATCGTAAATTATTTATTATACAGGGTTTTTCAGAATGTTGTGCGTCAAATTTAAGGGCAGATCCGTCATCTTCTTCAATTGATTTTACGCGCTACAAAAAATTGATATAAAGACGAATATACCCATTTTGAAGTCCCCTAAGATGACTAAGACCATTTCCAGATGGAAGTCCTGACAGACAGACTTATATGTATTAATTCTTCAACGATAGTGCCTAAACGCGTCAAATTGAGCTAAATTTTGGTACCTATATGATTATAGGAGTTTGGGGGAATCGTAGGATGAAGTTTTTGGCTAAAATCCCTTTATTGGAGGTCCAAACAACCCCCAAATTCTTAAGTAGTAGTAAGGGTCGATTTGCATATCATGTGAAAGCATTTTTTATCTGCTTTACAGCAATAGGTTAGGTACTTTGAAATTTTCCTCCACAGGGAATTGCGTTTAATACTTCACCGGAATTAAAAAATAAATTACTCGCCCTATATAGATAACAATGTAATTGCTACTTGACAACATGTCAGATTAAATGATTAACTGGTACCTATATTTGAAATCAGATCTGTGTCGTTACCTAGGTCATAATATATCTTAGATTACCCATATTATATCTTGCCGGGAAAGTTTTGGCACAGTATTGTGGTTTTGGGGAGACAGAACCGATTTTGTAATAAGTTCTATACAATATCAGCACTTATTATGGTGAATTATTCGCTTGAAGACTTAGCAGACATTCATGGAAAAGCGAATGAAAATGCGTACGAAGTAAGACGTCTCTATACTTTATGGAGTATGTATGTCGGAGCGCCTGCTCATTTTAGCCGCTATGTAAGAGATTGTCTAAAATTTACATTCGAAGGAGATTGAATTGCATTGCCAGCCGGATCATCAGACTTAAATCCCTGCTATTTCTACCTTTGGAGGCATCTAAAGCAACTGGTTTGTTCCACTCTCATAGCGAATAAAGCCACATTCGTGACTGCAGAAGATGCACTCATTTGTTACAGTTTACAAATTTCTCATCATCATCATCATCATCAAATTATTAATATCAATTTATTTTTGCAGCTATTTCTGGCTACGTTTCATTTGATTTTGAAAGTTTACGACAGTTTAACTTATAATAATAATCTGTCTCATTGACATTTGAGGTCAAAATGCCATCTGAACGTTCCGTATATTATCCGAATCCAGTAATAGCGAAAAATGCATACATTTCTTCGTTCAGCCAATATGAAGACATGTACAGGCAATCGATAGATAATCCTGAACAGTTTTGGGGAGACATAGCCAAACAGTTTCATTGGGAAACGCCGATAGATTACGACAAATTTTTTCGTTTCAACTTTGATATACGGAAAGGTCCGATTTATACGAAATGGTTAGATGGTGCCACTACAAATGTGTCATACAATGTGTTGGATAGGAATGTTAGGAATGGACATGGTGAAAAAATCGCATTTTATTGGTAAGTTTGTTAGATTTGATCTGATAGTTTTCAGTGAGCTAAACAATCCTTCAATTTTCAAATTGTTGTGTCAAAGGTGGCATTAAGAAACTACTACGTGTGGCAGAACTAACAAAAAATGAGACAAGCCAACAAAGAAAAGAAGAAACAATGCGACGCAGAAAAGGAAGAACTTAGACAGAATTGTGACAAATATCGAAGAAAAAAAAAGAAGCAGAAAACTTCACAATTGGTTTAAACGATCAAGCGATGATGTCATGAAAAGTGAAGCAATGATACAAGAAGTACCAGTCAAAACTAAGGATGACTTAGAAGAGTGCAGCAAGGAATACGTAGATATGGTAAAGACAAAAGCTGTGGAAGATGAGACAATGACATAGAAAATCTTCGTGGTCAATGCACAAGCGAGAATGATGTTATAGCGGCTGTACGTAGTGAGACAGTCGCTACTTGTAGAACAAATAACGTGTTCCGTAACGTAGATAATCGATGCAGCAAACCATTCAACGAACTCAGGAAAAGCTTAATTAATATCGGTTGGAGTCTGCCATATATGACTCTGTCATACCTTTTATGTAGTCCACCTAGCTTCCTTTGCCAAAATTATGTCAAGATGAGTTCAGCCCAGAAGTACTTTTATAGCAGTTGACAGTGTAGTGGATAATGCACCAGATTTAACCAGATAAGCTTCCCTCTGCAAAGCTTTGCTTCCTAGCCTCGCTGTACCTTTCATCCATGAACCGATAGATGAGTATGTTATTGTGAGTCGTATAACCAATAGATAGGACAGGCTTGCCACATAAAACAAATATGTTAATCAATGGACAAATATGATATCGGACCTCAATGATTGTGAGATCCGATCTAATTCCTCCGAATTGCAGAATAAGAAATATAAAGAGATTATGTCATTTGAAAATGAATGCTATTATGGACAGAACGAACTGTTTGTCGGCGAATTTGAAGTAAACTTCATGTTCGGCTACTTTCTTGTGGCAGACACTGAGAGCAGCAAACATCAACACTGCAAAAATTTTGTTTGGCATGGACTCTATTAGAATGTACGATGGTACATCAGGTTAGGAAGATTTGGTGTACCTATTGGAGCAGAAATGATGAAATAGCGTTACATTTACAGAAAGCGCACCTTTCCGAAAGTTTTGGCTAATTAATCATAATCTGATTTATGGAATTTTCACAAAATCACACACTCTTATAGATTTGTGTTGTTCATTATTCCATTTTTGTAATTTGTAAGGTCATTATTTTTAATTCACTTGATCTAAACAGAAATTAATGTTACTTTCGTAAATTTTAGGGAAGGCAATCACCCTGACGACTACAGCCGGCTGACCTACAAAAAACTTTTAGAGGAAGTATGTCGCTTTGCGAATGTGTTAAAAAGTAAAGGCGTACAAAAAGGTGACAGAGTAGCCGTTTACATGCCTATGATCCTTGAAGCTGTAATCACATTATTAGCATGTAGCCGGATAGGAGCGGTACATTCACTTGTGGTATGTGAACTATAAATTCTAATCTCCTCAAGGACCAATCAAAAAGAATATACTAAAACATCGTAATTTAGGTAGTTTCAAGTATTTCCATAAATTTTCACTAGTAAACAATGAAATAACGTGCATTATTATATTTAATATTCAAAGTAAAACGATAGTTTATGTAACAAGGTCAAAATATCGAAAGAGATTATCATTAGCATACACACATAAGTAGACAATTAACTCTACATAGGTACTGTACAATGTTTAATTGAATATGTACTTTCGTTAATTTATTGTAATGACGCCAAAAAAATAAATTAATTATTGTGAAGCAAATAGAAAAACATAGCATCGTTTTTTGAGAAAACATATGACGTTGTGGTTGATAATAATGAAACATGAACTTTGTATTGGACAAGCGCAACTAGAAAGGGGTCTCTTTTTATTAATTAATTTGTTTTCCTTTTAAAATCATAATTTATTTGTGTGGAGTTGAAAGTTTGCAAAACAAACTTATTGACATAAATTATTGTTTATTTTACTTCAATCTGTCTTGTGGTCCGCACGTTTTGTCGAACACCCTCGCGTTGCCATAAAACAGTTTATTTTGCATATACTTATAGATAATAAAATATTCGAATAAAATTACATCTTAGATCCACTCCTGCAATTGTATCTTGGAGAAAATGTCAGAAAGTCGAAATCCCACCAACTGAGTTCACTATAATCAATAATTTGTCTGTTTTAGTTTGCAGGATTTTCTGCAGATTCCTTCTCCGAACGAATCTTGGACTGTCAAGCAAAAGTGCTAGTAACGGCTGACGGAGCATGGCGCGGTGAAAAGCTGCTACAATTAAAAGCGATTTGCGACCAAGCTATGAAAAAATGTTCAAATAAAGGCCATAACGTTGAAACGTGCATAGTCGTATCGCATTTAGCTAGAGTTACATCGCCACTGGCTGGGCAACAAAATCGAAGTAACCAGGTACCTAATTTTCTTTCATAATATGTACCTACCTACTAATAACAAAGTTTCAAATTATAGACACCTATGACCGATGGTCGGGATATCTGGTGGCAAGACGTTGTACCTGAAGCATCAACCAGTTGTTATCCAGAGTGGATGCAAGCTGAAGATCCCTTATTTATGTTATATACAAGTGGATCGACAGGAAAGCCCAAAGGTAACATTTTGTCTTCAATTTCAATGCAAGTTCTTGTTTTAATACATACTTATTTACTACTTTGTGTGTGGATACACGGAAGATGAGCTTGAGGGACATTGAACGTTTCCTTTCATACGATTTAAAATAGCCAAATCTCTATTAATAAATCTACATTGTATTTTTTTTATCGAAATTATTAAATTGAGATGTTATTAATATTAAAAAATAAGAATCGTACCCTGAGGAACTCCTCTTGCAATGGTCATAGATCTGTTTGTTATTAATTTTTGCAACTTGTTTACTCCCATGCAAATTAACAGCACTGGCTGATCCCTAACAAACCAACGTTCGTGCCGATTTCAAAATAGAAAGCAGTGTTTCATGGTGCAAGATACCTTGGTAAACTTCAATAAAATCACAGCACTGCTCAGCAAGGTACAATAAAATTATGTTTCGTACATATTATCTTTCATAAGTTCCAATACCAGCAACAATTTTCAACAGAACAGGCGGTATATGGATCCTTCAAAAATGCTTAAACTCTAGTGGCTCCTTAGCATTTTCAAATTCAAGAAAATACCGAGTGATATAGACAAAAATTAACAAAATAATATGCACCAATGTATTTCAATGAATATATTATGACGAAATTAACAACCCCAACTGGTGGACGAATTTTATTTGACATAATATAATGCATTCGATGATGAGGATGCAAAAAGACAGCACCGAAAGGAAAGAGAACGCATCAATGAGGCTACAACAGCTGGTAAACGGTGGTGATTGGGTGTGTCAATTTTGTGACAAGTTTTGCGGCTCGAGGATCGTTCTGTTTAGCCATCTTAGAGTTCAGAACAGAAATCCCTGAGTTGGAATAATTCATACTCGTTAGCGAGTGAATGCTGCGATGAATGCCTTCGATATTTCAGGTTCTAATATTATGTAGGTAGAACCTACTTAACTACTTTATTTTTCTGCAGAACACTAGCCTAGAAATGATATAGAATAATTGTTACTTATACCTACAGAATTCAAATTGATAAGAAACCACATTATTATGTAGCAATAACCACGACTGGATATTTAAATATCCCTATAGTTCAGTTACAGTTATGCAAAATATTTTTTTCAATGTGCGAACCATTTCAGCATGAAAATTTGCTTACTCCTTAGGTGTACTTCATACGACGGCAGGATACTTATTATATGCAGCAACAACATTTAAATATGTGTTTGATTATAAACCCAACGATGTCTATTGGTGTACTGCTGACGTTGGTTGGATCACTGGCCATACCTACGTTGTTTATGGACCTTTGGCCAATGCAGCAACTTCAGTATTAGTAAGTGAATTATGAATTTGGCACAACGAACTAACCTTAGACCACCACACCAATATTTTTAGTATGAAGGAACGCCTTTCTATCCTGATAACGACAGATTTTGGGTGATTGTTGACAAATACAAGGTAAATCAGTTCTATACAGCCCCAACTGCAATTAGAGCTTTGATGAAATTTGACGACCAATTGGTCAAAAGGTCAGTACTTCATGGTAACTTACGAGTCCTATAGTTTTATACCGTACAAATAATGAGGAGTTAAATCTACAGGCATCACTTGTCATCTTTGAAAGTATTAGGATCAGTGGGTGAACCTATCAATCCTGAAGCATGGATGTGGTATTATAAACTAGTGGGTCGTGAAAAATGTTCGATAGTTGACACATTTTGGCAGACAGAAACTGGTGGACATGTTTTAACGCCATTGCCAGGGGCTACGCCTATGAAACCAGGAGCAGCGGTAAGTTCTGGTAGTAGAATGAACATCACTTTGTGTTTTCATACCATTAAATTTACAGGCATTTCCTTTCTTTGGTGTACAACCGGTTCTTTTGGATGAGAGCGGTAAAGAAATCAAAGGCGAAGGTGAAGGATATTTAGTGTTTTCACAACCATGGCCTGGTTTAATGAGAACTTTGTTTGGTGATCACGACAGATATGAACTGACATATTTCACAAAATTCCCAGGATACTATTGCACAGGAGACGGTAAGAATGTTGATATATTTACAGCGTGTTCAAAGATTAAATTTACAAACCAAGTGCACGGACTATAAATGGTTCGATGGAGATTTATAAATTTTAGTTTTTAAGTTGCGAAGAAAAACGATAATACCTACTTTGCCTTTTAGGTGCTAAAAGAGATGCCGATGGTTACCTTTGGGTGACAGGTCGTGTCGACGACATGTTGAACGTTTCCGGTCATTTAATGTCGACAGCGGAAGTTGAGTCGGTTTTGACAGAACATCAGGGTATTGCTGAGGCAGCTGTAGTAGCGAAACCACATCCGGTTAAAGGCGAATGTTTGTATTGTTTTATTACGTTAACAGAACACGGGAATTTTGATGTTAAATTGCAGAAAGAACTTAAACAGTTAGTCAGAGAACGAATAGGTATGATTTTACTTTATAATCTTTATACTGACTTGTTGTCTTTTGTTGTTATGCATTTGTGTTTTTGTTCTGTAATTATCTATAGGTAGTACTGCGTAGAGTTTATCAAAATTTGTTGATTTCCAGGTCCTTTCGCACAACCAGACGTTATCCAAAATGCACCGGCATTACCAAAGACACGTTCTGGTAAAATTATGCGTCGAATATTACGTAAAATTGCTGTGAACGACAGAAATGTTGGAGATATTAGTACTTTAGCAGATAGTTCTGTAGTTGATATGTTGTTTGATACACGACCTATACAGGCGTAATTGTACTTAGTGATATTAATGATTTTAGAAGAAAAGGAGCATAAGCATATTATTAAAAATTACCTATTTATAATAAGTGCTAATAGTGATATTTTATTTTTTATTGATTACGATTACTTATTAATGCACAATGCACACACATAGGTAAATATAGCTTGAGATAAGGGTTAATGATTTTTTCAAAGCCATTCCATTGCAAATTGTGAATTTAAACCACGACAGCAATAATTTAGTAGGTACCTACTTCGAATCCAGCTATGCGCAAAAGTACGGTCAGCAATATTTAATTACAAACATAAGTGTTACAATAATTTAGGTAATTGATAAGCCATTTTACTGTGATGCTTTTTGGAAAACAGTTATAAATTCTTACTTTACTTAAGTATATGTATAATATATATAGTTACCTATACGTACATGATGTGTCGAGACTGAGAATTTTTGATCATGTGTCACCTTCTCTCCGATCATTGGACTGCCTGAGTATGGGTGATATCTTTAAATATCTGTGTATGTGTAGTGTTAAACGCAACATTGACACCTCAGTGCCACTTTATTTTTGAGGACTAAACATGTGTTTCGTCAAACTGTCCACACTCTCAATATGAGAAACCAAAATAAACTAACAATTCCCTTATATAGCACAGCCATATTCGAAAAAGTTTTACTTATAATTCTGTAACTCTATTCAACTGCTATCAACAACATTCGGATTTGCTTTGTAAATACATATTTATTTCTATACTATTACTTTCCTGCAGTTTAATGTTATTTAATTTTGAATTAGGTATTAAGTTTAGTTTATTTTGTTTTTTCTCTTTTTTGTGTTTTGTAAATCCATTCTGTATAATGGGTTAAGCAAGCTTGACTTTGCGTCTTTTATTATTATTATTAATGCCTTGATTGTAATTTCATATCGTTACAAAGTTAAATTAAATTTATTTTTGTAGAAGACTAAATTATTATATGTATAAAATATTATATACACACGTAATAAAGATGTTATTGATGCAAAAACAGTTTTATGTAATATATTTTAATGTATTTCACTCACCCAACACCTTTGTAAGTAGTTTGGCATCGTATTTTCACCTTTTTACGCACAAAATAACTCATTTTCGAAAATTCTAAGAAATTCATACATCTTTTATAAAAAGTTCAATTATATTAATGACAGTTGATATTTGTCGACTGTCTTATGTCATAATAATGAATAGTGTTGTGCCCAGAGGGGAGAATGCACATCAACCTGCGAGAATTGTTTCACCATGCGTCCACCATTTTGAAGCGTATAACCTACTAAAGTAGCAGGCTGGAACCCATGCTTTATTTGATTGAGTGCCTCGGCTCGTGGTACCTAGTTTTACAAATTAAAAATACTTCTCTCCTCTCCATGTCTCTGGTTGTGCCCTCCTCTCTTGTCAAAGGTTGTGCTACTCGAATATCAAAAATACTGGGGAATACTAGAAAAAGAATTCGAACAGAAGTTCTCACAGTATGATACCGATACTTTATTTACAGACCTAATTGGTGTCAAAAAGTACTTGCTCTCACAGGAATAACAACTCATTGTTTGTTATGATACAGCCTTCATTTCATACAAGGTTTTTAACTCTCTCCATTGTCTTTAAAAGGAAAAGAAAATGGTATCACCATACCACAGATGTGCTTTTTATAAATATTTAAAAGTTGTATCGGTACCGAACGGCTAAAGGCCACTCGAATAGGTTTAGTGTAAACTATAAGTGTTAGTTAAACTGAAGTTTAATAAAACATGTACTTTGTATAAATGGCTTTCATCACCATATATGATAGTTAACTATCAACTAGTGGATTGAGTACTAGCATTGTCTTTTATTAGTTAAACTGCAATCTTTAGTTTAACCATTGTCTTTATAAACATCCTTATAGTATAGGTATATAGGCGCAAGTAAAAATGGAGTGAATTGATAGCGGAAAATATTAGAAAAATATATGGATTAGACCTTACCTCGCGTGTCATGAAGATGTTGACGACTGAAGACCATCACACTGCTGTAGTTTAAACCGCACAACTTTATTAATTATTTTACACTATTGTAATTTATTTCAGTTAATTAAACAATTATATACCTATCTTCCGCAAAACAAATTTAATTCAACAACTTCTAGTAATACCACCGAATATAGATCTATACGTATAATCTTTGGACGATGTGTTAGCTAATGTAATAACTGTTAGCTAATGTAATAATAACACTCGTTTTAAATGAAACTTAAGATTTTATTATATACGTTTTGTAAAAATATGTTTTCACAACGACAATCATTTCTATAATGCTCTCCTACTTTTATTAGTGAACGAAAATTTTACTAAATTTAAGTCGCACAAATTTTAAAAGTTTAAATTATAAACAGTCACCTGTCATTTTTTTTTATATTTATTGGCCTCGAGTCTTATCTTATAAGAAATGGATAAAAGTATTGATGGTTAGCACAACAAAGGAAACAAGTATGGATAACCTAAAGTGGGCTGTAAATATTTCAACCCAACATAGGTATACAAAAAGCATTTTGAACAAAGTTTAAACTAAACTAGACCATAAACATGCGTCTAAACTGCATTTTAACCATTATCTATTATACAAGTGGCCCTATAGTAAATTGTTGTCTCTAGTCTCTGATCGAAATGCAAATATTGTTGGTTGCCATTGGTAGGGTTGAGCAAAAAATACTTTATACCTTAGATTATATAAACTAAGCTTTATTTTATACTGATATCTTAATAAAAACAATGACAATGTTGAGGACCAAATTCATTTTTAAGCGTAATCCTCCAACGCAAAATATTAGCAATTTTCACTCACTTGTCATAAAGAACGTTCCTTTTAAAAATTGATAACTTTGTTATGTCAAGAGCGGTTAATCAAATCGAGGTTGAGTCGTTAAATATATGAAAAACAAATATCAATAATAATCATACGATTTTCAACTTTAAAATTTTAATAAAAATATTCATATCTTTATAACATTATTTGTTATGGAAAAATCGTATTGATCATCTTTAATATTACTGAAATGAATGTTATAGATCTGCCGGTAAGTTATTTCGAATCATTCATTTGTTTGCAACAATAAAAATTATTCATGGTACCTAGGTACTAGATATACGGTTTTTTTTTTGACCACGATAATTATTGTGGCTTATGGAATAGATAAATTTAAAGTTAATTTTCGTTTACATGCATGATTAAAGTGCTTTTCATTTTGTTTTACGTTGCTATAGGTATAGATACGATGGATGTTGATATGATAAATAATAGCCCTATTTTGACTCCGGCAAACTCATTAGTTATTGAAAACAGGTACCATACAGATGATACTATTCCTGTTGATACAATTGATGTCGATAACGACAGTGATGAAATCTTCGAGGCAGACACACAAATATTGGATCACAATTTAGAGGATGAGCGAAATAGTCAGGTTGGCAGTGCTGGAAATAGTAGGAACGAATCAGAAATGAAAATGAATGCTGAGTCTGCAGCTGCCGCTGAGGACAATAACCATGACCTGCTCAACATGTAAGTGAAACTATTAGTTTTTAAAGTTCCTATATTACCTACAGATTTAAGTAGCTAGTTGTTTAATTTAGGACGGAAGACGATGACGGAAGTTTATGCCCCATTTGCCTGGACAGGTGGACCAGCACTGGTGACCATCGCATATGTTCTTTAAAATGTGGTCATCTTTTCGGATACAAATGTGTGTCACGATGGCTGGAGTCCCAACCGAAGAAAACATGTCCTACATGTAAGAAACCGGTAAAAAGAAGTGATTTAAGGTAGGCAGTCATTTAATATTAGGTATTTTACGTAAAGTTGATTAACTGGTTTGTTTGTAGGTATATTTACGCGAAAAAATTGATTGCTGTTGATACCATGCAATTAGAATCTATGCAACAACAGTTGGACGAAGCAGTGAGGCATAAAAATGGATTGCTACAGGATATGACTAGATATGTTGCGCGTGAACATGTTTTAAATAAGGAAATACAACATTTGAATGATAAAATTAGGGAGCTGACTAGTGACAGAACAAGTAAGTGTGTAACTTAATAATAATCTATTGTCTGACATGTTTACGCGAGAATATCATTTACGTTGTGTCCGCCGGCATCAATAGCTTTATTCACCACAAACAGTTAACAAAGCAAAGAAATATTTAATGCAGTAAAAATGAATATTTATGAATGTTGTTCGAACCCACTACATACCGATACAGCCTACTCAAGTCTAGAACGCTTAGCCACTAGACCACCTGCCCCGGTCTGCATTAAACTTGCTGGAAGAAATGCTCTGTTGAAGGAGGTTAAATCAGCGCGAACACTGAACAGTTTCAAGTTAATACACTACTAACTAATCATAGAGGGTTTTTTTTTTATTTTAGGAGGTGCCAGTAATTTACGTTTAGCACAATCGAACTCACAAAAGGATGTCCGCCTGTACATGTACAAGTCACTTGAGATCTGTAAACAGAATGCATGCAGAGTGTTTGACGTTAATGGTCAACAAGACATGCTGATAGCGTCGTCGAAATCAACTAGTCTATTGTGGAGTGGTGAGAATAAATTCGTATTTTGAATGATTAAGAATCGAAATGTATTTTTAATTGCACAGGTTTTGGTGTGCAAAAGATAAATCTCAATCACTATAAAACAACTGCGTTTATACTGTTACATCAGCATCCAATTCGTGATATGTGTTTCCATTCCACAAAAAATTGGTCGTTGACAGCATCAATGGATAAAACGTTTAAAGTAATGGACACAAATCAACATTCCGTATTGTTTACCGGAGAATGTGATACGCCGTTATGGTCGTGTGCTTGGGATTTAAATAATGAAAATTCTTTGTATATCGGTAAGTTTCTATCATTATTCGACGAGTTTGTTAGTACTTATCACTTTATTTAATCATTAGGTACCCAATTTGGTGATGTAATGAAATACGACGTGAGAAGTATGTCGAGACCGACGAATATTCTAGATGTTGATGGTGATAAATCACCGGTTGTATCAATAGCTTCCATACCTAGTGGGCCACAAAGTGATTTGATTTCAGGTACCTATTTATCCTTTCAACAATAATAATAATTTATTTCAGCCACACTTATTCATAAGCTCCAGTCAGATTTATTTTCTACTTTGTTAAATATGAAAGCGTACCGCTTGTTAAAACTAGAAGACATCGTTATATTTTGGACACCTTATATCCATTTATTCTATGTTTATATATTTTGATAGATGCCAGTTTGAATGCTGTAGAACTATAAATAAAGAAAAGTAAAAACAGTGTTCAAAAAGCTGATCAAGTCTATCAAAGTTACAAAAGCATTCCTTTGAAGAAAAAATGGATGTGAGTAAAGCTCAAATAGGTTTACTTGAAGGTAAAACAAATTGGACTACATGGAAATACAAACTATGCATTTTATTGAGAGGAATTAAAGGTGGTCTGGATGTAATTGAAGGTAAACTGGTTGCACCTAAGCCTGTAGAAGAAAATGCAATAGCAGAAGTAAAATCCAAGTATGAAAAAGATTTGTTAAACTTCAATCAAGCTGACAGTAGCGTACTTTTAATTTTGACTGTTAATATGACACAAGAAACTTTAGAAAAAGTTATGCGATTCTCAACTGCTAGAGATGTTTGGTTGGAACTGCACAGATTATATGATGGCAATGTCCAGGACAAGACGTATGACGTTTGTATGCAATTTTTTAGATATATAAGACAAGCTGAAGATGATATTGCAACTCATACCTCGAAGTTGAAGAATCTGTGGAATGATCTACAAAAAGAAATCTCTAAAGACAATATAACTCCAATAAATCCATGCAAGTGCGATTTACCTGATGTTCTGCTAATTTGTAAAATTTTAGAGACCCTGCCTGCTGAGTATTTCTCATTCAAGTCAAGCTGGATGTTAATGTCAAGTAAAGATAGAACTATAGACAACTTAACACATCAACTGTGTGCATATGAGAAAGCGTTACGTGGTAAAACTGAAACCAAGCAGGATGTGTTACATATTTGAAGTAAAAGAACCCATTTTACCTGTAACTATTGCAAATTAAAAGGGCATAAAGTACGCGATTGTCCCAAATGGAAAGCAGATGGTAAGCCGCCTAAGCATAAGAAACAAAAGGATAATTTACATAAAACAAATTCTTGAGCGTTTTGAAATGCAAAACTGTAAACCCGTATCAACGCCAATGATGAAAGAAAGTGTACAATTAGGGAGGAATAATGAAGAAGAATTGAACACTACTTTTCCATATAGAGAGGCTGTTCGTGCCTTAATGTATTTGATGACAAGTACTCGACCAGATATTGCTTACGCAGTAAGTGTTGTTTCACGAAAACTTGAAAATCCATCAAATACTGATATTGGAAGGGTAAAAAGAACCGATACCGATACCTAAAGGGTACAATTGAGGTTGGCTTGATTTACAAACCAAGAGTCTCAGAGGAAATCCAAGCCTTCAGTGATGCAGACCATGGTGGTGATTACATGACAGGACGCTCAACTTCGGGAGTTTTGAGCATGTTTGCTAATGGGGCAATTTCCTGGCTAAGCCAACGTCAAACATCAGTTGCCATATCAACTACTGAAGCTGAGATTGTGGCCGCTAGTGAAGCTGCTAAGGAAATAATATGGATAAAACGTTTGTTTGATGAAATCCTAAATTTAAAGTCAGTTCCAGTGCTGAAAGTTGACAACGAAGCTGCTATCAAATTGACCCAGAATCCCGAGTTCCACCGACGAACAAAGCACATCCACATTAGACACTTCTTTGTCCGTGAACTGGCATTAGATGGTTTAATTAAGGTTGAAAAAGTTTCATCGAAAAATCAACTTGCGGATTTGATGACAATACCGTTTGTTCAAACCAAGATTAGAGTTTTAAAGAAGTTCAATGGGGTTGACCAAAATATGCCAATGAGGGAGGATGTTAAAACTAGAAGACATCGTTATATTTTGGACACCTTATATGCATTTATTCTATGTTTATATATTTTGATAGATGCCAGTTTGAATTAAAAATATTCGTCAATCTACGTGTCAGACTTTTCATTTATAAATGTTCTTAAGGTCTAATTAAAAACCTCAACACCGCTGGCCAGTGCTTTTCCACTTATAATAGTTAGCCAATTTGCCGAATATAGTTTCAAGGTAGTTCTAAATTTCTGGTCCATACTAAAAATTCTTATGGGTATTTAACAACAGTGTATAAAACAATAATTAGCGGCTTAACAGAACATAATTACTTGGATTTCGTTGCACACAAAGGCAAAATAAGGGGCTAACGTTTTGTTGTGCGGTCCGGAACCCATCTTGGGAAAAGGGACAAGAGTCCTACTGGAGGAATACTTCAACCCCGAAACAATCCAAAAGTTTATTAAAGCCTCTGAATCAAAATCTAAAAAGCTTTTCAAACTGGATAGAAGCGACTTACAGGTTTTTTTACAGGACACTATCCGGTAAAATACCATCTCAAAAAGATGGGCTTTAAAGTCGTTTTTCAAAGAAAAAACAGACTAAATAAAAGGTGCTCTGCAACTATATGGCACTGTTGTGCAAAAGGCTGACATTCCTTGGAATAGTGACTTTAAAATACAAAGTAGCAAGGGATTTGGACCCCAGTGAAATCACCAAAAGATTGGGCAACTGGGCGATTTCTAGATTAGAGTCATTCAGAAAAGACATCTTTAGGTCGAGTGAAGGGAGGTAAAAACGGCTCGGTTTCAATGTTGATCTTTGTCAGATTCTTCCCGAATTTTCTGTTCTTGGTAATTGTGTTTGTTGCTTCTCTAATATCCCGAAAATGTTTAGAAAAAGCGAGCATTGATTATATCATGAACAGTTTTCAGTAAGGTGTAATACGGGTTAAAAGCGAATTTATATAATTAAACCAAAAATTTTACGAAATCAAAGAATAAATAAAACGATGTGAAATTGATAAGTAGGAAGAAAGGAAACTTCGAGAATCGGACCTAGAAGAAGGGAAGAAACAACGCGATGTAGATATAAAGAAAAGTTAATGCGAAAACCGAGACACAAGCGACACTGATGAGAAATGTAAACGAACAAACACAAGAAATAGGACAGTTTAAAAACTGATTTAGACGAGCAAGTTAGAAGAGACAATGAATACTAAAAAGAATTAGAAAATTACTGCAATAAATTCGGAGCGAATATACTAGAAGAAATCTGAGTTGCTGGAGCAGTAAAAATTTGAGGCAATCGTCGTGGTTTATGTAAAAGCGACAGTTTGAGGCAGCTGCTACAGGAAGCGACTGGGGTGAGATGGAGAAAAGCATGGCGTTAGTAGCACTAAAAGCCCTTTTTGAGATCCGATGCAGTGAGAAACTTCTATAGCAAGTGGAACTGAAAATTCAACAGTAAGAAAATAGGTGAAGATTTGCAAACAATTTAAGTCTCACGTCTCGCCCCTGGTATGAATCGCTATCCAAGATAGCTAGAGTTTTTCCAGTAGCCTTCTGTGCACATTTCTAGAGACAGTATAATAAAAGTTGATACCCAGTTGGAAATGAGGATCGTATCCGATGCAACAAGCCGACAGGTGTTGCAATAGCATGTGGAAATGTCTAATAAACAATCGACTATTTCCTCTGTAGCTATCCAAGAGTGGTATTCTTGAAGATCCGATAGTAGAACGATGTGATATGTGTTTATATACTTTTTTTTCTAAATAATTTTTATTTTTATAGGTGGTGTTATATCCTGCAAACTGAATTCACTGTGGATATTTGAGAACGTCGGTGAAACCCATGTTCGACACTCCCTACCCCTCGAAGGACCATTCACCTCAATGAAATACGAACACACCACCAAACAAATGCTGGTGAGTTCACGACCAAACAGTCGCACGAACTATTCGCGGCATACTTTATGTAATTTGGAGAAAGTGACAAATCCGGACAGTATTCAATGTCACATAATTCATTCCTTCAAAGGCGGTAGCATGCAAAAGTTTTTGTCGAAATCGTGTTTTGTTTCTCTGGATTTGTGCTCAAGACAACACTTTGTTGCCGCACACGTGGAATCTGATCGAAGTGTGGTTTTGTGGAGCATAAATACTGGTAATAAAGTGAGTTCGGTACCGGCGCATGAATCTGTTTTGGATTTGAAGGGTGTGACAACGTCAGCGGGTAATTTTTTAGTTTCGCTAACTGAAAGGAAATTGGAATTCTTCCGGTTCATACCGCTTTGACGACAGTTTGAGTCTTTGCATGTGTGGTAAAATTGTATTTTAATATTTAATAAGTATGTAAATGTATTTTAATAAATAATAATCATTCCAATGGATATGTTGATGTGAATTCGAATAAATAATGGTAAGAATAGTCTTTTAAATTGTGTATTTGTTAGAAATTAAATTAAAATCGTTTTTAATATTTTTGTGAGCTCTTGCGATTCCACTGAATACTAATGGACTGGATAATGATTTTCGCGACTACGCCTTTAAGTGTCTAATTTAAGTTCATGCATCAGTAAAAAAAACTCCTGTGTAAAATTAGACTATTTATTGGAAACCTTAACCGATAAAGATTATGCAATGGGAAACCAGATACAGTAAGAGATATTATTATACTGCGTTGAATCGTAGAAGACAAACACTTTTCGGGCAACAAACTGGTACTTGTCTCGCCGGTTTGACGAGGGCAAATAATAAGATATCCACTCTGTTCTGGATCAGAGTTAGATACGATTCCATCACCATTGAACATTTTTGGTAAAATATCAGTTGTGCCTTTTTGGGCATCTTCCAATCTCAAACTTGGCAAGCCACATGTTGTCAATAATCGAACTGCCAGGAAAGTGGGTTTCTATTAAAATCTCTTTCATAAAGTTTGTATAAGTTTTGTCAAGTAGTTTAATCGGCACAATTTCCTCGTTTGACTCTTGTGAGTTCTAGTACCGTGAATTTGTCGGTAGGCAGTTTGACCCATTTGTTACTGTTGTTGTTGGAACAAGATTAAATGTTATAATAATTAGGCGATTGTCTGCTAAACATTATGGCTGTTTTTATCCTTTAAGACTATCATGTTTTTTTTGGTGTCTCCTCCATTCTTGCATTTTTCGATAATGTTAATCTACTGTACCAATAATCAATAAGTACTCTCTTTGGCATAGAATAAGAATTAAAGAACAAATATTTCTTTTTAATCTTGAACACTGTATCGTCAAGCCTCAGAACACGATCAAGATGAAGAGGTGAAAACTTGTTTTCTTATTTCCATTGTATCAAAAAATGTGGTCTTTGCAGATACGCATGTTTTAAAAGTTGCCCTTTATTATCTGAATTTACTATTTTTTCTCTTCTCCTTTGTTTGTTGTTAATTAGTAGTAGTAGTTAAAATCAATTTTTGTTCCTAAATGTGGTATTTTACCATAAAATCCTTAATGTACCTGTTTTTCCGATTTTGTTATATTCATATTATAAAATTAAGAATACATAAATAAATAATGTCTTTATAATTAAATAAGAGTTTTAGTTATTTTAATTATTAGTAAGAGATATATGTATTTATTCACCATTTTATGTCACAAAACATGTATAGTACGTCAAACAAATTAATCAAAGTTACAGTAACAAATCAACAAAATTACAGTAACAAAGAAAGGCTTACAAACAAATTAAAATAGTAACAAAATAAAACAAACTAAAATCTAGAAAAATTTTACAATATCGCTTCTGAAATAGTCCTCAAAGGCATAAAAATCTTGAGATATCACAAATGATTTAATTCTTTTGTTAAACTGGACGTCACCTTTTTATGTGAGACGGCAGCTTATTATAAAATTTAACACAATAATAGTCAGAACCTTTCCACGTCCTCAATAGTCGGGGAAATTCAGGCAACATGTCATTTCGATTTCGCTTACTATAATTATGTATATCAGAGTGAAGAGTGAAATGCGAGCCATTGGCTCAAATGTAGCAGAGACAGTTCAAGATGTACAAGGAAGACATAGTAAGTAGTCCATGTTCAACAAAATATTTTTTACAGCAGTCACGCCAACCGAGTCCCAACATTGTACGTAAACATCGCCTCTGTAGCTTAAAGATTTTCATAGCATGGGAACTATGTCCCCAGTTCAAAAGACCATACGACATACGGGAAACAAAATAACCGTGACACCGTCAACAGACTGGCGATTGAAACACTCTGCGCAAGCCTTCTTATGAGATATATGATCCTGGACAGCGAGCATCCAAGCTGCCGAACATGACTCTCCCAGGTTAATTTAGGATCAAGATGAACCCCAAGGAACTTCACGCGAACATCGCTCTGAAAATCGATAGACGCAGAACGCAAAGTAAAGTTCATGCTTTGGGTTTTAGCCTAATTCAAGCTCAATTCATTTGCAAGAAACCAATTGCCTATGTCAGGCTCAACAGCATTAACCAACTCCCCTAAAGGGTCGTTTGGTCGATATCTAATCAGACTAGTTGTGTCGTCAGCAAAGAGGATTATATTTGAGTCTTCTTGAAATCTATATAAATCATTTACATATATCAAAAACAGTAAAGCTCCCAATGCCGACCCCTGGGGCACACCCACCCCGTCCAACCCTTTGTCTCTCCGAGTATCGTCCCCCATACAAAACATACTGAAAACGATCGCTGAGATAGGAGCCTACCAAGGCAACACTGTCATCATCAAAGTTATAGTAAGAGAGTTTCTGAAGAAGTATTTCGTGTGAAACACAGTCAAAAGCCTTAGGTTATAAAAGGAACCAAAGGTGTCACAGCCATGCTCCATGCCATCCGAAACATATTCCAAAAGGATATTAATTGCAAGAGTAGTAGATTCTTGAGTCCTAACAATCCTAACATTAAGCCCATAACAATCCGAGCTTTCTGTGTTTTTCATACCTGATAGTTATTCACGTACTTCATTAAAGGTTACCGTTCTCAAACTAAATCCAGCAGCTCTAGTGGGAGACATATTTCTCAAAAGTGACCGACGCTACTTTTATCATTACCAGGAAATTTACACGAGCCTAGCAGCTAGTGTGGGTGTACAGAAGAGTACTGAAGGTGTCATGGGTCGATCGGATAACTAACTTAGAAATACTTGAACGACTAAACATAGAAAGAGAGTTATTAATAACAATTAAAAGCAGAAAACTTCAGTATCTGGGCCATGTGACTCGTGGACCAAGATATGCCTTACTTCAATTGATAATGCAGGGAAGGATCCAAGGTACAAGAAGCGTGGGTAGAAGAAGGATATCCTGGTTGAGAAACTTGAGACTGGTTTGGATGTTCCTCGATAGAACTTTTTAGAGCAGCTGCATCCAAAATAAAAATTGCCATGATGATCGCCAATCTTCGTCGCGGAGATGGCACCTAGAGAGAGAGCAGCTAGTGGGAATATTTATTACGCACGGGTAAATGAAAAACAGCATTACAATGTAGGTACTACATTTTCAATTCATGATTGAACATATAATAAAGGCATTTGTTACTGTTTTGTTTACTTTCCACAAATACTTTGTTTAACTTTCTTGCTGATTTCTTCTAATTCTTCTAGAAAGTGAATGTAGATATGGGCCCGCTACTGAATGTGTTATGTGTGTTAGCAACCAATGCAAAACAACTACTCCACTGGCTAATACTACCACTACTGGTACATAATAAAGAGGTAATAAAGAAAGAAATCTTTAAAATCAAAAACTATATTACGAATGATAAATAGTTGTGCCTTTATTACACATTAACCGCTAACAATGTCACAACTTTTATTTGTATCACTTTGAGTTAAATATTTAGCGACTAGGTCATCTTTTTCTTCAGCTATGTCTTTAATAGTCATTTGCATAGTTTTAAAATATAAATCTTTCAAACTTCCCTTATCACCATCATCGTCAGACTCACTTAATATCACATATTCACAGTTATTATCCTCTAAATCACTGATACTTTCATCCTTAATACAGCCTTCCCCACACCAATTATTATCAATGGTGTGCAAGTTTTCTTCGATTTCTTTTCCAACTGAGTTCAAGGAATTATTTTCGAAACGTCGGTGATCCATTGGTACGTCACAGTATGGGCAATAAATGAAGGTCGACTCCTTCACAATATCTTTATGCGCAAGCGATTTACAAATCGGACATTTGTATGCAGCTATGAGTGGTATTTGCATCATTGTTATGCTACAGCGACTGTCTGGATGAGGTGGAAGACATATGGATCCAACGAGCTGAAAATAACGAGTCTTACAGCGGTAACTAACAAGGGAAAGCAGCCTTACCTTTTCACCACACCAAATACAATTGTCCGTATCCGGATATTCCAGCTCATTAGCAATACTCATAACATTCCGGATTTCCTGCACAAATTGTTTACTCACATTTGCCTTAGCCAAAACACCTTTCAAAACCATTTCTTTCAAGAAAAAATTTTGTAAATCCATACTTTTCATTTGAAAATCACTCAATTCCTTCCCGGACTTTTGCAAATTTAATAGACGTGTCATCCTTTCCGTTATCAACTTGATTTCGACCAAATAATGAAGTATAATGAATGGTTTTATGTTGTATTCTTCAATACTTGGAACTGAAGGATATATGGTCTCTGATATTTTCGCTACTATCCGTAATGTCTTCAACTGATACAAGGATAGAATGTCGTAGTTTAAGTTTGGATCCAATCCTAGCCAAGGAAATCTTTTTTGTTTAACACAAAGTATCCTGTAAGGAAATAACTTTGTTAAAAAGAAAAGTTTGTCAATTTACTTAATAGATACCTTAAAACCTCAAAACAATCCCAATACGATCTTAAATTGCCCAATTTATTATTCATAACCAAAGTAAATGGATTTATGCTGGCGTCATTAAAGAGAAACACTTGAGCATGCGGATGACCTTTGGACGGGTATTTAACTCGGTTCGGATAGGCAACCACACCAAAAAGGATTTGGTTAGTTGAGAAGAAAAATCCATGAGTTCGAAACTGATTTCCATCAAAACTAAGCGGTAATTGTTTTTCAACAATCACTAATCTGTTTCTCACAACACTCAGCTTTAGATGTACAAGATCTCCTTGAAACGAGAGAACGTAACAATTGTTTGCTGACACGTGAATACCTGCAAAGAAAATGAGTTTTGAGCATTCAAGAAAGAGGACCGCTTCCACTGACTAGGTAAATACTACTACTTTGTTGTCTTGAAGCTACATAAATAGCTACTTACCTGTAATGTAAATTCTGCCAACTTTCTGTATTTTGTAATCCACCAATTCGCCCAATTCATTTAAAACATAAAAAGATAGAAACGTTTCTCGAACTACAACAATACAAGTGCATTTATCGAACATCATCACATTTATCTTATCCACCATAACTCTGTCAGCATTCGTACAAAATGAGGTTTCATTATTAATTTGTGTTTCTAATGTGTTCAAATTGGTTATGTTTACTAAACTCATTTTGCCGGTTATATCGCCCATACATAGTCCACCACCTAAACAAAGAAACAAGTAATTCAATAATAATATTACACTAATGTAAATGAAATTTTTTGGTTTCAAGGATTCACCCAAAAGGTGATAAATATAATCAAAAAATATCTCTCATTTACTTAAACATAGAAAGTGAAAGAACTGAAAATCCAAAACATTTACATTTTACCATTACAACCGGTCGGTAATCGTACCAACTGCTTTAATGGTGCAATAGAGTTACACCAAAGCTGCTACTTACCATAACTGCTAGTTTGATGCCAATATAAACCAGATAATTTATCCAGTTGTGTATTATAACTTCCTAAACAAAGTACATTAGGTTTTTCTGTACAATTTGCCTTAATTTCTTCAATTCTCCACACATCTATGGTGCCATTTTTAAACCCAACAAATAAATTACAGTAAGACACTGTATGCATTTGGTACACATGTCCCCAAGTGAACGCTAGAAGAATATATAAAATATTTGCCTACATAAGACACACAGAAACTATGAAGAATTAATATATTTTGTACTAGGTACTTACTGTTAGGCATAATTTTAACTACTCGCCTCTTTACTTCGCTAAATTTAACATGCGCTCCGGGTAATTTATCCGCATATTTAAAATCTTTCTTCTTAATTTCTAGTATTTCTTTTGTAATATTTACAATTTCTTTATATTCAGTAATACCATTCTCATCTGTATATGTTGTGTACAGTTCCAGACTGTGCAGATTTGTTAACAATGCTAACATGCATCTTGTTTTTCCTGAAACATACCCCAAAGGTCACTTACTGCAATGCGAATTAATATACATTTATTTGCTCTTTACCTACTAAACCAGTAGGCGACCATTCCCCTTTAATACAAGTAACTTGAAACGCTGGGGTTGTAGGCAACTTGGCACTAGCATCATATCTCATGACATTTTCATACATCTCTTCTCTTTCCAAATCGTAGATAAAGTTGTTGATATCAATACCAATATCATTAGAAACAGCGTATGAAGACTGATTGAAATATTCTTTTTTACAAGTGTATGTTGGGTAAGTGCTAGTTAGACCGCATTTTAATGTTATTACATAGACTCCAGTCTCGGTAAGCAGTAGCACACGATTATCCTCTGAATAGTGACATGCGAAATTAACAATTAAATTACCATCTAGCTTGAACGTATCTAATAGTTGTAAATCCATTTTAACAAGTAAAAGTTCTTTCACAACACAAATTAATTTAAATTACTGGAAATGTTGGTACAGTAATGTGTTTTTGAATTTGTTTACATTACAGAAATAAACAACTAGCTTCTAGCTGTCAATTGTCAACTGTCAACTAGAAGAATGGCAGATACGGAAGCTGCAAAAAGGAAAGTAACCGGCTGGCTGTTTCCAGGGTTGCCATTGGTCCAAGCTTATAACTTGTATTCCCAGCTAAGCCAATCATAAAAGACAAAAATGTTGTTGGTACTGTTCCCGTGTACTTCTTTTTATATGGCCATGCGACATGCAAATCAATACCACAGCTACATATCATGTGTCAAAGATTCAAGCATTTTGAGGTTAAATTTCTCATTTAATAGTCGATCACATTTCTAAAAAGAAAGTGCGTTTAAGCATTATTGGTATTAATTTATATTTGGATTTGAAGAATAGTGCTCTGGGTCCTGATTTATTTATTAATGAAGTCAGGGTGTCAATTCTTGACAGTTGGGGAGTATGAAAAATGACAGATTCGAGGCGCGGCCTACCGAATTAATACAACATTGCCTCAGATCAATAGAGGCGCAATTCTACTGAATCAAAACACACAGATTCCTTCAATTTTGAAGAATTAGTAATTGGCACCCTGACTGAATAACATGAGCCAAGATAGCCAATATTCTTCTACATCTCAGTTCAGTGAAACTGATTCGACGTTGAAGAATAAGGTCTGATGACACTAGGGGCCGAGTCGAACGAAAAGTCGAAAATTGACGTACATTTCATAACATTAATTTGGCAGTACAATTTAAGGTTATCAAGATTATTTTATTTATTTATAATTTTGACAACGAGTGTCCACCGAAAACAGGAATATCTGGTATCAGGATTACTTTCTAGTTTGATGACCAACAACAAGAATATTGAGGTTAGCATTTACCCATTATTTAGGTGTGCCCAATTTTAGGCCTTACAATCACGTCTAAGAATGAATTTCACTAGTGGAATAGGGACGGTCTATTCGCAACACCTTGATCATGTTATAAGCGCTAATAGTGTTCACTCTAACAAGGTATAATAGGAGAAATGAATGACATAGTCAAAATATAGGACTCGATTAATTTAAATTAGTTCTTAATTTTAGACTGTATAATTCTTAATTATTTTAGGTTTACTATATCTTGTTATTGTTGTAGTCTGTGATGGACTTGCACACTAAGCAGCGTCAATTTTCTGGACAGTTATATAAGTACACTAATGTTGTAAAAGGTTGGCAATACAGATTTTTTTATGTGGATGCAAATGCCGGATTTATGCACTACTATCTTTGTGAAGGTAAGAGAGATCATTAGTTACAAGAATCGCACTAATTTAATAATATATATGCCGACAACTATGTTTTATACCATATTACCTATGTTATAAACACCTGCATACAAAATAATGAAATCATTTTCTACGCTTCGCTAGTATTGCCGCTCGTATCGTTTATTACAGCTCCAACATAAACGTACCCTTTAGAATGTACATATTTATGTATTCTGATAAAAAAATGCACAACTACTAGTTAATTAAAATGGAATAATAATCTTATCTATGTTATACCGGAAACTACATAGTTTTCTGTCGCCTTTATTTTAATTTTTCTGTGCCAATTTAGTATACGACGATCACTAGCACATTTGAAAATGTCTAAAAAGTGGCATAAAATAAAGCTCTTAGGTACGTAAACACAGTGAAAGAACTTTCGATTTATATGTCAAAGTAAAACTGTTTCTTTTTAATTAATTAAATGAGAATAAACACAGTATTACCTACTCTTGGTGCATAATTAGTCCCGTTTTTTTTTAATTGTTAGGCGAGAAACCAGAAAGCACAGTCCCACGAGGGTCTGTTCATTTAGCTGGTGCTGTAATTTGCCCTAGCGATGAAGACTCCAAGACATTTACTGTAAATTGTGCCTCCGGGGATATGTTGAAGCTAAGAGCATCAGACGCTAGGGCCAGACAAGAGTGGGTTAATGGGTTGAGAGCTGTAGCTGAGTCGCATACAAAGGTGAGTTATATGTGTCATTAAAAATTTCGAAACGACTGGCAAAAACTGATAACTTAAGCGACATTTTCGGTAAATAGTAATCATTTTCGTTTTGCTTATCAACTGAATAGGTATATTTTAATACATTAGTCCAAATTCGTGTTACGGTTTCTTTAGTAGGCATAAAAGTATCTCAGGAAAACGTAGCACTAGTGCTTTCTGATCGTAGGCAATATTTTCTAAGAAAATATTTTTTATTTTTCTTTACCTAACTAAAAATTAACCCATGTTTTCGAATAATAACATAACTACCTGGGCGTCCTTCAGAACAATCTAATCATTACATATTAACTTAATAAGTAAAGTGCTCTTTGGTCTTTCTACTAATAGAGAAGGAGGGTTAGCTAATTGTGTAGGTATAATGCAGATTCAGAACTCTCGAAGCTTGTGTAGTTAAACAAGCCCGTAACTTATATATGTTACGGACAATGACGTTAATCCGGCCAATAACGTGAATGGCCGGTCCAGAACGTGAATGCCCGTTCTGATTGGACATTCACGTCAATGACCGGTCAGTAACGTAAATGCCCAGGTAATTTGGACAAAGTTGATAAATTATAATTCAAGGGCGCTGTTAACATAATTGTCCGGACAATATCGTCATTGCCCACTACACAGCGGCCAACGATGTGAATATGTGAAAACATTAAAAGTAACAGAGAATCTTTGGGAAAACAAGCCACCAAAATTCTGAAAACATCTGACCAAAAATTCTCTGAGGTTCATGTTGGAAGCACGGTTCGTGTATCCATACCGAGTTGCGCTCGTGGTTCTCCCCGCAATGTTTTAGCTGTTGTTAGTAATGTGGAAGATGGTCTTTATCAGCTTGGTAAAAATGCGGTTAAAAATTTAAATTAGAAAATAATGTTGATATTTTAGGTACAACTCCTGGTGTTTTAAAACATAGGTTTACCAGATCAGAGTTTAATCCCTGCGTTGAAAACCTTATTTTACTCGAGAACCTCAGCGATTTCGCAAAAAATTAGGAAATAACCCTTAGAGAAGTTGCAAATAGTATTTTAGGAAGCCAGGGTTACAAGCATTGTCACTGCAAGGGAGGATGCAAAAATAATAATTGCTCATGTCGCACAAACAACAAAATTTGTAATTGGAAGTGCCACGGGTCACTTTCTTGCCAAAACAAAAATGATGATTGATAAGTTGTGTTCCTATTGTTTGTTCTTTTTTTTTTTCGAATAAAAAGAATCAAAGATTTCATATTGTATAGTTTCAATTAATCGTCACGATATTTATATAATCAACAACGTTGTCCGGCAGTTTTTGGTCATTCACGTTAATGACCGGCCAAAGATGTTGATATGGAAATATTAAGAACATTGACCGCTCACAACGGACAATAACGTGAATGCCCGGTCTATAACGTTATTGGCCTGGAAAAATGGGCATTAACGTCAATGGCTGTCCATTAACGTGAATGCCCAATTACCGTCATTGACCGTAACATATATACTTCGTAAAACTTTTAGTTAGGGATTCTCTATCTCAATGCCCCCCCAATCAAATTCCTGGATACGCCCATGTTAATATATAACAAAAATTATTTATTTCTAGCAAACATACCGTACCTACATAAATAAAAATAAGGTACCTACCTATATTTACCTATGAAATACTGTAGGTAGTGATAAAAAATTATGTTATAAATATACAACCTATGCTTATTATTATACTATATTCATTTGTAGATAGGTACCTACCTAATCTCTCTCTCAACCTGTCTATCCACAATTTTTATTATGTTTTTTTTCTTTCGTTTTCGTTAAATAACTAAATTGCGTATTAATTGACTGTTGGATAATAATTATTATTGATTAATAACAAAAACGCGTACTATCGTGTGTTCAGTCATTTAAAAGAGTTTTGGATTTTTATTTTTTAGTGTTGTATAACTATGAAAATAAGACGAAGGCTAAGTTTGATTCTTGGTGATAAACACGATAGGGATAAAGAAAAGGTTAGTTAGTAATTTATTTTCTTGTAAAGATAAAGCATACGGTGTTCAATGAAATTGAACTACTTACTACCAGAGAACATACAAACATACATGTTGTTCTCTACTACTACTAGGTAAGGTACAGCGGCGCAATTATGAATGAAAAGGGCCATTACATGTTGTTGTCCAATACATACGGAATCAGCAAACAGGTCGATTATTTTCGGCAACATCTGAAAAAACTTACGATCCATTTGTCTCAATTTCTCCATTGGTTTAGGTCGTAAAGGAATTTTTTTGCACTATGACATAATATTGTACGATACATGCCTATTATTTATAATACAATACATTGTAGTATTTTTTGTCTTGTAATTGGACGTGGAACCTGTACCTACCTACCTAAATCATTTATTTATTTAATTTTATAAAAACATTGTATTTTCAGGCTATCAGTGCAACCAGTCCACCCTTGCCTCCACGTGAACATCTCGCCGTACTTGATGCACTGAGCTGCGTCAGATCCCAACTTCAACAAACCGAACAAGCTGACAGCGTGCTGTGTCGTTCCATAGAAACAGCTGGTAGTAAACTGTTTACAGATCCTAATCTGCTACTACTAAAAGCAACGTCAGCGGCATCTTTGCATTGTCTAACACAATGTTTGAATATTCTACAGCGGAATCAACATTCACAACAGTCTAGAAGCGGGTTTGTAATAGATGACGAATAATATTTAGGTCTATTATTAGGTTATGTAAGCGATTGTCTTGAATCCTTAACGTTCAAATGTTGCGTTTTAGTGGAACGAAGTAGATTCAGAAAATTTAACATGAGGCTAATAACATTTTAGCAGAGCATTTTCTTGTTTAGTACTTGAAAGTATCTAATAGCCTATGCGCCCTCACAGTAGGTAACTGTAAGGTCGAATAATTGAGTTTTGTAAAAGAAATGCGCGATAAATTGCTGAGGTCAGTTTAAACAACTGACATTTTATCGCGCATTTCTTTTAGAAAACTCAATTAATGGTTCTTTCATAAGCAAAACAGAAGAATATGTCATATCAGATCAACCAAGAGATGTAATGAAAGGAAAACAAATTATAATTTTACATTTAAAAGTTCTAAGAACGTTGAATTATTTTTTAGTTTAGTGATTGTATTGTAAGTATAATTATCTTTTAATGGAAATGGGCAGAACAGAAACCCCACAAGTCGATAAATTATGCATAGAAATATATAAAGCCAAAGCCAGATGATGACTTATATCACGAATTGCATATCCATAACGTTTCTAATAATTATTTAATTTGTACCTGATTTAAACGCCTATTACCTACGGTTAGACATTTTTATGTTTTAAACGAGGTAGTAGAGGCTTGAGAAAAATAAATTGCCCTAAGAGGTCTTTAAAATTATGAAATTTATTAGAACGTGAGAATTTTCAGTGTACGATTTGGTAATTTTGCATTATACGTTCATAGTATAATTTTAGATTAATAGTGAGTTAATGTCTCTCTAAACTAAACACGGTTAGTTTACGTCTTTATTTTTGTCAACCAAGTTCACTAGTATAACATTAGCTCACCATTGAACGAACAGGCAACACCACAGAATTGATTTGCGAATTATGCTATGAACGTATAATGCCGGTTTTCCAAAAACACCAATCAAAAGATCGGATAAACACAACTGTTCTTTCATGGTACATTGAAATATTTACCTACAACCTCAAAATTAATTACAAGCAAGATCTGAAAATTTTACTTTAATCAAGAAGAAGGGAGTTGTAGAAACTCAATTGTTTTCAGTTACATTATACGTTATTACTGAGCCTGCTCACAAAAAAAACGCTAATTGAATAACATCTAAAAGGAGTTTTTGAGATTCGTTTTATGGATTGTTCATTTGAACGTAACGTTATTAACCGGACGGTAATGTCAAGTTAACTTGGCATCTTGTGCGCATGCTCGTTCACAATAACTCAACATCATCTGGGTCTTCTATATTCTTAAATATTTTTTTTTGACTTAATACTTTTTAGGTTCCTCTTTGTACAAATATATTATTAAATTGTATAAGTGTAAATAGGTACTAATAGTATTTTATACATTTCTTATTAGGAAGAAATTGAAAATGTTACATCTACCGGTTAAGAAATTTCATTTAAAAAAATGGAACACATTGTAGTCATACGTATGAGGATAGAAGTTACAAATTTATATTTATTTTCTGACTCTTTATATTTTATAATTTATTATTATTTTTTTGTAACGAATAAAATGTAATGAAAGTATTCTTGAGATTTATTTAATTTCGAGCCGCATTACTACTGCTGTTTTCAGTCCATCAGAACTTTTGCACTGCGATAGCCAGTGATGGCAATATTTCAAGACATGGTGATGTAAGAATTTGTATAAAGGATAAAATACCTTCGTTTGAAATAAAATCTAAACTTATTAGAAATTCTGAATATACTTTTAACTTGATTTAACTGCCGTTCCATTTTTACTATTTAAAATCAAGTACAGAACTTTAAAATTACATTGGGTGTCTGATATAGTTCTGCTCCAGGTTAAATTGTACCTGCACATCCTCCAATTGTGTGAAATTCCACTTGAAAGACTGTGTTATAGATTCCCATGGATCTTGCCATCTCGTTCCAGGTCTGGACACTCCTGTCCCAGTTTATGGCCGTGGAGCTGTCCCTAAAACATCTTATATTTGTTATTGAAATTTATATTTTCTTCTCATTGTCTCAAAATTATTTCCTTTTGGTGTTCTCTCACTAAAAATTGGTAGACAACATGTGATGTGTTTTCGATCAGGTCCAAACATTTTATATTCTCCCTTCCCTCAACGTTGCTTCATTAGGGCGCTAATGGTTGTGCATATTCTCGGGGCTCAGAACAAAGGAGTAATGCATATGCGTGCTAATCTTTGTATCAAAATTGTGGTACTTTTTCCTACTCAAACTATTGTCCCACAGATGTTTCATAACTAAAATTGTTTATTTGGTAGTACTTTATGGCCGGTGTCCAAACACAAATGGGATGACGAAGACGTGGAGAACGCATAATGGTTTTCCCATATTAGTTATCTTCTTTGGTATGACCAACATCAACATTTACGAATGGAAGAAAATCTTGCGGCCCAAGTGAGAGTGAAACCCAACATCGTTTGTGAACTGTGTTCAATCTAGTGTAAGCAGGCAATGTGCCTGCTCACACTAGATGTCGCCGAAACATCTTGTTGTTACCTATTAGTTTATTTTGTTCTTCTGTATAGGTCATACACTACACGTTCAAATTTTAGTTGACATCTCTTACTTTGCTTTCGAGTTAGGTAATTTTGATTATTTGAATCGAATCAAGATATATTGAAGATATCCCACTAATTTCATATGATATTCATATCGTGCTTCTTATGAATAAAATAATATGTACTTAATTCAATACAGAAGTAATTTTTTATTGCATACTTGTATACATTCAATAAACTTTACAAGAGACATACATACAATTTTTTGACATACTAATACAAAAATTATGTCCTAACAAGTCAAATAATTCCGAAACTCTTTATAGCATCTCCCAATAAAAATAAAAGTCAAACAATTGAAAATAATAAAAATAATCCTGAATACTTTAATCAATACAATGGTAAATCTTAAACATATGAAAATCAACTGAACGAATGTGTACAGTAACACCAAACACAGAGAAAATCATTTCTTAGCAAAAGATATCTTCATTGCGTGTGTTGGAGTGATTTTGAAGCCTTGCAACGCATCTTTGGCAGCACCGGATTGAAGTTCATTTTCAAACTCAACGAAAGCAATATCGTGCCGGTTCGGCACCAAACGAACTTCTTTAAAACCGGGAAATCTAAGGAAAAACTCAATATCAAAACATGGTTCAATAGTAGGGCAGAAATTCTACGAGTTATTTTCTACTCACTGATTAAATAGCATTGACAGCATCATCTCGCTAGTCTCATCAGGTAAATTCGTCAAGAACAGAATTTGATTTGGTGGCTGCTCAGCATTAGCGCCTCCAGGAACTCTATTTGGATCCTTGTTCTTTTTTTTCTTCCTTGGAGCATCCTCATGGCCTGCAGGAGTTGTCCTAACTTTCTTAGGCCTCTCTTGAAATGTCCCTTTCAGTTTTGATATTATATCAGAGTCACTTTTAGCATATTGTATTCTCTGTAAGTAACAAATAGACATGTGCCTAGTGCAATGCACAAATATATTACGTAAAGCAATTATATGAATCAAACAAAATAAAAGTTCTCTTACCATTGGCTTCTCGTAAAATGGAAATCCTTGCATCGATCTTAGAGCATTAGTAGAGCTTTGAATTTCCTTGAAGATAACAAATGCTTGTCCACGCATTTTAAGTGTTTTTAGTGCGACAATATCAATAATTTGACCAAATTGTGAAAATATTGCGTATAGAGATTTTTTGAGTTCTTCTTTTTTTATTTTTTCGTTTAGATTATTTATATAAATGGTATTATTCGGTCTGATATCCATCTAAAAAATACAACCTATACTTTTAATTACTGATATTTCGCTAAACTGATCGGATTCTTTGCAACTTACCTTCTTTATTTACCACAAGTAACTCAAAATTATTATTCTATTCAATAAGTATAAATATAATATTATAATATCTTGAAAACCAAACAATGTTCCAATTCAATGCAAACAAATATTTCTTTTCCAAGCTAAACACAAAACCCACGCTTCTTTTACGTTTTCAATCTGACATGTCTCCTGTCACCTGTCATTGTCATATAATTAGGCGTTGTTAAACTTTGGGCGGGAGATGCCCACATGTTCAAACCAGAGATATATGGAAAGAGAGAATGAGCTTCGACGAATACGCATCCACTTTTTCGACGACACTATGAGTACCGCCATTTTCTAGTCACAAACGTCAAAAAATCAAAACACTGCTAAAGTTGGTGTGGTTATGTTCTTATGTTTCATGTGAGTGCCTTTCACGAAAACAGATTTTTGCTGCTATTCCTTAATTGTGTGGACTTATTTCGGATTATCGGTTTTTTATTAGTGCTGTTAGTGTTTAGTTTATTGTGTAGTTTAAAGAAAAGAAAAATAAATTAAGAATATTACAAATTTCGTGTTTTCTTTTATTAAGCTCCTCCAATTTCCCTAACTTTGCCTATGTCGTGTGTATTCTGGGTAAGTAGTATTGAAAAGGGTGACAATGTTACACAACGTAGATAGAAATGGAAAATAAGATACTTATGTAGTTGAAATGAACCTGAGTAAGTATGTTATACTACAATAGATGAAACAAATTACGTTCATTCAATAAATAATTACTGTAGTTATGAATGATGAATATCGCATGTTTCCAATATTAAATGTTACCTGAAACAACACTAGTTTTCTTTAATACTTCTGTCCTATAAATAATTGCAACAATTATTGCTATCGTAAAAATAAATTTGACCATACCCTGTAAGCCTAAGCTAGAAGATGGCGGCCCCCGTGATTAGAAAATTTGGGCATGTTGACATTCTTTCTCCCCACTCTACGTATCTCTGGTTCAAACCTCTCTCCATATCGCTGGTTCCTTAGACAAGGAAAGAGAGTGGACCCGTAACTGTGCCGGTCGTTGTGTTACCACCTAGCACTTATGCCTTAGATTCAGAGGCGTAACATACATAACTTATGTGATATATTTTTGAAATTTTATTTAATTTTGTTGATTAATAGTTTTAATAAAAAAAGATATGTGCATGTTGATGTATTAATAGTAATAATAACAATTCTTTATTTCAAATAAATCTACCTACATATCCACAATCACACGAGCATACAAATAAATGAAACGACGTCAAAAAAGAGAAAAACAAAAAAAAATTGATACTCCTAACTACATATCAAAATAATCCGCCAATTGATATGGTTCTAGTTCCACTAGTAATTTCCTAACTTCATTCTTAAATATCTTCAATCTATTTATTTCTTTGATACTGATTGGTAGTTTGTTCACAAATCTAATTATCATATTATATAATGCTGATTTTTCGGTTAGAGATAATCTGTGAGTGAGAGGTACTGCAGTAGACACAACACCAATACATACCGTTTTTATTGTCCTTTAAATAGAATGAGTTTTGTTAATTGATTTCGAGAATGGGATTTAATTTTTGAGACTGTAGTTTTGTTATGAAATATACACGAACATTAAGACATTTAACACAAATAGATTTTATTAAAAAGTATATTATGTGATTTGCTGGGCTATCTAGTGCATGTTGTTCTAAAGATTGAATTAAAAAGCTAAAGTGACATTATTTTATTCACTTTTAACGCAAAAATGTGTAAAAAACAAATTTTTTCGAAAAATATAATGTCTACGCCCCTGGTAAAGTAAACATCTATAGAGGTTTCTATCAATAAATAATGCTTTACCATGTTGATTTTAAATGAATTGTTGTATCAAACAGTTTTAATTAGGTAAACTGAAACCTGTTATACTACATACTAAAAGATAATAGCCTAAAGATTACTTATAATTATTAAAAACTAATAAAAACTAGAAGCGACTTGATACATCATTCTAAGTTTTACCTATTAAACGAAATTCTGGACTCCTTTTGTTCACTGCGACTTGGGCATCCAAAAGCCACACAATGTACCATTTTATTAATATACAAAATAAATTTCTATTCCCAATTTTCACAAATAAAATCATCAAAAATGCAAACGTAGTTTTCTGTTTTTCAGCACCAATAAAATGGCCGCCGCATTAAAAGCGTAACACTTGCCATACATTCAGATATACGAACGTGCGGTATCCCCTCTCTTTCCTAATCTAAGGCTGGTTCAAACACCTCTCGGTGTGATCACAGCATTGTGGTGGTAGGAGACGCTATAGCGTTATAAAAACGGATGCAGGTAGGCCATATTGGGATGCGACCTCTGACATTTGACGAAATCGACAAGAAAATATCAGGAATAACGTTTCATAGGTATGTATTAAATATTGTAAACATTGTACATGGACGTACTCAGGGTTTATATGTAGGCGACTAAATACATTAATACCAGGATGTGTTATCTAAGTAAAAATTAAGTAGATAAGTCACTTAGCAAACGGCAACATTTAAATAAAATTGTTTTGTTTAAGGTGTAATGATATATAATTTATAAAGTACTAACATCTTTTATTTCTGTATCAAATATCAATAATTACCTATATTTCGCGTGTTTTGTACACTGCTGAACATTTAAAATTGAAGTATAAACCCAAGCTGCAAATTAAAAAACAAAAACGTCAACAAAAATAGCCAGTGCGGCTCTGGAGAATCCGCCATATTGGTATACGACTACCCCACCCAATGTTCCCGTTTGTGTACTATGTAAAATAATGCTTATAGCGGCTCCGTATATCTCAATGGATCACAGTCAGTCGTGGATGCCAGCATAAATTAAAAAGCCAACGTGCCGAGCCAATCAAAATTTGTACATTATGCGCATGCGGGATGCGGGCAATATACCTGAACCTGATATTATTTTTGTTTTGTTGTTTATATATCAAACATTGAAAATAATTTGGAAATTTGTCGATGTGTAAAACTTAGGGATATGTTTTGTGATAATGCCGTGACCAAGCAAGCCGGTCGCCGGTGACGTAGTTTACTTGCGGTAGGTCAAGATCAATCGAGGCAACCTATTTAGTTAATATGCCTTTGTTGTACCATAGAATAAGAAAGCTACGCTAATCAGAAGTTTATCTTGACGATTTCGATGGGATTTTGTGTTCCTTCGCGCGCTTTTGTATGCAAGCTGTCGAATTGGGAAAAATTCCAATATGGACGAATATTAATGATTGTTTACATTCGTTTATTCCATTTTCTAAAAAGTTTTTAAAGTTTTTCCATTTTTATTAGTTATTTATTATATTATTATATTATTTATTTTTTATTCATTTAGGTATTACATGAAATTCTAAATTACAGAACAACTGCAAATATCTCAGGAATATCTGAGCAATCTCCAAGAAAAAGCCTTGAGAATGGAGGTGAAGAACCTTAAAAGAAAGTTTGATAGGATCAGCGGAACTTTCGAACAGACCATTCGATAAAGAAGATTTTATTGAGTTTGTTAAAAGTAATTTTAAGGAAGGCTTGGCAAATTTTGTTATTATGCAGTATAATTTATCCAAGAAATCATTACCAACTTTATTCTACATGTTCTCTCACCTCTCTAGAAAAAACAAGAACCATCTTTTTCTAATGTCAATGTCATCTACGTCTATTTGGCGTTCAACTGACAGTAAACACACTGTTGCCACTGCACTCCTTACATTCTACTAGACATTAGAGGACCACAACTATACATGCGTAGCATTAAAAAAAATTAATTTATACAGTGGCTCAGGTATTTAAAATGTATATCTTAATTTTCCACATTTATCAAAATGATTGATTGGGTAAAATGTAAACTGAATTAGCTACACAGTTTAATAAATCCAATATCTATTTATTTTCTTAATTTTTAACATATACATTGTATTAAGTTATATTATCATGGTCTTTATAGAGACAATGGTTATACAGCGTGTCTCTCTTAGAGACACCCTGTATATATAAAGTATCGGAAATAAAATTTATGGACAATCGCTCTGATCTTCTGTTACACATGCTAACTGCGTCGAACTGAATACATAGCCATCGTCACAAGTTTTCAAATCTGCTTCATATTTTGTCAAAATCAGCGCATACTTATGCTTGACGCACAAGTAGTATTGATTACAAACTTCTGCAGGATATACACTGCCCTCTGTGGTGCATATCGGAGTAGTTGTAGGTCTAGCAACTTCAAAAAGAAAACAAAATTTAGTTTCAGTGACCAACTAACAATTTACACCCATAGCTATTCATAAATCAAATGCGAAATGGAATTAGGTATTTACCCGTGTATCTACTTGTAGATTCTGCAATAGTACTTTCGATAGTAGAATTATTACTGTCAGTTAAAGTAACATCGGCGTCAACAGTTGAAGTAATACTTTCTGAGTTTTCAACATTTGTTGTCGGACTTGTAATCAATGTCTCTATAAATGCAGGAAATCGTCTATAGGTACATACCAAAAATAATATTAAAATGCTGCTAATAGCAAAAGTCTAACGAAAATTTTGCTGAAAGGCAAATTGAAACCAAAGAAAATACTCAACTTACGTTTTGATCCAGGTAAAATGCATCTGCAAATATAAAAAAGTTATTTCTATAAATTAGATTCGTTTCTATGATTATTAAAAATTGTAAATTATTTCCCAATTCTACATGACTCAATTTGTTTTCGGTTGTAGAATTTATTTTAATAGCAAATAGAAATAGAAATCATATTCAGACTTTCAAAAAATATGCAGAACTATTCCAAATGTACCTATGTGCCCGAGATAGAAGATTCCATAATATTAGGTATATTGGGCATTTAATGACAGCTGTGAGAATTATGGCAAGTTTCCTAGTCATACGGTTGATCCATTAACACCCAGTTTGGTTCACCTCACTTAATAATAAGCATTCTTGATTTTAGACTTGTAAAATAAACATTTTCATATAGAATTTTGTAGTTTGTTTTTGAAAATATAATTTGGAATACCAAGGACAAAACTTGCATTATGAGGTAGTAATTGGTGATATTTGGCGATGAAAAAAAATCTATAATTTATCAAAAAGTTTTATGACCACCTACAACTTGCGTTCTTTAACTATTTAACAATAAAAATTTAAGGGAGTGACACAAACATTTTCAAATATTCAAATAAATTTATACTTAAAATACAATTTAATTTAGTTTATTGTTTCTTACGGTGATGTGGTGCTTTCATCGCATGTGTATCCGTCTGGACAGTAGATTACCGTGTTTTTCAATACAATATCATCACCAATTTTTGAGCAAATAGTAAAAGATGAATTTCCAATACACTGAATTTTAGTGGTGCTGCACTCAAGATCTTGAGACGATAGAATTACGAATTCTTCACTAATAGTTACAGCGTAAATCAATATCTGTAAAAAGTAGAGGGAATACAACAATGCATCTGATTAATTAAAGTGTGTTCACTGGCTCAGAATAAAATGTTAAATACTGCACTAAATTGAAGAGAAGAAATGGACGTATGCACCAACAAATTCAAACAAAATTTTATATAAGCTGTTAACCAATATGTTCTCCCTATTTGTTGTCCAATATTAATTTACACGTACCAGCCAGGAATAATAGAGCCTCTCGACTTTTCCACGAAGAGTTCCACCGTACGAATTACGGACGACATTGTTTTATCCCCAGAGTGATCAGATTGGCTAATTCTCTTATAACCTCGATTTCTTTGCCCCTATCGGTGATTTTACTCGACGCTTGAGGTGTGGGCGTTGCGGTGGCGGTTTGGCGTGATTGGTCGATGGCTGTTTTGATGTCGTCCGAGTGTCTTTCCGGTCCTTGCATGCACAATTTTGGAAACTGTTTCTTTGAATTCAATTATAAATTTATATTATTGTTTCTTATTTGTTTCATGTATGCTGTAATAATGGACTTTGTCCGTGAATAAAATAATTAAATAAAATACACATTTTTGCTTTCCTTAGTGTTAGGTGCTGCCTAAAATTGTTGGTGCAATCCGTCATACTTCAAACAGTTCTAATAGAAATCAATTTGTCCTTACTTGAATTTGTTTTTCTCAAAAATATCATGAATACTTACTAACAAAGAGTTTAGTTTTGAATACATATTCACGAAAATGTCTTTAATCTTCTTCTTCTACTTGGATAATTATAGTTTAGTGAAAATTTGTCAAATAGATATGATTTTATGTCTTATTTATAAGATGCGAGATTTTGCTTTATTGAGCCCCTAAAAGCAAGTTTATTGTTCTACATAAATAAGATAATATATGCATCTCAGTACGAGAATGTGTCATTTTACAACATATTAAAAAATGTTTAACTCATATTTCGTTATTTATATTTACATTATTTATCTTAGAGATTCTTCCAATTACTGTGTAATAAATTTATTTTTGCGTCTTATAGATAAGATAGTTGTATTTGTAGTGAAATAGTAAATATTTTGCAACGTATAAATACTAAATACGTACCCATTAGGCAAGGTTACCAGAGTCCTTGCCATTAAGTACCTCGGTAGGTACGTACCTACTCTAAATAGTTAAAAATCAAATTTGAAAAAGGAGCTTGCATTTTTTCATAAATTTAGTTTCCAATTCTGCAAACAATTCCAAAATGATGTCAAATATAGGATGTTCCATTTAAAAATCACAACTTTGATCAACTGCGCTTTGTTGGTACACCCGGTTAAAGTACTACCAGTCCATGCTCCTAAAAAAACCTACAGGTTTTACCGTTCGTGATATATTGAGGGGTTTTCCATACTTTTTGCTAACCTTGTATATAAATAATAGTGAAATAAATACGTCATATTAGTTCATGAATGATATTAGTTTAAGTGTTTATTATCCACAGATCTAGAAACCCTTTTCTAGATCTGTGGTTTATTCTAAGTGTCAATAAATTAGTTTTAAATAAAGCGCGATATTTCACACCACGAACCCGAAAAACGTTACATCACGTTCACTTTGCATTTAATATTTGCTTTGAAATAGGAGGGGTTTGCCGCAAAGTAATACCTCTCTGTCGACAAAGCAATTCGCCGCACTTATAATTGTAGTATAGATACAATAACTATAAGTGCGGCGAATTGCTTTGTAGACATGAACATCAGACGTACCGACACGACGAGAACCAACTGTATATTATTTTAACTGTGGTAATACCATAGAATAAGGATGCTTCCTTATTATTCTGTGGTAATTTGTAATACATCAGTGCTGGTTGATTTGTTATTATAGTATTATAGTCATTCAGTTATAAAACTCAATGGTTATAGTTGTTTATAAAGACAGTGTTTATGCTGATTAATTTCGATTATTGTAAACCCTTAGAAAGCTGACTTGAAGCTTTGTTATTACATATTTTTCATGGGAGAAAAATTAACAAATACTTGTGTGTTCAATTTGTTGTCATACTTAATAAAATTCAACGACTTGTACTGTTTTCATAAATTTATTGATATGAGTAAATATAATACTTACTTGTAGATAAATTATTGTCAATCAAAATTATATATATAATAAATTACGCATCATGTTATAAAAAAAAATGCTTAAATAAAAAAGAATAGTCTATTGCAGCCTTATTTCATTTCATTAACCTTTCAGATCATCTCGCTCTCTTCTCTCTTCAAAGTCTAAAAATTGGAAACAAGTCTGAGATATAAATCAGTAAACAAAAGTATTTCCATTTTTTTGGACTAAAACAATGCATGCATAACAGGAGTTGTGTTGGAGATTAATAAGTTTAATCCTCCTTTTAAATGGACCGATATTTGCCAGGAGTTAATTCAAATCGACCGACAGTTAGATCGAGTATAATTACAAATAGGTTTTCCTTTGCAAGAGTAAATGATTTTGATGTTTGTAATAATATTTTATTTTACCTCCAAATCCACTCTACGCATTTTATATTGCCCACACTTTCACATAATCCACAATTAGGGCAGTATTTTCATTCCAGGTACTTTTCCATTGTGATCGAGCCTTATAAAAGTCCTTTTGGCTTAGTGGTTCTGAGTTTACCCAAGGTTTAGTTCCATCTGATCTATCTTCGAAATTTTGACCACCTGCTCCTAAGCCTATTGTAATGAACATCTGAAGTGCAAAATGCATACATTTAGGCAAAGCAAATGATAATCGTTTAGCTTTGTTCCATTTCTATGACTTGTTTCATTAAAAAAAAAAGAGCGCTTAATAGTTAAATGTATTTGTGGGTATGTGTATAAGTTGTTTATGAGATATACACGCAATTTTGATGATGTGCCATATAATACTAGTGAGCAAGTGACAACAATAATTGTCAGAGCTGCTTCTATGAGATGTTACCAGGAATTATGCTGATGATGTTGAGCATAATTTTAAAACTAACCCAACAAAGTTATGGTTGAGTTGTTCACGCATACCAGGCGTTATGAAATTTGAGGGAATAAAGGCTCTGAAGTGTCCCTATATGTACATAATTTGAGTAGCAATATTATTCTAATATATCCTGAAAACTAAATAATAAACTGATGTTTTGACCCGATAGAATTCCGTTTTTTTTTTGGTAAAGAACACGATTTGTATTTTGGTACACAATTAATAGTGAGGCCAGATCACTGAAAACCCCACTGAGGATATCGAAAGTATGCGTGTAACAACCTCCTACCTCAGACAACCACAAACTAAACTATTTACCTCTTTATCAAAGGGTGCTAATTTAGTTCCAGATTTCCATCTATTGGCATATTGCTGTAATTGCAGATTTGCTGCTAGGCTGGCAAATCCATTTTCTGGTGGAAATATGTTTCCGTAGACTTTATCATCAACACTTAATGTTATACTGTCTATAATAAAAAAATATAATGTTTGCATCAATTGTATGGTTGAACAAAAGTTTAAGTTTTAAGCATACCAGGTCTCCAAATAGCAGTATATCGATGGAAATCATTGGTCCATGATGTAGTTTTCTGAATATTTTTCATTCCGTAATTTCTGGCAGATTTACTTTGACCCAATACTATGCCACCATGTAATGTTCCACTAAACGCGTCATTTCCTGGTGTAAAAGCAACTCTAATCTGTCCAGATTCGAAACCTCTTCCATATTCCTCATTTTCCGAATTTAAAAACAATTCTTGAAAAAACAATCGAACTAAGTAAACTTGTTACATATGGTTAATATGTAATATACAGATCCTTAACCATATGGAATATACTATCACTAAGAATGACATTCACATTCTTAATTAGAACAGTTCGCTTAGAGGATTAGTTAGAAAGATGCATAAAAGTTTAGTTAGTCTCAGAGTTAATAACACTAATATTTAAAATGCAAAGAGTGCTTTGAATGTGGAAGCACCGACAGAAGCATGCTTTTTAGTCAAATGGTCAATTCGAAGGAAGCCATGTGCCCGATGATTAAAATGAAAATGAGTGCCGACTTATAAACACAGGTCGGATATTCATTATAGGTCAGGTCTAGTTTTTGCCAGCATACCTGGATACAACCAATTGCCTTTCGGTAATTTAGCACGAATTTCAATTTTCCCATACTTAAATGAAAATCGATCTTTTGTAGTAATTTGGCATGATATTACTGGTGGTAGTATCGACCATCCGCCTGGACTCTGGTAACATTCCGCAGAACCAGCTACCCCAGTACAACTAAAATGGTATAAACAATTTACATTACAATCTATTCTTTTGGAAGTGATAAATATTATCAAAACTTACTTTTCCCCTAAGTCAAGTCCTGAAGATTTCACTACATATTCTTCACCATAGATATCATCAGTTAGAATTGGTTTTATTTTTAGATTTTTGTTTTCAACTGACAAGACTTGAGGATTATTTTGGTATATGACGAATTCATAGTCCTGAAGGGAAACACACACAAAAAAAGAAATTTAGTAATTCCCCTAGACAAAAACTAAAACATTTGATTGTTTTTCATACTACTAAGTTAATTCTAACCGCACACGTATTGATGTGACAAAATTGAAATATTATTAGATAGATAAGTAGACATTAAATGTCTCTGGGTATAACGAGTAAATTCCATTAGAATCACATAAATTTAAACATCCTCTTATAATTAGGAAAAACTTTCAAATTTACCGGATCAGAAGCAAACTTCCTTTCAATGTTCCAATATTTACCCAATGCTGCCTTACTAAATGTTTCAGAAAATATCAGTTTTCCTTTACACACTCGTCTATTTTGGACCGTAGTTTCGGACGCATCACATGATCCACCTCCAGGAATATCTATTCGAGGTGGTAACGATGGAGTCGCAGTAGGTCCAGGGGTAGGAGCCGCTGTTGGAGATGGTGTTGGTTGAGGTTTTGATCCCGGCTTTGGCAATAGTTCTGGAAATATGTTATAATCGTAAAACAATATAAACAAATTACCCGAAGCGAGTGATAATATAATTTAATATAAAAACCACGCACCATATAAATAAACTATAAGGCTTTACGCACGCAATGCATAAATGGAATATAGAATTGAACACAAAATAAGGATACACTTAACATATTATATTTTTTATAATACCTGTAACTACAAACTGCTGGTCATCATTTGGATATCCTAATTTGTTTTTCCCATCAAAGTAGTCAACGTAAGTCCAATAATAAATGATATCGCCTACTTTCAATTTAGTGTAGGGTTCATAAAAGGTCCATCGCCCATCTTTAGCTGAAAGAATGTCTTTGGAAAAGGTACCGCCTTCTCTGCTCGCGAATTCCTCATTAATTTTGCCATGGAATGCAAATAGTTTGATGCCTTCTTGATCTGCAAATAGGTACATATCAATAATGCACATAATCTAGTTTCTATATAATATATTGATTTGATGTAAGTATGTTCAAATGAATGTCTTATATCTGCAAAAACAGATGACCGGTTCACTAGTTATGGTTGTTAAACACACTCGAAGACTTTAAGGTCTCCAACCAAAAGCTTTATACTTTAGATCATAGTATTTTTATTCTCTACTGTTCCATAGGGTCAGGAGTAGTATAAAGACTATCTTATGTGCTGTGAAAAATAAATAATTTATCGTCAAATTAATATATTATGTATGTACCTATTTAATTATTATCATGGGACATGCCCCATACAATCATTATTCATTCTCCTTCATTATTTATTACTAATTAGGAAGGAAAACCAACAAATTATGCAATGATCAACAATTAATTTACTGACAATGTATTGGGTTTGGGAAACAATTTCACAATAAAAATATACGTATTTAATTAAGTCCATCAAACTAGTTTATCTTATGACTCAATTTATTAAAAGGTAAAACCTATGTCAACGTCACAATCGATATAAATTTGAAAATGATCAAGACTAGGGTTTCTTACACAGAACGAGATCATTATTTCGGTGATGTCATTTAAATGAAACGTGTTTGTTACCCAAACATGTTTTAAGAAATTATAAATTATTTTAATTACATACCTATAGAGGTCATCTACCTCACATATTTAGCAATTTTAAATTTAAAACATGTTAATATATTTTTTTTAACGGAAATATCCAATATTTACAATTACTTATTATTTCAAGCAACCTCAAAAATAAATACTAAACATGTTTATAACAACAATAATACTATTTCCAGCATTAACAAACCTTCAAGAAACAACAGCATTTCCAAAATTTCTTATATATTTACAATTAAATTTCAATTTAATTTTTTTTTATAAAACCAAATATTTTAGAGAATGTATAAAATGTTATACGTATCGTCATCGTCTAGGTATCAAACTGGAGGTTTCAAGTGTTGAATAAGTGATACGACAAATCAGCCCCACCGCGGCTTTTGTATAAGTCTCAAAGGCAATTTAAAACTAGTTGACAGAAGGCGCGATATAAAAACTGTTTCTTCATTAAGACCTTGCCTACCACGCTTTGTGAAGAATTTCTTTTTGCAAAGTCGACCACTACAACTCTCCTTGTCACAGCAGCTGAACTCTGTAAGCCATATAGCGAATTGAAATCACTGTCTTTATGCTATTTTGTACTCTATAACGACAATCGGCGAAAGACGAACGAGCTAAATATGTCCAGAATGACTTTTTGAAACTATTTAGCTAGTTCGTATTCTACTGATCGGTGGTACAGGGTATAAATGGCATAAAGAAAGTGATCTCTAACACCACTGTAATTCGATACAGGAACGCCAACGTTTAGTATTATAATAGTTGTAGAACTTATTAACATTATTCATTCTATCCGACACGTATTTGTTTGTTGTATCTCTTCTTTACGGACAAATAATGTACATTACTATTTTATGGCAAAGATTAATGTACATTAATCTTTGTTTATGGTAATGCTACATTACCATAAAATATCTTTAATATTTAGGTATAAAAATACTAGGGAAATTTCTTTGAAATAATAATACCCCTCGAATATTTATCAAAACGTTAAAAATATCTCCGGAATGTTATGTAAACAGCAATTTAGTTATAAAAATCTACGAAGTTTCGTCATAATTTTGGAAAAACCATGCTTTGCTTTACTCATTACATAATACAAGAACATGCGTCCCGTTGTTTGGAACAATTTAGATTTAGATATAGAAGTACAAAACTGAAGTGGTAAAAGACGTGAACTGAATGGGGTACCTATGTTTCAGTATTCAGTATGTAGATAATATAGTCAAGAATTGTTAAAAATCGACTTCGTATAAATAGACTTTCCTTACCTGGAATTGAAACAGTGAATCCTCGTGGAGTATAAGCTTCTACTGTCGCGGCAGGAACTTCAAATTGACCATTTGTGCATGCCACGAACAAAATACTGCAAATAAGAATTACCGGTAACATGATAATAACCTACCAATTCTATCTCATCTTAACAACTAAAATGAATTCTGTATAAATATTGATTTTGATTCTACATTATCGAGACGGAGCTAATGCTAATGTAAATAATTGACCTCCCGGTTTGCACTTGTGGACATACACTGTGATTTAACTGCACCACTTTTTAAAATTATTCAGATTGACGAATATAAACGATCAGATCATCACAGTAATAATCCAGTCACAGTACAGATATTTAAATTGTAACTAATAGCACAGCTTCATCGAATATTATCTATATTATTTTAAACTGTGCACAGCTTAGGTATATTTACGATGTTAATAGGTATAACAAGTTTTTACGAAAGCGTTTGAACATGTATTTTGTTTTGGAATACCTTACGCAAAGATAATAATCTTTGCATTACGGATTACCTATTTCTTGCAAATCTTACCACTAAAATCTGTAGTATAATTATTCACAAATTCGAAACGCTATCTTGAAAATAAAAGGCGTGCAGCTAATATTTAAGCGAAAATACCATTTATTGTATATATATATATATATATATATATATATATATATATATATATATATATTATATACTTTATAAAGTCAATGGAAAATACAAGTTCCATGAAATCAGATAACTACTTGCTTCTTGTTTTCAACTTAAAAGAATATAATTCCCTGATCTGTGGACTCTATTATTAGCTAAAGGCTAAAGGAGATGGTAGTTATCTACCATCTCTTTTAAAATTAACATTCCGAGATAACCTAGGTTAACAAAAAAAAACTACACTATCTGTGTGCGTGTGCCTGTGGTATTTTTCGTGTGAAAGCAGCTAATCGCCGGATTTAATTAAGGATTAAAAATCAGTTAATGCGTAGCTTAAAATATATACAGACCTATATCCATTCTGTCTAATTTCTGATTGTAAGTCTTTGTTTGTATCATGATGGTAGGATCTTTCAGCTTAGATTAGTTCCTTGTCTAGTCTTTGAGTATGATATTGCACATTATAATTTGTTAATCTACACTTACAACTAGGTATATTAGCATTATGACTGACTCTTGTAACGGTGCCTATGATGACAATGCATTTAACTTTTGTGATTATTATGCATATATTTATGATTATGCTGTATAAACCCGGCTTACGACAAGCAGATGCGCGCACGATGATTCTCATTGGCTCGGTATAAAAGGGAATTAACGTATGCTGTTCGTATTCCCTACATCCTACATCACTATCACTACTAATCTGATCTTGCACAGTGCTGCCGCGGCTTGTTTTCAAAACGTACTGAGTCTCTGACAGAAAACGTACTGAATTCGTAAAAAACGTACTGAATGGCGGGAAATTCAAAAATCTATCAAGAGTTTTTATTGAAAATAGCGTTTTGTGCATTTCAAAACTATTGATAAATGAAATGAAATATTTGTTTTATTATAACAAAGAAAAACCAAAATAAATTTAACTCACAACAACAGAATACATAAATTGGTTCATATTAATTATTAGCTACATTTTAAATAAAATCAAATAATTAATTTATCGGGGACCTCCCATGAAAAACAAGTATTATTTTTTAATATTTCTTTAGAATGAAGTAAGTTTTCCAGTGCAGATACATTTAAACTGTTTCTATATTTGTTTTTTATTATGCTCAGAATAGAAAATATTCTTTCAGCTGCAGCACTACCATGTGGTAAGCTGATCATTGCCTCAAAGAATATGATTAAATTTTTAAATATACATTCTTCCCTATGATTTTTACATTTTCTTATAAAAGCAATTACATGTTCCACATTTTTAAATCTTCGTCTGCTTTATATTCAGAAAGAAGTCGCCATTCCAGATTCAAATCTTCAATGAAATCAACTTTTATTATATTTGGAAATATCCCCACTAACCGCGATAAACTAGACTTATCATCATTAAACATATTCCTGATGTCTAATACATTTGTAATTTTATTAAGGACTTCATTGGAAAAATCGACCCTTGTTCTAATTTCTGAACACAACGTCACATAAAAGTTTAAATAATTTACCCGAACTTGATCGACCTCTGTCTTGGATAATTTATGTAAATTATTGGCAAGTGTCAGTTCAAAACTAGCACCGAGGTAAATATCTTCAACCTTTTTAAAATAATCAGGATTTGGAGGATTAATATTATTAATTGGAACGGTATTAACTATTTCATTCTTTAAATAAAATTTTGAAATCATTTTGAAGTTCATGGATATAGTGGGAATTATTTTGTCTATTCTAGGCGATTCGCTTTGGAATTCTAAGTTCATTTTACAAATAATTTTTAAAATATGATTCAAAAATTGAAAATATAATTTAAACATTAGGTTATTTAAATTTTCCAATATTTCCCTGGCTCCATAAACATTTTCAACTAGCGATTCATTTTGAAAGTAGAGCGATAAAGCGTTCCACTGTTCCAATATTCGACTGACAACAGCCTCCAAAGAAAGCCACCTTGTCTGCGCCGGTCTCAACATTTTGTGCGGTTCAGCTCCAACAAAGTGCTAAAAGTCTTTGAATTCGTGTTGCGTCTTTGCGCGTGTGAAATAATTATAAATACTACGTGCAAAATCTTCTATTTGATTTGGAAATGTGGCACATGCCTTAGAGGCACATAAATGTAGTGAATGTGAAAGGCAACCGACACATATATTGGGCAAAATCCCCTGAAATTTAGCCTTTACTTTATAGAGTTTATCCACCAGCCACTAGAGGGCAGCAGTAAGAAAGTTTAATTTTTAATTTAAGAGTAGATCCCCTATTTTTCAATTTTTATTAATTTCTTGCAGATTGTGTTTGCCTTTATTGCCTTTTTGGGATTTCGTACTGAAAATGAGGGGTTTTTCAAAACGTAGTACTGACGTACCGAATTTGTTAATTTCGTACTGAATTCAGTACAATTGTACTGAAACGGCAGCACTGATCTTGCAGTATACATGTGAAAAAGTATGGTCTGACCGCGCCGCTGCGCAGTCAGACGAATTTTGGGAGTTGAGATTGTAATCGAAGTGTGGTCTTGCCAGATTTAAAACACACATATTATGTTGAAACGGTTAAATATTTGGCGCCTAATTTTTGGCCGTTATATGTAAATGCTACTCTAGTTTATACACCTAGTTGCTGTATTTATGTGATTTATATTTGTGTGAATTAGTTCGATAACAGTCATCGTTAGGTTAGGTTAGGTGCAGGAGGTTGGGGGTAAAATGCTGAATATGGAAGGTTAGGTAGCAGGCAGGGATGTGTTGTAAGTGTGTAATAGTAATTATCAGGAAAGTGGGTGTAGAAAGCTGGATTGAGATGAGATGTAGTAGGCATATAGTTGTTAGTTTGATAGCAGTCATTGTTAGGACAACACATCCCTGCCTGCTACCTAACCTTCCATACTCAGCATATTACCCCCAACCTCCTGCAATGATTACGTAACAAAGCCTGCTATCGAACTAATATAACAACTTACGTGCCTATACTACATTTCATCTCAATCCTACTTTCGACACTCACCCTCCATTCCTAACTCTTCCTGATCATCACTATTACACCCTTACTACACATCCCTGCCTGCTACCTAACCTTCCATACTCAGCATTTTACCCCCAACCCCCTGCAATGATATAATAATTACATCCACTGTATAAATCAAAAAGTATAAACTGTGTAAGCCCTTACTCACTCTAATCTTGAACGAAAACAGGATAAAGTTGGGCACAGATTTCTGACAATCAAAACAAGTGTAAAATATGCCATGTGTTTTAACATGCAGTTAAATATTGAGAATCGGGAATAGGCTACTTTTGGTGAGGCTCCTTTGAAGGGAAACATTTTTAAAATAGTTCCCAAATCGTCACATTTTTCATTAAAGTAAAGTCAGTAGAAAAGAAAACAGATTTGTGTGCTATTCTTATGGAATCTACTCGATTAAACAACATACCAACTTACAATGCTTTGCTGCCAGAATGTCTTTCAAATTATCTCTATCCTACACCTCGTACTTATTATTCGCGCAATAGCGTAATTAATCCGAAATCTGTTTACAACCGAAACACGTGAATATGCTAATTTAAACATAAACTCAATTTCCCCAAGTTTATTTTATTTTATTTTTGTTAAAATAATTTCTTTGTCGAAAAAAATCAATATTAATGATATTTCATTCAATTCAATTTATTCAAAATCTGGCAACATCTAAGGAAAATTACGAAAAGCGCCGTTGCCACACTTTATTTGAAAAATTCAATCTACTAATTCTTTCCGCAATAGCGTAATCAATCCGAATTCAATTTATACACTCAAAACAACTTCAAATACCCATTTAACCACAAACTTAAATTATCCAAACTTTATTTTCAAATTTCTTTCACAAAAACTTTACTTTCAATTCACTTTCACGAAAATATTCTTCCCGATAAATATTATTACATATTTTATATACTAGGTCAAAATCAATCTGACAACAAAGCAACAATATAGATGAACTATTATTGCAGTGACAATTATGACAAGTGGCATTTTGAAATTAAAAAATAAATTATACCTAATTAATTAAAAAATGTGTATTAAAATAGAAACATTTGCTCAAAATCATTCTAACATTAGTAATTGTACGATAACTATATTCTTTTAATACCTAATACATATTATTTCTACCTACCGAACATCTTAGTTTATATTGTAAACATCTATTAGTGGTTGCTGCCTATAAACACCTACATAAATTAAGCATTACCAGATCAAATGTAAGTATTTTTATCATAGAAGCAGCATAATATAAAATATTTTATACTAACTAATCAATTAGGTACGTACACGAAATAGAAACATGGGTACAACTAATAATGTTTCCAAAAGAAAATGAATATTATGTAATCGGAAGCAAGCGACTTGAAATGGTAAACAAGGTTTAAGATAGCTTTTGAATCAATAAAGGTTTCTGAAGTTATATTCTGCTAGAGTTGAAAAGGTGATAATTGTCTAACATATTTATTTAACATAAGTAGTCTAAAAATTCATTTGTCGTGTTTTAGATCAAAGAAGAATAACCCAAAATAGCAGAAATTGTTTTGAAATCAAGCACATAATGTACTGGATGGTATTAACGTGGTATTCCAAGTATTCAGTCAATGAGAGAAAACCATTTATAATTTTGCATTTATATATTTTTTTATAAGTAGTAGTGTTTATTTCACCCAATATTAATGTATACAATAATATAATAAGTAATAATAAGTCGTAACATAAAAGTTATTACAGTTTGTTGTTTTTCAAATAAATATTCACTTAACGATCAGCTGGGCAGCTATTCTTGAAAACCAGGGAGTAGAACAATTGTGAGGCGAGGCAAAGTCTATTAAATTAGCACAGCTTTGCCTCACTTCTATGTTCACTTGAACTGATGTAATAGGGGTAATTGCCACTCATTTTCAACATAACTTTTTCAGTTAATTGTCAACGAAGCAAAATGCTTGATAGATAACAAAAGTCAATGTTACCAACATACAAAAAATAAAAACATGTGAACTAGAGGTGTAAGGTAATAAAACTGTCGATAGTGTTTTTGATTCTTTAAATAATCAGCTGTAGCAAAAACGTTAAGTCATCGTAAATATTAAATATACTGTGGTTAAGTGTAGAATAAATTAAAAAAACCATATACAGGGTCATACAGAAAAATATATTAGTTTTACAACGCTTAAATTTTTTAGAGCGAAACAAAAAAGTTAGAAAACTTTTGATTTTTTGTAGTATGTTAGAATGGTTTCATACATTTTTTTATACAGGGTGAAATCATTTTTAGGAAAAATTATTTATTATTAAGACAGAGAAAATTCAAATTTTACTGTCAAATTTACTATATGAGATCAGTTTATAAACAAATATATAAACATAAAATAATAACTATAATTACAGGGTGTCCCAAATTTTTTGCCTTAGTGTTAAGAGCACGTTTTTTTAGCAATTCTTTAGAGTGAAACGTACAAATATTAAGAACTTTTACATTTCCAGAATAACCGCCTACAATTTAGATAAAGGGATACTCAAAAATTTTTATATTTATATTTTATAGTTTTTTAGAATGGTTTCATGAAATTATTGCACAGAATGGCTCAAAAATGTTTCATAAGAATTTTTTATATATTTTTTCACAGTATTTTTAGTTAGAATGGGGTCATACATTTTTATACAGGGTGTATGTATACAATACTGGTTCCATTTATTTGATCAGGTTTTTAAACCATATTTTCAGCAACAGGTTACTTTTTTTTTATTAATTTATTTAACTTTTGAGTTTTCTTAGTTTGTTAGAGCGGTGTCATAAAATTTATTTATATACAGGGTGTCTCAAATGTAATTCTGTTTATGTGATTAGGTTTTCAACCCATATTTTCAGTTTTTTTTTATAACCCTCGATGACTTTTGTCATAGATAAGACTACCACAAAACGACTGGGAAATCCCAAAGGGATTTCTTGTTTATAATATAAAATTGTATTATTTATCTATCAGTCGATATAGTAAATAGATACCAACCTTGCAACATCGCTAGAGTAGTGACACTTTTTCACCTAAAATTCGTCTGACTGCGCAGCGGCGCGGTCAGACCATAATTTCACACATGTATACTGCAAGATTACCCTCACCCCTCACTACATAAAATAATTGATGTTTATGTTTGAAATCGAATAATGTAAATTGTAAATACATTTTTCATATAAAAATACTCTCTTAAAGGTATCTTTTTATTTATAATGATGGCTTTGTTTCTTGTTTCATGTAAACGCGTTAGATTGGCCTAGGTACTACTTCAACCATATCGAGAAAAGATGCAATCCCAATTTGGAGAACCACCTCCTCAATATAGTCCGGGTCCACCGACAGGTAAGTTTGATATGAATTTGTTTAAAATCTACATTTTTCAATGCAAGACTAGTATGTGGCATATTCATCCTCATTCTGCTATGACACACAACACAAAGTACGTCCGTGCTTATTGGGCAATAAAATTCTTTGTATTTGAAAATAGTACCTACTCGCATCCAAGAAAAGGTTGAAAAGGCAAATAAAAGCGAGGATTCGATATGGATTTTTATCTTAATTAAGTATCAGCAACCATGAATTTAACATCAATAGAAGTAGAAAATGTTAAGGTTAGGTACGGTAATGTATATTCTTTTAGTTTCCTATTTGGTGTACCTACTACCTACCTAAGTACTAGGTAGGTACATATTACATTTTTTAATTTGTGTATCATAAAAAATAATTGGTTCATAAATAATTAGGTAGGTAAGTAATTAACTACATTGATTATTTCAATGTCTCTAAGTAAAAGGTACACATAAGCTGAGTAATAATAATTATCAAAGAATTCTGAACCTTGTATATTTAATAAAAGCTATAAAAATGTTGTACTAAATTTTCATATAAGTAAGCGTAATTCTTAGTCTATGATTTAAATTAATAATTACCTATATATGTGTTAATAGGTAGGTATATTAATAATCTCTTAATTTAATACCTAATACTTTTAAAAAATATTGGTTAATTTAATAAGTTTCAAGTAGGTGCCTACTACCTACCTACAAACATACAGTGCTTTCATTTTAAAACTTGCCACCCAGAATAACTGGTCATCTAAAGTAGACACGATATTCAGCAAGAACATGTCGATATTGTTCTTAAGGGGGAATTTCAAAACCACTGTTGATTGAAGTTTGTGTTCCATCCCTTCACCCTCAGGTTTTTTCTATGAAAATAGGCCCGATTATCTTGTGCCCCCAGAATTCCTGCCCATACAATGACCTTAATGATAATGATTTTCATTATCTCAATACCTACAATTGTTTTTCTTGACAAATCCATTCAAGAAAAATGTCGCAAGGTTTTGTTGACAAATGTGAATTAAGTATCTGTTATTTTTCAAAAAACTATATAATAGAAAATATACCAACACTGGTTTTGAAGTTTCATCTCAAAAACTAAATCGACGTGTTTTTACCGAAACTCATATCTTCAGATGACGAGTAATTCTGGGTGGCAAATTTTAAAATAAATGAAAGCAAGTAGGCTAGCTACATACCTACTACTACGATTTTGTAGGTGAACAGTAATTTATTCGGATTTTCTAAAACAATAATATCCTAGCATTTGGCAAATATATTATTATGCATCTAAAGGAATTAATAATAGACTTCTATAGGGTGAGTCAGTTTTTAAAATTGAAAAATCCTTTTTTATTTATATTTTTCCTAAACATTAATGAAATTTATCATTAGTTTTCTCTTTAAATCTCTGTGGAACAAAGTTAAAATTGTAGAGACGGGTAAATTAGGGGTGAATTCCTACTCTAAATTAGTATGTATGGTATTTTTCAGTTCGAACAAAACTAAAAATTTGATGCCAAAAAGACTTTCTTGGTGATTGATGAGAAGGCCAGTGATTGATTTTAAAATTAAAAATTCGTGCTGATAGCAAAAATCTCTCGTAGCTAGACGAATTAACAACATTAGTTATTTGATTTTAATCTAGAATATGCACAGGCAGTTTTTTTCTAGAAACTTTTAACATTTCCAAACCAAATTTATTTTTTACTAGAATAGTGATAAGGAAATGTTTATTTTCTTAGGGGCTCATAATTTTCCCTACCAACAACCCACAGCGCCACCACTGGCCACTTACAATATCTACACTCAACCGCCAAGATATGGAGCCACATCTCAAACCACCATTCTCATACAAGAACCGGAAATCATTGTAGTCGGTGCATGTCCGGCTTGCCGTATTGGAATCCTACAGGATAATTTCACATGCCTAGGACTTTTGTGTGCTATTTTCTTCTTCCCACTAGGGTTGTTGTGTTGTCTGTTATTAAGGGAGAAGACATGCTCGAACTGTGGAGCTAATTTTGGATAGAAAATGAATACCTATGTCTATTTATTTTATAACATTTTAAAAATATAATTTAAATATATACCTAACTATGGTTGTTGAGTTTGAGGTGTTTGCCACCTATATAGGAATATCCTTATGGGGTACCTAATGATTTTACAGAAGTACCTAGTTAAAATTACAATTTTCTTACATCCATAATACCCAATACCGTATTTTAGTATAGTCCTTAACTATTATTAATCGTTTCATGTCAAATAAAGTGAATTTGAATTACCTACTCATTACCAAATTCCTAATAAAAGTAATTTATTTCTACTTTGACATTTTTACGTGCACACATTATTCATTGTTTCCGATTCTGAATATGAACGTAGGTCTACCTACCTACCTACCTAGGTAATCCATCAACTAATGTAAGATCGAATCTTTTTTAATGGTCGTCCTTATTGTCGCAGTCGTACGTAATTTCATATTTACATCACATAATAGGTTCTTATGTTATGTAACTAAGTATTTATTTAGTACAAGTAATTGCCATAAAACGTGATTGCACAATAATTATTGGTCATTACATCCAAATTCCAAACAAAGCAACGGGAGCATCAATGGAATAACTGAATAATATGAAACGAATGAACTAAGCAATCAAACAATAAATACATTAGCCAAAAATTAATAAAAATCCAGGCTAGTCTAAATGTTAACCATAAACTATTTTTAATTAGGTGCCTAATTTTATTGTGTTAGAAATAAATTATGAAGTTATTATTTTTTGTTGATAACAACATATTTATGTATTTGTTACATTTATTTAATTATTTATTTACATCAATATAAAATTTATGATTCTGGGCGTATTTTGGAATAGTTGACATAAAAATAGGGAAATTTTTCTTTCACAATAAGCCCATGGGTGTCCAGTAAATCCGAGGATTTTAGTCGAACAAAAAAAAGTACAATAAAAATATCAATGCCTATGATGGGGTTATTTGAAAAGTTGGTAAATAAATTCAATTGAAAAATGGATGAAACGACAACACTTGACGGCCATTGCTCGTGCATATTTAATGTCTATAAAGATGTTTAATTACGAATATTGAGTTATAGTCATCCAATATGTAGGTATACCTACGTCATGCACGGAAACAACGTGACTTTATCCATTAGTCGGTATTGGTCTGATGAAAACCCACATTTACTTCACCAAGTTTACACTCAACATCCCCAGAAAATAAATGAGTGGACTGGATTTTAATTTTTTTTGTCTACCGAGAAATCACACACATTCTTGAACATAGTGACCGTTTCAATGAGATTAAGTTGACATTTCAACAAGTCGGGACACGTCCGTACCAAATCCTAGCTGTTTGTCAGTATTTACTTAGATGGAACCTCTCCTGGTGTATAGATAGAAGAACGAGGTCCGTACTACAAAAAATCTAATTTTGTCAAAAAATGTCCTCATCGCACACAAAATAGACGTGTCCAAGAATTTTTTCGTAAACATACATTACATACACGAAAAGTCATCTGGTTCGTTTTTATTGGACTACCCTGTATATATATTATGTATATAAGCAACCGAATCAAAGAAGCGTGTAGTCTCTTTAAATGAATGAATTGAAACGGTATTATCTTCCATCTATATATATAAAAAATGATTTACATTTTCTAAACAGTTTATGTAGCTACCTATGTGTGCTACAATTGTTATTCAGTTAGATAATATAATAATACTTACTACCGCTTTACCCAAACAGAGAATTATCTTTAATTTAGGTACCTAATTATTATAATTAGTGAAAATGGTTTTCCTCATTGAATGAAAGACAGCGGTTCATTCATTTTGCTTCGCTCTATCCTGCTGGTTGGATATGAGAGACACATATGAAATTGAGTCTTTTATGATAAAAATAAAAGATAAATAGGTAGGTAGGTATAGATATACCTATACCATACCTAGTTGAAACATTGACAAAATTACTCATTGACTCGATTTTGATATTAATTGCCCATTAGGTAGGTATAATGAATGATATGATATTATTTAAATTCTGTTTATTAATTTTATTTTCAATTATAAAAATGTTTATAGCTAATTAGGTATGTAGTTGTGGTCACGCCTGAATAATACTTTTGCTACTACTTACCAAGTGGCACGAGTAAAATGTTAAATACGTAAACATGATTAATAAAAAGGTTTCACTCAGTGTGACTGCGTTTATAAAATTCTACTTGAAACTCACTTAGTATAAGTTTCTCAAAAATTATTGATATATTTTTAGTGCACGAGTTAGACAATTTCATGAATTTTCTGTCTTGAAACAGACCTCGTATTATTAAAATTATGACAGTATAATCGATGACTTAGGTACCTTTAATTTTACTCTGTGATAGACTCTATTGCAGTTCGTACAATTGCTGGTTGACATTGACTGTTAACACAACAACAATAATCACAAAGATTATGTCCTGCGTGACAAGCAGAACCTTTGGCGGAGAGTAATTGGAGTATTTTTTATCTGCTTTACAGCGATACGTCACTTTTGATATTTGCCCCCATAATTCTCGAGAAAATAGTGTTTAAAAGTTCGCCAGTTAGGTTGTTGGAAACTATATTCTTATAAAAATGTAATATAAAGTAATTGGGTACTTTAACACATTGGTAGAGCGTTCGCATTTTTGAATAAAGTAGTTAGTTTGTTACGTTAGTTTATTGGAAATAATGAAAATAATACAATTATAATAATAATTATTATTAAACTTCTGTTTCGTTACGCAGGTCATATATTTGTGATTATAATATATCATGTCGGGAAAGCGTTGGGGCGACCCAACCTATTTTTTTTTTTTTTTTTTCAAGTATCTACCTACCTATAGGTATAACATCTTTAGCCATTCTTAGTTTAGTTTATTTACCTCATATAGGTACCTATACCTACCTACATTAAGAAATGTGTTTGAAAGATAAAATAAAAAAAATCCCGTATCACTTATAACACGAAACGGTAGGTAATTCAAATCGAATAGGAATATCCCGCCACGGTCAGCGCACCTAACTCATTATCTAAAACTAAACAAAAATTTCTTAAACCATGAATTTCCCTATTATTTTACCCAGAACGACAAGGTGACTATAATACTCACCATCACGTGGTACATCATAAACACTTATTTATATCGCTTCACAGCCACACACAATGCTCAATGTTTTACAGTCGTCACTAGTTGACGAGGTACCTTCACTTTTTTTTTTTCTTCCAATAAGTAACTATAACAACAACTGTTTTTAGTACTTACTTACGTTCTTTAATATAAACAATAATAATGGGTACCACAGATCAGTTAGAAATACACAGTAATGAAGAACTAATTGTTACCTCCGTAAAGGACTCTACTATTCCATCGTCATGTGAAGATGAACAGTTTACTACGTTATTGCAAACCAACATTGATCTGAAGCCCATGTCTATTAACAACAATACCAGGACATTAGCAACAATTGAAAGTTTACCTACAAGAAGTGAACATGAAGATTTCTTCAAGCGATGTGTCGAAGTTATGTTGAATGAAGCTGTTTTTGAAGGCACGAAACGTCAGAATAAAGTACTTTCCTACCAGGATCCAGATGAATTACAAAAGATTTTCAATTTTAATTTAAACGTTGAAGCCAATACACATGACGAATTAATAAAACTTATGAAAGATGTTATTAAATACTCTGTAAAAACTGGACATCCATATTTTGTGAATCAGTTGTTTTCCTCGGTGGATCCCTATGGACTTATGGGACAATGGTTGACTGATGCATTGAATCCGTCGGTATACACGTATGAAGTGGCTCCTGTGCTCACGTTAATGGAGGATATAGTTCTGAAGAAAATGAGGGAGATTGTGGGATGGACGAATGGCGATGGTGATGGGATATTTTGTCCAGGGGGTAGTGCTGCAAATGGATATGCGATTAGCTGTGCAAGACATCAGACAATGCCCGATATAAAAGTAAGCAAAAATTAAGACACTCTTATTTAAACTAAACAAATTATCTTATTATATATGACTGAATTATAATAAAATTCTTCGCATAAGATTGTGAGTAGAACAATCTTAGAAAACTTAAACATAAGTAAGAAAATCAGCAGCCTTCAATTACTCGTAGCAATTTCAGTTTTAAATACCTATCTTGACAAATCAATTCGGTTGTGAAGAATTATTAGATTAGGTACCTATAATAATTTTCAGTTACCCGAGATAAGTAGGTAGGTACGCTATATAGATATAGGTACTTTAGTATCTATACTGTTCAATGTACAAATTAACAAAAAACAATTGATGCATGCATAATTAATGCAACTGAAATTTTACAATCTAACGGAATTGAAATATTACAAAATACTATGGGACTGTTATTGCCTTGAATTTTTATTTTGAGGCCGAAAAATACTAATGCAACAGTAATATGATTAATAGTTAATTAATAACTTGACTTAGGTAGGTATGAACGTTTATTTGTAGGTATTTACTAATTAGTAACAAATTTTATTTAATTGCTTTATTATAGTTTTTAAATTTGTTATTTATTATTCATGATTACTTGTTCTAGAGTAGAACAGTCTATGATTCTCAAGGGAATCAATAAAGCGTAAGTTAATTATGTGGGTATAAGAGATTATTAATAGCCTATAAGGGTTATTCAATAATTAAAACAAACCAGTGTCGGTAAATGTTGGAACTGTCATTTTGCATAGTATATTTTAATAATAGTGCGCTTAGTTCGCATATAAATAAGAAACTACTAAATTATATACTCACACATTGATTTGCAAAACAACCCCTTAGCCACAGTTAAAATAATATACAGTTGGTTCTCATCGTGTCGATACGTCTGATGTTCAGGTCTACAATGCAATTCGCCGCGCTTATAGTTATAGTATAGTATATAATATAGTAGCGGGCCAGAAATGTAGCTGGGAATGCGACGATTGATGCCGTTTTCAGCGTCTACTGGACCTTCTTGTCTATACTTAATATTCGATGCCCCCATCGTAAATATAATAATATAAGTTGAAATATACTGTGCCCCTAGTGACATATGTCGAAATAGTATAGTATTGTGCAACAAGCACGAAATGATATTAATAATTTATATAATTCGCCTTTGCTACTTTTTCGATGACTATGTATATAAGTTTGAAAAATGCACAAGTGTATTTACATTAGCTAAACACAATCTTTTAAAAAATATATCATTTTAGGTAATACAATAATCTACTAGAAAATGTTAAATTGTTTTTTTTTATGTTTGTATTTTCTATTTCTTTGGTATAGCAATGAATTGCAGATACCTGCTCTGTTTGAATAAAGCTGTACTACAGTCGCTCACATTGTGCAACAATTTTAAGTTACAGTAGAAAATGAACTACCACGTTACGTTAATAATATATTTCGCTATTCTTCATATTTTGACAGTTTTCTTATGGTGATTAATTATTTATATTTCAGACCAAAGGCCTATATTCCATTCCTCGACTAGTCTTGTTCACATCAGAAGATGCACATTACTCAGTTAAGAAAATGGCTTCATTCTTAGGTATTGGAACAGATAATGTATATTTGATTGATACAGATTGTAGAGGAAAAATGGATATCACTGATTTAGAAAGCAAAATAGAACGGTCCATTGCAGAAGGTATGGTTTATTTATTTGACAAAAATAAAAATATTATTATAATATAAAGATATATTTTGTTGTAATTGACACGTTATAAAAGGAGAAAAGAGGTATACGTATAGGCCTAAGTAATCTTTGGCAAATGCTGGTTTTGGAAAAAGAAACGCGCAATAAAGTGAAAACATTTGAGGATAAAGTTAATATCCTATTAAAGAATATGCGTTGTGGACAAAAATACCTTAGGTACACATAATAAATTCACTGCCTAATGATTATATTTACAAATCATTTCTCATCCATCATTCTTCTCGTATGTTAAAACTATTTTACCATTGTTTTGAAGGTGGCAAACCATTTATGGTAAGCGCAACAGCTGGTACAACCGTCATAGGAGCATTTGATCCACTGGACAAAATAGCACATATTTGTAAAAAATATAATTTATGGTTTCATGTAGACGCTGCATGGGGTGGCGGTGCTTTAATGTCACCAAAATATACACATTTACTCAAGGGAATTGAAAGGTAACTTAAAATTGTGGAAATATTTGTCATAAAATCATATGCTTTATTATGATTTATTGTCGCGAATTTTCCTTATACAAGCTCCAACAAATAAAGCAACTAAAATATACAATAATTTACAGTTAGACAAAGCTATACACAAAAAATAAAACTGCTCCTTTATGGACGCCCTATGTACACTAATTGTATTTCGGATAATATTCGAGCTAAATTCTATAGCCAAAATGAATGTCGCATTTTCTGACAGTTCTTTAATATTTACCAATACTTATATATGTTCATTTTGCAATGGTCTCTTATTCAAATCAATCCTCTACGTCTTTTACGCATTAATTTTAAAACGTCACTGTCTTTTTTATGCCAAGACCTAGGTATTCTTGTCCAAATAGAATAACGTAATTTTTCCAAATAAGTTTTTGTTTTTTTAAGTTTTCACTCTCTTTTTATCTCATTCACCTACACCCTAAAAGTTACAAAATCTAACCAATAGTAATTTGGTTAAAATCCTTTCGGCCGTTTGGGTGGGTAAGTAGGTAATCGCGTATACGATCTGACAGAATGGCAGATAGAGATTTTTGAAAATTCTTATTTGCGTCTGAAATAACACGTATTCCCGGTGAAAAATACTTTTTTTTTATGAATCCAATAGCTTCTCCATAATATTTTATATGGGAAATGGGTATTGCAGGCTATGGTAAGGTAAAATAATATTAAATCATAATTATTATGGTTTCAGGGCTGACTCAGTGACATGGAACCCCCACAAATTATTAACAGCTCCACAACAATGTTCAGCATTTCTCCTCAGACACAAAAATTTATTATCTGATGCACATTCAGCTAATGCTGCTTATCTTTTTCAAAAGGACAAATTTTATGACACCAAATACGACGTAGGTCAGTAAGCATAATATAAATAAATTGATGATTTTCCATATTTTTGATAAAAATTTAAAATAATTGTTATTAATGAATTGCTTGTTACATAAAGTAACAAGACTCTCAGTTATGTAACAAGCAATTCATTAATAAAGCCTCCCGCAAGAGATTCGGGCGTATCTAATGTTGGCAATAGGATATGATGGAGTTGATGCCTCTCGTCCGGCCATCGTTTGTGAACTGTGTTTCACCGGGCATATTGCCTGCTCACACTAGATGTCGCCAAAAACATCTCTTAGAAATATGATTGTTGATGATAATTTTGTTGAAATAAAGATTTAAATGAAAGTTAATTTGGCTCGGCTATAAAAACAGTGTTTTCCTAATTTAAGGTGACAAACATATACAGTGTGGTAGACGTGCTGATGTTTTGAAATTTTGGTTCATGTGGAAAGCAAAGGGTACAGATGGGCTAAGGCGACACATCGAAAAGACTTTTAATAATGCGAAATTTTTCTTAGATACAATTCGGAAAAGACCTGGGTTTGAACTGGTCATTCCAGATCCTGAATGCACCAATATATGCTTTTGGTAAGGTGTAGCTTCTTATTAATTGTTGGTATTAAAATTAATCCCTCAATTATCCAGGTATGTGCCGCCAAACCTTAGAGATTGCAAATCCGATCCAGACTACAATCAACGACTGAACAAAGTGGCTCCGAAAATTAAGGAGAAGATGATGAAAGAAGGAACAATGATGGTCACTTATCAACAGCACAAGGATAAACCAAACTTCTTTAGAATAGTTTTTCATAATTCTGGTTTGAACCACAGTGACATGCTCTATTTAGTTGAAGAATTTGAAAAATTGGGAACTGATATACAAGTTTAATATCTGGTACCTACTTTATTTGTGAAATGTGTATATTATTTCTATTGTGATTCATTCTGTGATTTTCGAAAACAAATAAAATGTTTTCTTTATTTGGTTGGCAGTTTCTCTAATGAAAATTCCTGGTGGCAGCCAATCAAAACCGTCAATCAATACCGCTCATCGACCATTGGCGCAGTTCAATGCGCGGGTCATAAAAAGAGATAGATACGCCTCCATTTTGAACCTAAATATGTTAGCAACAACATTTTATAACCTATTTTGTAAAAATTAGAAAGCAATGAAATAACTTGGCAACAAAACCACATCAAAATGGCGGTTTCTCGATCTCCCTTTATTCTGTTGTGCAATTGGTCGCGCATACGGTGTTTATAAAGACAATGATAGGGTTATTCTTTCGTACTGAACTAAGTGAACAATCTGATCACTGTCATTTCATTCACGAATGTGCGTATTCTTTCGACATCAGTTACTTCTACAACTGGTGATCCAACTGAATAAAATTCCTACCCCCTTTCCCCTTACTGCTCAACCTTTAGGTACCGGTTAGTTTATTCAATTAACAGTTAACCTCTAAAAGTATTGAATATTGAGAGATCATAATTTCGAATCAAACGAATAAATTAGTAAATTTTAAAACATGGATAATAATATCCTGGAAGAAATAATTTTCCAGTTTTCAGAGCAGATTTGGTTGTTTTGACAAGTTTTCGAGGTTAAGTGAAAGACAATCACAAAAAAGATGATCTTTCGGTTTCGCCAAATATTCAGTTCAGTATAATCATATTCAGTTTAATCACATTCACTTGTTCAGATCAATCACTACGAAAGAATAACCCTATTATTGCATTATGGAATCGAAAACTAAATTAAAACCCTCCTGATGGTGAAAAAATAATTACTCCGAAACTATTGAGCCTGCCATATCGGCCTTTCAGAATTGGTTAGATAACAACATGGGCAATATAATGTATATACTCGCTATCACTTGCAGGCCGTCGCAAGGGCGTACCAAAGCCTCAAAAGATAGCAGCCAAAATCCTCCTGATGGTGAAAAAATAATTACTCCGAAACTATTGAGCCTGCTATGTCATCCTTTCACAATTGATCAGATAACAACATGGGCAATATAACGTATATACTCACTATCACTTGCAGGCCGTCGCAGGGGCGTACCAAAGCCTCAAAAGATAGCAGCCAAAACCCTCCTGATGGTAAAAACTTGATAACTCCGAAACTATTGAGCCTGCCATATCGGGCTTTCTAGAACCAGCAACCTCTGATTGTATACTGTTTTACAACAGAGCGAGAAAAAAGTCGACTATGGCGCCATCTCGTGACTAACGCTCAAAGCCTTGGGTGTCTAGAAACAGAAACCCATAATCTGTTTTGGCTTAGTTCCGCTATTTTCCAACGGATGGCGCCACAGTTGTGAAAATCTAGATACAGAATCCTATAATCTGGATTGTCTTAGTTCCACCCTTTTCCAGCAGGTGGCGCCACATATCACACAGATGTGGGGAAAGATGTGGGGTTTCTATATACCACATATGAATTAAAGAACTGAGATCACAATAAACAAATCTTTATTATAAATAATACTCTCACACGTAAAAACAAATACAAATATATATTGCGGTTAACTATATTAATTTCGTACACTAGGCAATACCATACACATAACTGAAGTAAAGATCAAATGTTTTCTCTAGATGCGTCCCTTCACTGTTGCTGCCAACTTATAGTTGGTAACCAGTAATTGTTACCAACATATGTGTAGTGGTTTCCCCACACAGACAATGGATTGATAGACTTTTAGAGTGTAATAAAACCAAAATTTTTCATAGTACATTAATTTATTTACAGTTAAACAAAAACAAAAGAGAATTGGTTAGATAACAACATGGGCAATATAACGTATATACTCGCTATCACTTGCAAACCGTCGCAGGGTCGTACCAAAGCCTCAAAAGATAGCAGCCAAAACCCTCCTGATGGTGAAAAAATAATTACTCCGAAACTATTGAGCCTGCCATATCGGCCTTTCAGAATTGGTTAGATAACAACATGGGCAATATAATGTCTATACTCGCTATCACTTGCAGGCCGTCGCAAGGGCGTACCAAAGCCTCAAAAGATAGCAGCCAAAACCCTCCTGATGGTGAAAAAATAATAACTCCGAAACTATTGAGCCTGCCATGTCATCCTTTCAGAATTGATTAGATAACAACATGAGCAATATAACGTATATACTCACTATCACTTGCAGGTTGTCGCAGGGGCGTACCAAAGCTTCAAAGATAGCAGCCAAAACACTCCTGATAGTGAAAAAATAATTACTCCGAAACTATTGAGCCTGCCATGTCATCCTTTCAGAATTGATTAGATAACGACATGGACAATATAACGTATATACTCACTATCACTTGCAGGTTGTCGCAGGGGCGTACCAAAGCTTCAAAAGATAGCAGCCAAAACCCTCCTGATGGTGAAAAAATAATTACTCCGAAATTATTGAGCCTGCTATGTCATCCTTTCAGAATTGATCAGATAACAACATGGGCAATATAACGTATATACTCACTATCACTTGCAGGTCGTCGCAGGGGCGTACCAAAGCTTCAAAGATAGCAGCCAAAACACTCCTGATAGTGAAAAAATAATTACTCCGAAACTATTGAGCCTGCCATGTCATCCTTTCAGAATTGATTAGATAACAACATGAGCAATATAACGTATATACTCACTATCACTTGCAGGTCGTCGCAGGGGCGTACCAAAGCTTCAAAGATAGCAGCCAAAACACTCCTGATAGTGAAAAAATAATTACTCCGAAACTATTGAGCCTGCCATGTCATCCTTTCAGAATTGATTAGATAACGACATGGACAATATAACGTATATACTCACTATCACTTGCAGGTTGTCGCAGGGGCGTACCAAAGCTTCAAAAGATAGCAGCCAAAACCCTCCTGATGGTGAAAAAATAATTACTCCGAAATTATTGAGCCTGCTATGTCATCCTTTCAGAATTGATCAGATAACAACATGAGCAATATAACGTATATACTCACTATCACTTGCAGGCCGTCGCAGGGGCGTACCAAAGCCTCAAAAGATAGCAGCCAAAACCCTCCTGATGGTAAAAACTTGATAACTCCGAAAATATTGAGCCTGCAATATCGGGCTTTCTAGAACCAGCAACATCTGATGGTATACTGTTTTACAACAGAGCGAAAAAAGTCGACTATGGCGCCATCTCGTGACTAACGCTCAAAGCTTTGGGTGTCTAGAAACAGAAACCCATAATCTGTTTTGGCTTAGTTCCGCTATTTTCCAACGGATGGCGCCACAGTTCTGAAAATCTAGATACAGAATCCTATAATCTGGATTGTCTTAGTTCCACCCTTTTCCAGCAGATGGCGCCACATATCACACAGACAATGGATTGATAGACTTTTAGCAAAGATTAATCTACACAATAGATAGTCAGCGTATATGGGAAATAAAACAAAAATTGAAACTGTCTCGACACGAGCTACATCTATTAGAAAAACATGCAACCATGGAAATTATGGAAATTGTAGATGGCGTTATATGTATTGTGTTGAAATAAAATAATCATATGGGCAATGTTAGACAAGGACGAGTATACTTTCCCCTACGAGGTGGGAGTTTGTTTTTATATTATAGGTATCATATATGTACTACTGTGCAGCAGTGTTTTTTGTTTAAAATTATATGGTATACGTATACCTATCTACGTAAAGATTAATGTGTATGGACGAAAATAAAAGAAATTACTATAATAGTATAAATATACAGGGCTGGTTTATTAAATGTTTTCGACAATAATTTTAAATGACTAAAATAATATTATTTTAGTCATTTAATTTTAAATTTCGGATATAAGGATGCATCAAAAAGTTATATTTAAATTAACGAAATTTGGCGTTATAGATAGGACTTCCGGTTATTACCTGATTCAGTTTTAAGGATCAAACTCAAACAGCAGATTCAACTTGTCGTTAACATTATGAAAAAATAAATCTCAGAGGCGGGTAAATTAAAGGGGCATACAGGCGTGAAATGCTACCCTAACTTTTTTATGCACATTTTTTGCGTGTGTTTCAATTCGGAGATGTAAAATCTAACAAATTATATACGTAATAAATGTATCCTTCTGTGGTATTGATAGAAAGTCATCGTTATCGCGTAATATCGATTTTAAGAAATGTTAATATTAAAAAGGCTGTGCTTTTTACAAGTTGCTGAAGTAAATAAGGTTTGAAATTTCCAGCATGACAATAATTATTTAAAAAAATACGGTTTCGAAATGCAGGATGTAAAAAATTAGAATTTTTAATCTGTTTTTAATGAAAATTTAAATCTATTGAGAAATATGGTTCAGGGTTTTTGTGAAATGTATTTTACTCCAAAGATTCTACTCATCGATTATAACCGAATTAATTTACTCAAAAATATCTATACTAGTAAAATAACACAATTATCACAATTAGGTTCAAATTCTGCAACGCCGAATTGAAAAAAAACTTACAGTCTCCCTAATATTGGTTTTTGTGCAATGATCATAAAACTTTAAAAAACTAACGATTTATGTAGATTGTATTGTTAACACGTTTCGTAAAAAGCTTTAAAAACCCACCAACAGGGTGTTAAAAGTATCACGACAATAACTTTTTTCATGTTTTAACAAGTACAATCGTCTGCTTCAGATTGATCCTTAAAAACTGAATAACAGTTTCTCTATATAAAAAAATAAAACTCGTAAATATCATCCCCAAACATTTAATTTGAATACAATTACATAACACCATATTTGAAAGTAAATAAAAAAAAACAGCATTACCTAGTTTGACAGATTTGCAAATTGCAAATCAAAGTATCTATGTATACAGGGTGTTGCATAAGTACTTGTACAAACTTTAAAGGGTGATTCTTTGACTAATTTTAAGATACAAATTTCATATGTACATGGGTCCGCTACGGCTTGGTTTTCGAGATACAGGTAGTTCAAAAAGAATATTATATTTAGGATTATATGCTTGTTCAATAGCATCGCAATTTGGTGCAATTCGGGATACAGGTGTATTGATGACACCAGAGCTGTCAAAAGAACTAATAAAAAATACGAAAAATAACAAAATACAAATATCATTCAAAAGACAACAATGCACATAATAGTCGGTACCAAGCCAAATAGGTAGTAGGTAAATATAGATTTATTTTGTTTCGGGCTTGGGCTTGGCACCGACTTATTGTAATCAAAACTACCCACCAAACGGATACATTTAATTTTACGCAGATGCTCAAAATGTTAACTTTCTTTCATTAATAGAGACCTGTGAAGTGAGCTTACCTCTTACGCCCACGTATTAAGTACTAAGTTTCAGTTATCAGTTATAATTTTTTATTTTCCAAGAAAGCGAAACGAGATATTTAAAACGGCATTGCGCCGCCCTCATGTATACCTCCGGGGGCGGCATCGAAAATCGCTACACGTCACAAACTTGTAAATGCTTAGAACTACCTCTATATCAAATTTCTATTTTCTATCTTTTTTGTTTCATACCCAAAGCCCTATTCCTACCGAACTTATTATTTACCCGAAGAAACATTAAAAAGAAGTAAAATTTAAGTACCTAAACCGATAAATTGGAACTTATACCTGATGAAGAGACAGACTATTATAATAGGTATACCTAATATAATATAGGTAGCACTGATAATTTTTTTATTATAGGTATTATAAGATCTACAACAATCTTGTTACATCTTTGCCACATTGTCTACGTGAAATATTTAGTCAAAAGTATGTTTCTATCTAAAAGCTTTTCATTTAACGATTGTTCGCCACTGATCATGGGACTGGTCTAGTCTTGAAACATGTATGACATGGATTAAATATTATTATATTAAATTTAATTCATAGAGATTAGGCTTTTATTTCAATACTGTATTTGTAATAAATCACCCTGTGTGTTTCTTTTACCGACGAATCGGCAACAGCACGACACACACCACATTCGCTTGTTTTTTTTTCTACCCTCCCTGCGTATCCCCTCCAGATTAATACAGAATTTCATCAATTTCTCTCTCTGACAATACAGCATTGCCGGTGCATATCTGTTGCAAATGATGTAAATAATTGTTATACGTTGCGTTTTGTTTCTGATATTAATAAACTACAAAACGGTTTCTGGCTGTGACAATACTGCTCTATGCTGTACACGCTAGTATACGCCACGTAGTGGCAGGCATACTTAGAGATGTTCTGATTTTAATGCATTGGGCTGACTATCTATTGTGTAGATTAATCTTTGCTTTTAGAGTGTAATAAAACCAAAATTTTTCATAGTACATTATTTTATTTACAGTTAAACAAAAACAAAAGAGAATTGGTTAGATAACAACATGGGCAATACAACGTATATACTCGCTATCACTTGCAGGCCGTCGCAGGGGCGTACCAAAGCTTTAAAAGATAGCAGCCAAAACCCTCCTGATGGTGAATAAATAATTACTCCGAAACTATTGAGCTTGCCATATCGGCCTTTCAGAATTGGTTAGATAACAACATGGGCAATATAATGTATATACTAGCTATCACTTGCAGGCCGTCGCAGGGGCGTACCAAAGCTTTAAAAGATAGCAGCCAAAATCCTCCTGATGGTGAAAAAATAATTACTCCGAAACTATTGAGCCTGCCATATCGGCCTTTCAGAATTGGTTAGATAACAACATGGGCAATATAATGTATATACTCGCTATCACTTGCAGGCCGTCGCAGGGGCGTACCAAAGCCTCAAAAGATAGCAGCCAAAACCCTCCTGATGGTGAAAAAATAATTACTCCGAAACTATTGAGGCTGCCATGTCATCCTTTCAGAATTGATTAGATAACAACATGGGCAATATAACGTATATACTCGCTATCACTTGCAGGCCGTCGCAGGGGCGTACCAAAGCTGTAAAAGATAGCAGCCAAAACCCTCCTGATGGTGAAAAAATAATTACTCCGAAACTATTGAGCCTGCCATATCGGCCTTTCAGAATTGGTTAGATAACAACATGGGCAATATAATGTATATACTCGCTATCACTTGCAGGCCGTCGCAGGGGCGTACCAAAGCCTCAAAAGATAGCAGCCAAAACCCTCCTGATGGTGAAAAAATAATTACTCCGAAACTATTGAGGCTGCCATGTCATCCTTTCAGAATTGATTAGATAACAACATGGGCAATATAACGTATATACACGCTATCACTTGCAGGCCGTCGCAGGGGCGTACCAAAGCTGTAAAAGATAGCAGCCAAAACCCTCCTGATGGTGAAAAAATAATTACTCCGAAACTATTGAGCCTGCCATATCGGCCTTTCAGAATTGGTTAGATAACAACATGGGCAATATAATGTATATACTCGCTATCACTTGCAGGCCGTCGCAGGGGCGTACCAAAGCCTCAAAAGATAGCAGCCAAAACCCTCCTGATGGTGAAAAAATAATTACTCCGAAACTATTGAGGCTGCCATGTCATCCTTTCAGAATTGATTAGATAACAACATGGGCAATATAACGTATATACTCGCTATCACTTGCAGGCCGTCGCAGGGGCGTACCAAAGCTTCAAAGATAGCAGCCAAAACCCTCCTGATGGTGAAAAAATAATTACTCCGAAACTATTTAGGCTGCTATGTCATCCTTTCAGAATTGATCAGATAACAACATGGGCAATATAACGTATATACTCGCTATCACTTGCAAACCGTCGCAGGGTCGTACCAAAGCCTCAAAAGATAGCAGCCAAAACCCTCCTGATGGTGAAAAAATAATTACTCCGAAACTATTGAGCCTGCCATATCGGCCTTTCAGAATTGATTAGATAACAACATGGGCAATATAACGTATATACTCACTATCACTTGCAGGTCGTCGCAGGGGCGTACCAAAGCTTCAAAAGATAGCAGCCAAAACTCTCCTGATGGTGAAAAAATAATTACTCCGAAACTATTGAGCCTGTAATGTCATCCTTTCAGAATTGATTAGATAACAACATGGGCAATATAACGTATATACACTATCACTTGCAGGTCGTCGCAGGGGCGTACCAAAGCTTCAAAAGATAGCAGCCAAAACCCTCCTGATGGTGAAAAAATAATTACTCCGAAACTATTGAGCCTGTAATGTCATCCTTTCAGAATTGATTAGATAACAACATGGGCAATATAACTCCGACCTTTCTCTATCATTATCGTCATTAGAAGAATCAGAAATAAATTCAATATTGTCTTGAATTTCTGCGAATTGATTATATAGAGGTTCTAACTTGCTTAATCTTAGTTGTAATTCAGAATACAATTTTTGATCGATATTGTCGTGATTGATTGAATTGAAATAGTTTTCTGCTCTAGTTAAATTAGACTTGATTCTTCCCCTTTGGAAGAATAATTGAGATAAATTGACTGAAGACTCTGTCGACATTATTGTTCAAATTGATTAGCACTCGATAGAATATAGAATAATACTAGGAAAATGGAACGGACTCACTTGATTTTAATCCCGTACGCCAATGGCAGTCTCTTCTTGCTTCTTAACCAACTGTTTCAGAACCAAAGGGATCCGACGCTAGGAGTTTTCTTTGTGTCAAATGCCGCCGACGCTAGAAGTTTTCTTTATGTGTAAATGCCGCCGACGCTATACTCTCAATTGTTTGATTGTTGATGCGCACTAGACTTGCGCACGTGTCTTATTGTAGTACCTGTTAAATAATTTAACTTTTGAATTGTTTGTAATTGCACTTATTAATTACTGTCGCGTACAGATCCGGCTCGGAGGACCAATTTTATGTTAATAACATTAGTTAATTATTAACAAAATAACAAAATTTCTTTTGCTGTTGTTTCAAAGTTTCTTTTCATGGACTATACACAACAAATAACTAACTTTTCTCTTTGGAAATGAAATTATAACACGAAGATACTATTTAGTTAAATTATTTAATTTAGTAATGATTATTAAAAACATATAATAATTAAAAGAAAAACAAATACAAATTTTGCGGAGTATAATAAACGCGTCTGTTTTCAACGAAAGGCGGCAATCGAATCTTTTTCTCTGTCTATCTCGCGCTCACTTCTTTTTGCCTAAACACATTACAGCTTGCATTACATTGATGCCAGACGGTGAATGAATTTAAAAAATAAATAAAAATGCAGGGTTGCATTAACACTCACTTTACCTCACTTTGACTCATTTTGACTCACTTTACCTCATTTTGACTCACTTTGACTCACTTTACCCCATTTTGACTCAATTTGACTCACTTTAGCTCATTTTGACTCACTTTACCCCATTTTGACTTAATTTGACTCACTTTGACTCACTTTACCTCATTTTGATTCACTTTGACTCACTTTACCTCACTTTGACTCACTTTACCTCATTTTGACTCACTTTGACTCACTTTACTTCATTTTGACTCACTTTGGCTCACTTTGACTCATCTTGACTCACTTTGACTCACTTTCCCTCATTTTGACTCAATTTGACTCACTTTGACTCACTTTATTTTATTTTGACTCACTTTGACTCACTTTACTTCATTTTAACTCACTTTGACTCTCTTTGCCTCATTTTGATTCACTTTGACTCACTTTGGCTCACTTTGACTCATGACTTTACTTCATTTTGACTCACTTTGATTCATTTTACCTCATTTTGACTCACTCTGACTCACTCTACCTCATTTTGACTCACTTTGACTCACTTTACCTCATTTTGACTCACTTTGACTCATTTTACCTCATTTTGACTCACTTTGACTCACTTTGACTCTCTTTGACTCACTTTGACTCATTTTTACTCACTTTGACTCACTTTGACTCTCTTTGACTCATTTTTACTCACTTTGACTCACTTTACCTCATTTTGACTCACTTTGTCTCACTTTGACTCATTTTGACTCACTTTGACTCACTTTGACTCACTTTACCTCATTTTGACTCATTTTGACTCACTTTGACTCACTTTCACTCACTTTACCTCATTTTGACTCACTTTGACTCACTTTACCCCATTTTGACTCATTTTGACTCACTTTGACTCATTTTGACTGACTTTGACTCACTTTACCCCATTTTGACTAAATTTGACTCACTTTACCTCATTTTGACTCACTTTGATTCATTTTGACTCACTTTACCTCATTTTGACTCACGTTGACTCATTTTGACTCACTTTACCTCATTTTGACTCACGTTGACTCACTTTGACTCATTTTACCTCATTTTGACTCACTTTGACACATTTTACCTCATTTTGACTCACTTTACTTCATTTTGACGCTCTTTGACTCATTTTGACTCACTTTGACTCACTTTACCTCATTTTGACTCACTTTGACTCACTTTATTTTATTTTGACACACTTTGACTCACTTTCCCTCATTTTGACTCAATTTGACACACTTTGACTCACTTTATTTTATTTTGACTCACTTTGACTCACTTTACCTCATTTTGATTCACTTTGGCTCACTTTGACTCACTTTACTTAATTTTGACTCACTTTGATTCATTTTACCTCATTTTGACTCACTTTGACTCACTTTATCTCATTTTGACTCATTTTGACTCATTTTGACTCACTTTGACTCACTTTGACTCATTTTTACTCACTTTGACTCACGTTACCCCATTTTGACTCTCTTTGACTCACTTTGACTCACATTACCTCATTTTGACTCATTTTTACTCACTTTACCTCATTTTGACTCACTTTGTCTCACTTTGACTCATTTTTACTCACTTTGACTCACTTTACCTCACTTTGACTCTCTTTGACTCACTTTTACTCATTTTACCTTATTTTGACTCACTTTGACTCTCTGTGACTCATTTTACCCCATTTTGACTCAATTTGACTCACTTTACCTCATTTTGACTCACTTTGACTCACTTTATCTCATTTTGACTCACTTTACCTCCGTTTACCTCATTTTGACTCACTTTGACTCTCTTTGACTCATTTTTACTTAATTTGACTCATTTTTACTCACTTTGACTCACTTTACTTCATTTTGACTCAATTTGTCTCACTTTGACTCATTTTGACTCACTTTTACTCATTTTACCTCACTTTGACTCATTTTCACTCACTTTGACTCACATTATCTCATTTTGACTCACTTTGACTCATTTTCACTCACTTTGACTCACTTTATCTCATTTTGACTCACTTCACCTTTTGACTCACTTTGACTCATTTTGACTCATTGACCACGACACCGTGCAGTCCTCCACAGAAACTTCGCTAGCAGGCAATGCCACACCAACCCAGCTATGAGGGATGTCACTCTCGATAGCTAATAGATGCAGGAACAACATACGAAAAGCCCACGACTAAACAGTGCCTCAAAGAATTTTCCGGCAGCCTCAAAGTAGTCTTACCTGTGATACCGTGCAGCTCTCCACATAACTTTCGCTAGTAGACAATTCCACACCGACCCAGCTATGGGGGATGTCACTCTCGATAGTTAATAGATGCAGGAACAACATACGAAAAGCCCGCGAAAAAACGGTGGCACAAAGAATTTTCCGGCAGCCACAAAGTAGCCCTACTTGTGACACCGTGCAGCCCTCCACAGAACCTTCGCTAGCAGGCAATGCCACACCAACCCAGCTATGAGGGATGTCACTCTCGATAGTTAATAGATGCAGGAACAACATACTAAAAGCCCACGACTAAACAGTGCCTCAAAGAATTTTTCGGCAGCCACAAAGTAGCCCTACTGGTGACACCGTGCAGCCCTCCACAGAAACTTCGCTAGCAGGCAATGGCACACCAACCCAGCCATGGGGGATGTCACTCTCGATAGCTAATAGATGCAGGATCAACATAAGAAAAGCCCACGACTAAACAGTGCCTCAAAGAATTTTCCGGCAGCCTCAAAGTAGCCTTACCTGTGACACCGTGCAGTCCTCCACAGAAACTTCGCTAGCAGGCAATGCCACACCAACCCAGCTATGAGGGATGTCACTCTCGATAGCTAATAGATGCAGGAACAACATACGAAAAGCCCACGACTAAACAGTGCAACAAAGAATTTTCCGGCAGCCCTCCACAGAACCTTCACTAGCAGGCAATGCCACACCAACCCAGCGATGAGGAATGTCACTCTCGATAGCTAATAGATGCAGGAACAACATACGAAAAGCCCACGACTAAACCCTGCCTCAAAGAATTTTCCGGCAGCCTCAAAGTAGCCCTACTTGTGACACCGTGCAGCCCTCCACAGAACCTTCGCTAGCAGGCAATGCCACACCAACCCAGCTATGAGGGATGTCACTCTCGATAGCTAATAGATGCAGGAACAACATACGAAAAGCCCACGACTAAACAGTGCAACAAAGAATTTTGCGGCAGCCTCAAAGTAGCCCTACTTGTGACACCGTGCAGCCCTCCACAGAACCTTCGCTAGCAGGCAATGCCACACCAACCCAGCGATGAGGAATGTCACTCTCGATAGCTAATAGATGCAGGAACAACATACGAAAAGCCCACGACTAAACCCTGCCTCAAAGAATTTTCCGGCAGCCACAAAGTAGTCCTACTTGTGACACCGTGCAGCCCTCCACAGAACCTTCACTAGCAGGCAATGCCACACCAACCCAGCGATGAGGAATGTCACTCTCGATAGCTAATAGATGCAGGAACAACATACGAAAAGCCCACGACTAAACCCTGCCTCAAAGAATTTTCCGGCAGCCACAAAGTAGTCCTACTTGTGACACCGTGCAGCCCTCCACAGAACCTTCACTAGCAGGCAATGCCACACCAACCCAGCGATGAGGAATGTCACTCTCGATAGCTAATAGATGCAGGAACAACATACGAAAAGCCCACGACTAAACCCTGCCTCAAAGAATTTTCCGGCAGCCTCAAAGTAGCCCTACTTGTGACACCGTGCAGCCCTCCACAGAACCTTCGCTAGCAGGCAATGCCACACCAACCCAGCTTATGAGGGATGTCACTCTCGATAGCTAATAGATGCAGGAACAACATACGAAAAGCCCACGACTAAACAGTGCAACAAAGAATTTTGCGGCAGCCTCAAAGTAGCCCTACTTGTGACACCGTGCAGCCCTCCACAGAACCTTCACTAGCAGGCAATGCCACACCAACCCAGCGATGAGGAATGTCACTCTCGATAGCTAATAGATGCAGGAACAACATACGAAAAGCCCACGACTAAACCCTGCCTCAAAGAATTTTCCGGCAGCCTCAAAGTAGCCCTACTTGTGACACCGTGCAGCCCTCCACAGAACCTTCGCTAGCAGGCAATGCTACACCAACCCAGCTATGAGGGATGTCACTCTCGATAGCTAATAGATGCAGGAACAACATACGAAAAGCCCACGACTAAACAGTGCAACAAAGAATTTTGCGGCAGCCTCAAAGTAGCCCTACTTGTGACACCGTGCAGCCCTCCACAGAACCTTCGCTAGTAGACAATTCCACACCGACCCAGCTATGGGGGATGTCACTCTCGATAGTTAATAGATGCAGGAACAACATACGAAAAGCCCGCGAAAAAACGGTGGCACAAAGAATTTTCCGGCAGCCACAAAGTAGCCCTACTTGTGACACCGTGCAGCCCTCCACAGAACCTTCGCTAGCAGGCAATGCCACACCAACCCAGCTATGAGGGATGTCACTCTCGATAGTTAATAGATGCAGGAACAACATACTAAAAGCCCACGACTAAACAGTGCCTCAAAGAATTTTTCGGCAGCCACAAAGTAGCCCTACTGGTGACACCGTGCAGCCCTCCACAGAAACTTCGCTAGCAGGCAATGGCACACCAACCCAGCCATGGGGGATGTCACTCTCGATAGCTAATAGATGCAGGATCAACATAAGAAAAGCCCACGACTAAACAGTGCCTCAAAGAATTTTCCGGCAGCCTCAAAGTAGCCTTACCTGTGACACCGTGCAGTCCTCCACAGAAACTTCGCTAGCAGGCAATGCCACACCAACCCAGCTATGAGGGATGTCACTCTCGATAGCTAATAGATGCAGGAACAACATACGAAAAGCCCACGACTAAACAGTGCAACAAAGAATTTTCCGGCAGCCCTCCACAGAACCTTCACTAGCAGGCAATGCCACACCAACCCAGCGATGAGGAATGTCACTCTCGATAGCTAATAGATGCAGGAACAACATACGAAAAGCCCACGACTAAACCCTGCCTCAAAGAATTTTCCGGCAGCCTCAAAGTAGCCCTACTTGTGACACCGTGCAGCCCTCCACAGAACCTTCGCTAGCAGGCAATGCCACACCAACCCAGCTATGAGGGATGTCACTCTCGATAGCTAATAGATGCAGGAACAACATACGAAAAGCCCACGACTAAACAGTGCAACAAAGAATTTTGCGGCAGCCTCAAAGTAGCCCTACTTGTGACACCGTGCAGCCCTCCACAGAACCTTCGCTAGCAGGCAATGCCACACCAACCCAGCGATGAGGAATGTCACTCTCGATAGCTAATAGATGCAGGAACAACATACGAAAAGCCCACGACTAAACCCTGCCTCAAAGAATTTTCCGGCAGCCACAAAGTAGTCCTACTTGTGACACCGTGCAGCCCTCCACAGAACCTTCACTAGCAGGCAATGCCACACCAACCCAGCGATGAGGAATGTCACTCTCGATAGCTAATAGATGCAGGAACAACATACGAAAAGCCCACGACTAAACCCTGCCTCAAAGAATTTTCCGGCAGCCTCAAAGTAGTCCTACTTGTGACACCGTGCAGCCCTCCACAGAACCTTCACTAGCAGGCAATGCCACACCAACCCAGCGATGAGGAATGTCACTCTCGATAGCTAATAGATGCAGGAACAACATACGAAAAGCCCACGACTAAACCCTGCCTCAAAGAATTTTCCGGCAGCCTCAAAGTAGCCCTACTTGTGACACCGTGCAGCCCTCCACAGAACCTTCGCTAGCAGGCAATGCCACACCAACCCAGCGATGAGGAATGTCACTCTCGATAGCTAATAGATGCAGGAACAACATACGAAAAGCCCACGACTAAACCCTGCCTCAAAGAATTTTCCGGCAGCCTCAAAGTAGTCCTACTTGTGACACCGTGCAGCCCTCCACAGAACCTTCACTAGCAGGCAATGCCACACCAACCCAGCGATGAGGAATGTCACTCTCGATAGCTAATAGATGCAGGAACAACATACGAAAAGCCCACGACTAAACCCTGCCTCAAAGAATTTTCCGGCAGCCACAAAGTAGCCCTACTTGTGACACCGTGCAGCCCTCCACAGAACCTTCACTAGCAGGCAATGCCACACCAACCCAGCGATGAGGAATGTCACTCTCGATAGCTAATAGATGCAGGAACAACATACGAAAAGCCCACGACTAAACCCTGCCTCAAAGAATTTTCCGGCAGCCACAAAGTAGTCCTACTTGTGACACCGTGCAGCCCTCCACAGAACCTTCACTAGCAGGCAATGCCACACCAACCCAGCGATGAGGAATGTCACTCTCGATACCTAATAGATGCAGGAACAACATACGAAAAGCCCACGACTAAACAGTGCAACAAAGAATTTTCCGGCAGCCTCAAAGTAGCCCTACTTGTGACACCGTGCAGCCCTCCACAGAACCTTCGCTAGCAGGCAATGCCACACCAACCCAGCGATGAGGAATGTCACTCTCGATAGCTAATAGATGCAGGAACAACATACGAAAAGCCCACGACTAAACCCTGCCTCAAAGAATTTTCCGGCAGCCTCAAAGTAGTCCTACTTGTGACACCGTGCAGCCCTCCACAGAACCTTCACTAGCAGGCAATGCCACACCAACCCAGCGATGAGGAATGTCACTCTCGATAGCTAATAGATGCAGGAACAACATACGAAAAGCCCACGACTAAACCCTGCCTCAAAGAATTTTCCGGCAGCCTCAAAGTAGCCCTACTTGTGACACCGTGCAGCCCTCCACAGAACCTTCGCTAGCAGGCAATGCCACACCAACCCAGCTATGAGGGATGTCACTCTCGATAGCTAATAGATGCAGGAACAACATACGAAAAGCCCACGACTAAACAGTGCAACAAAGAATTTTGCGGCAGCCTCAAAGTAGCCCTACTTGTGACACCGTGCAGCCCTCCACAGAACCTTCACTAGCAGGCAATGCCACACCAACCCAGCGATGAGGAATGTCACTCTCGATAGCTAATAGATGCAGGAACAACATACGAAAAGCCCACGACTAAACCCTGCCTCAAAGAATTTTCCGGCAGCCTCAAAGTAGCCCTACTTGTGACACCGTGCAGCCCTCCACAGAACCTTCGCTAGCAGGCAATGCCACACCAACCCAGCTATGAGGGATGTCACTCTCGATAGCTAATAGATGCAGGAACAACATACGAAAAGCCCACGACTAAACAGTGCAACAAAGAATTTTGCGGCAGCCTCAAAGTAGCCCTACTTGTGACACCGTGCAGCCCTCCACAGAACCTTCGCTAGTAGACAATTCCACACCGACCCAGCTATGGGGGATGTCACTCTCGATAGTTAATAGACGCAGGAACAACATACGAAAAGCCCGCGAAAAAACGGTGGCACAAAGAATTTTCCGGCAGCCACAAAGTAGCCCTACTTGTGACACCGTGCAGCCCTCCACAGAACCTTCGCTAGCAGGCAATGCCTCACCAACCCAGCTATGAGGGATGTCACTCTCGATAGTTAATAGATGCAGGAACAACATACTAAAAGCCCACGACTAAACAGTGCCTCAAAGAATTTTTCGGCAGCCACAAAGTAGCCCTACTGGTGACACCGTGCAGCCCTCCACAGAAACTTCGCTAGCAGGCAATGGCACACCAACCCAGCCATGGGGGATGTCACTCTCGATAGCCAATAGATGCAGGATCAACATAAGAAAAGCCCACGACTAAACAGTGCCTCAAAGAATTTTCCGGCAGCCTCAAAGTAGCCTTACCTGTGACACCGTGCAGTCCTCCACAGAAACTTCGCTAGCAGGCAATGCCACACCAACCCAGCTATGAGGGATGTCACTCTCGATAGCTAATAGATGCAGGAACAACATACGAAAAGCCCACGACTAAACAGTGCAACAAAGAATTTTCCGGCAGCCCTCCACAGAACCTTCACTAGCAGGCAATGCCACACCAACCCAGCGATGAGGAATGTCACTCTCGATAGCTAATAGATGCAGGAACAACATACGAAAAGCCCACGACTAAACCCTGCCTCAAAGAATTTTCCGGCAGCCTCAAAGTAGCCCTACTTGTGACACCGTGCAGCCCTCCACAGAACCTTCGCTAGCAGGCAATGCCACACCAACCCAGCTATGAGGGATGTCACTCTCGATAGCTAATAGATGCAGGAACAACATACGAAAAGCCCACGACTAAACAGTGCAACAAAGAATTTTGCGGCAGCCTCAAAGTAGCCCTACTTGTGACACCGTGCAGCCCTCCACAGAACCTTCGCTAGCAGGCAATGCCACACCAACCCAGCGATGAGGAATGTCACTCTCGATAGCTAATAGATGCAGGAACAACATACGAAAAGCCCACGACTAAACCCTGCCTCAAAGAATTTTCCGGCAGCCACAAAATAGTCCTACTTGTGACACCGTGCAGCCCTCCACAGAACCTTCACTAGCAGGCAATGCCACACCAACCCAGCGATGAGGAATGTCACTCTCGATAGCTAATAGATGCAGGAACAACATACGAAAAGCCCACGACTAAACCCTGCCTCAAAGAATTTTCCGGCAGCCTCAAAGTAGCCCTACTTGTGACACCGTGCAGCCCTCCACAGAACCTTCGCTAGCAGGCAATGCCACACCAACCCAGCGATGAGGAATGTCACTCTCGATAGCTAATAGATGCAGGAACAACATACGAAAAGCCCACGACTAAACCCTGCCTCAAAGAATTTTCCGGCAGCCTCAAAGTAGTCCTACTTGTGACACCGTGCAGCCCTCCACAGAACCTTCACTAGCAGGCAATGCCACACCAACCCAGCGATGAGGAATGTCACTCTCGATAGCTAATAGATGCAGGAACAACATACGAAAAGCCCACGACTAAACCCTGCCTCAAAGAATTTTCCGGCAGCCACAAAGTAGTCCTACTTGTGACACCGTGCAGCCCTCCACAGAACCTTCACTAGCAGGCAATGCCACACCAACCCAGCGATGAGGAATGTCACTCTCGATAGCTAATAGATGCAGGAACAACATACGAAAAGCCCACGACTAAACCCTGCCTCAAAGAATTTTCCGGCAGCCACAAAGTAGTCCTACTTGTGATACCGTGCAGCCCTCCACAGAACCTTCACTAGCAGGCAATGCCACACCAACCCAGCGATGAGGAATGTCACTCTCGATACCTAATAGATGCAGGAACAACATACGAAAAGCCCACGACTAAACAATGCAACAAAGAATTTTCCGGCAGCCTCAAAGTAGCCCTACTTGTGACACCGTGCAGCCCTCCACAGAACCTTCGCTAGCAGGCAATGCCACACCAACCCAGCGATGAGGAATGTCACTCTCGATAGCTAATAGATGCAGGAACAACATACGAAAAGCCCACGACTAAACCCTGCCTCAAAGAATTTTCCGGCAGCCTCAAAGTAGCCCTACTTGTGACACCGTGCAGCCCTCCACAGAACCTTCACTAGCAGGCAATGCCACACCAACCCAGCGATGAGGAATGTCACTCTCGATAGCTAATAGATGCAGGAACAACATACGAAAAGCCCACGACTAAACCCTGCCTCAAAGAATTTTCCGGCAGCCTCAAAGTAGCCCTACTTGTGACACCGTGCAGCCCTCCACAGAACCTTCGCTAGCAGGCAATGCCACACCAACCCAGCGATGAGGAATGTCACTCTCGATAGCTAATAGATGCAGGAACAACATACGAAAAGCCCACGACTAAACAGTGCAACAAAGAATTTTCCGGCAGCCTCAAAGTAGCCCTACTTGTGACACCGTGCAGCCCTCCACAGAACCTTCGCTAGCAGGCAATGCCACACCAACCCAGCGATGAGGAATGTCACTCTCGATAGCTAATAGATCCAGGAACAACATACGAAAAGCCCACGACTAAACCCTGCCTCAAAGAATTTTCCGGCAGCCTCAAAGTAGTCCTACTTGTGACACCGTGCAGCCCTCCACAGAACCTTCACTAGCAGGCAATGCCACACCAACCCAGCGATGAGGAATGTCACTCTCGATAGCTAATAGATGCAGGAACAACATACGAAAAGCCCACGACTAAACCCTGCCTCAAAGAATTTTCCGGCAGCCTCAAAGTAGCCCTACTTGTGACACCGTGCAGCCCTCCACAGAACCTTCGCTAGCAGGCAATGCCACACCAACCCAGCTATGAGGGATGTCACTCTCGATAGCTAATAGATGCAGGAACAACATACGAAAAGCCCACGACTAAACAGTGCAACAAAGAATTTTGCGGCAGCCTCAAATTAGCCCTACTTGTGACACCGTGCAGCCCTCCACAGAACCTTCGCTAGCAGGCAATGCCACACCAACCCAGCGATGAGGAATGTCACTCTCGATAGCTAATAGATGCAGGAACAACATACGAAAAGCCCACGACTAAACCCTGCCTCAAAGAATTTTCCGGCAGCCACAAAGTAGTCCTACTTGTGACACCGTGCAGCCCTCCACAGAACCTTCACTAGCAGGCAATGCCACACCAACTCAGCGATGAGGAATGTCACTCTCGATAGCTAATAGATGCAGGAACAACATACGAAAAGCCCACGACTAAACAGTGCAACAAAGAATTTTGCGGCAGCCTCAAAGTAGCCCTACTTGTGACACCGTGCAGCCCTCCACAGAACCTTCGCTAGCAGGCAATGCCACACCAACCCAGCGATGAGGAATGTCACTCTCGATAGCTAATAGATGCAGGAACAACATACGAAAAGCCCACGACTAAACCCTGCCTCAAAGAATTTTCCGGCAGCCTCAAAGTAGTCCTACTTGTGACACCGTGCAGCCCTCCACAGAACCTTCGCTAGCAGGCAATGCCACACCAACCCAGCTATGAGGGATGTCACTCTCGATAGCTAATAGATGCAGGAACAACATACGAAAAGCCCACGACTCAACGGTTCCCCAAAGAATTTCGAAGAAAAAATAAAACTATGATGAATTTATTTACGATATTAAAACGTCTTTATTAGGCACAATTATAATTTAATAATACAGTTTTAGACTAATATTTTAACAAAGAATTTTGCGGCAGCCTCAAATTAGCCCTACTTGTGACACCGTGCAGCCCTCCACAGAACCTTCGCTAGCAGGCAATGCCACACCAACCCAGCGATGAGGAATGTCACTCTCGATAGCTAATAGATGCAGGAACAACATACGAAAAGCCCACGACTAAACCCTGCCTCAAAGAATTTTCCGGCAGCCACAAAGTAGTCCTACTTGTGACACCGTGCAGCCCTCCACAGAACCTTCACTAGCAGGCAATGCCACACCAACTCAGCGATGAGGAATGTCACTCTCGATAGCTAATAGATGCAGGAACAACATACGAAAAGCCCACGACTAAACAGTGCAACAAAGAATTTTGCGGCAGCCTCAAAGTAGCCCTACTTGTGACACCGTGCAGCCCTCCACAGAACCTTCGCTAGCAGGCAATGCCACACCAACCCAGCGATGAGGAATGTCACTCTCGATAGCTAATAGATGCAGGAACAACATACGAAAAGCCCACGACTAAACCCTGCCTCAAAGAATTTTCCGGCAGCCTCAAAGTAGTCCTACTTGTGACACCGTGCAGCCCTCCACAGAACCTTCGCTAGCAGGCAATGCCACACCAACCCAGCTATGAGGGATGTCACTCTCGATAGCTAATAGATGCAGGAACAACATACGAAAAGCCCACGACTCAACGGTTCCCCAAAGAATTTCGAAGAAAAAATAAAACTATGATGAATTTATTTACGATATTAAAACGTCTTTATTAGGCACAATTATAATTTAATAATACAGTTTTAGACTAATATTTTAACAAAGACCAGGAATTTAAATTACAGTAATAATTAAACAAGTGTAAAAAGTAATTCACCAGCATATTTTATCAAACAAAATTGAAAACTGCGCTAAAACGCTAGGGTTCTTTATCGAGAACGACCTAGAAAGCTCACATAAAATTCATTTTGAATTGCCCGCTATCGTGCTATTTGACAAAATGACATCTGTCATTTTTTGACAGATGACAAGTGAAAACTGCGCCATTAATAAAAATTGAACAACAGACGCTTCAGCAACGCATCGAAATTATAAAAATTCACTACAAAAATGGTGAAAATTTTGCTGAAAGTATGAACGAAAACCAAGGTTTGTCCATTCCACGTCGTTCTTTGTGATATTACACCGAAGTTTCCATAAAGATTTGGATCTTAAACCTTATTACAAAGTTCAGCCGATACTCAACAGCGTTGGAGGCTACGTTAATAAGCATTTGAGGTTTTTGGGCGGGGGCATCATTGGGCTGTATTTTGTACATGAGGAAATGCCATGATTAATGCATTTTTATTGCCAGAATTGGACGGTAAGGTTGTGGACAATGTTTACTTGCAATAACACGGCGCTACGTGCCACACAAGTGGAGAAACCTTTTGCGAGATAATTTTCCTGACAGTCTTTTCTCGAAATGGTGATTACAATTGGCCTGCAAGAGCATGTGATTTAGTACCATTGGAATGCTTTCTTTGGGGCTACAAAACGGGGCGTGGAAAACCTTTTATGTATACTGGAGTCTGCCGAATTACTATAAAAAAATATAAATAAAGATTTGAAAAATTACTACAAAAATATTATTGAAAAAATAAATTAAAGCGGTAAATTTGAAAATAAAGTCAAATATCCTGATAAACTTTGATTTTATAGTAGTCTATTGGTGTTAGATCTCGAGGTTTCCTTGAATATTTTAAACCGATATCGTCTGCAACTTTTTCTATTACGCTTAAAGCATAGTCTAATTGTTCTTTGGTATGGCCTGCCGACAGACAGATACGTATTCTCCCTTGCATTAGAGGTGTGGCTGGATATCCCACTCCTACTGTCGCTATTTTTTCTTTTATTAAAGTCCGAACCACGACACTGAAAATGAAAATAGCAAGTTAAAATAATAATAATTACATTTTATAACATCATCAGCATTCACTCGCTAACGAGTATGAATTATTCCAACTCAGGGAAGTGGCCCTACTTGTGACACCGTGCAGCCCTCCACAGATCCTTCGCTATCAGGAAATCCCACACCGACCCAGTTATGGGGATGTCACTCTCGATAGCTAATAGATGCAGGAACAACATACTAAAAACCCGCGACTACCGGTTTCCCAAAGAATTTTCCAGCATCCACAAAATAGAACTTCTTGTGACACCGTGCAGCCCCCCACAGAACTTTCGCCAGCAGGCAATGCCAGAGCGACCCAGCTATGGGGGATGTCACTCTCGATAGTTAATAGATGCAGGAACAACATACGAAAAGCCCGCGAAAAAACGGTGACACAAAGAATTTTCCGGCAGCCACAAAGTAGCCCTACTGGTGACACCGTGCAGTCCTCCACAGAACCTTCGCTAGCAGACAATTCCACACCGACCCAGCTATGGGGGATGTCTCTCTCGATAGCTAATAGATGCAGGATCAACATAAGAAAAGCCCACGACTAAACAGTGCCTCAAAGAATTTTCCGGCAGCCTCAAAGTAGTCTTACCTGTGATACCGTGCAGCTCTCCACATAACTTTCGCTAGTAGACAATTCCACACCGACCCAGCTATGGGGGATGTCACTCTCGATAGTTAATAGATGCAGGAACAACATACGAAAAGCCCGCGAAAAAACGGTGGCACAAAGAATTTTCCGGCAGCCACAAAGTAATTCGCAAAAGTCTTAAATCACCAATAACGTGCGATCCTCACTATTCTTACCGCCAAAAGTCATTTCCATCCAATAAAATCTCATCAAACAGGCGGTAAGTTGACAATGCCAAACAAACTGTCACTCAACACAGCCTGCGAGTAGGTAGAAGAACATCTCCACAGTAATTACACTGCGCTGTCAGATCGAAATAGCTATCACATGCACGGCATAAATAAACAGCAACAAGCCGGGCCACCGAAGCATTATGTCCACTGCGAGAACAGACTGCAGTACGAACACCAATAAATAGCAACAGTGAGCTACCTGTAAAAGGAACGGACTATCCAGCAAGTGATATGAAATACTCAAGTTGTTATATGAAATATTCAAGGTGACAGAAATCAGCTGTCTGTCGTAAATTAGTTCAAATAAGTCAAAGTGAAAATATATAACCTACACGTCACGGTAAACAATAATAACGCCGAAATTAGGCCTTCACGAATTCTACCACTAAACAATAGCAAACGAAAACTAAACACTGAATATATTTGTCAAAATCGGGAAAGAAAACAGCAACACTAACTACAGTGCCACCGTTTTGTGTCATAGCCGGGAGTTAAATAACGTATAGGTAACCTATACAATTGTGTGGACACCGTGCAGCCCTCCACAGAACCTTCACTAGCAGGCAATGCCACACCAACCCAGCGATGAGGAATGTCACTCTCGATAGCTAATAGATGCAGGAACAACATACGAAAAGCCCACGACTAAACCCTGCCTCAAAGAATTTTCCGGCAGCCACAAAGTAGTCCTACTTGTGACACCGTGCAGCCCTCCACAGAACCTTCACTAGCAGGCAATGCCACACCAACCGAGCGATGAGGAATGTCACTCTCGATTGCTAATAGATGCAGGAACAACATACGAAAAGCCCACGACTAAACCCTGCCTCAAAGAATTTTCCGGCAGCCACAAAGTAGTCCTACTTGTGACACCGTGCAGCCCTCCACAGAACCTTCACTAGCAGGCAATGCCACACCAACCCAGCGATGAGGAATGTCACTCTCGATACCTAATAGATGCAGGAACAACATACGAAAAGCCCACGACTAAACAGTGCAACAAAGAATTTTCCGGCAGCCTCAAAGTAGCCCTACTTGTGACACCGTGCAGCCCTCCACAGAACCTTCGCTAGCAGGCAATGCCACACCAACCCAGCGATGAGGAATGTCACTCTCGATAGCTAATAGATGCAGGAACAACATACGAAAAGCCCACGACTAAACCCTGCCTCAAAGAATTTTCCGGCAGCCTCAAAGTAGTCCTACTTGTGACACCGTGCAGCCCTCCACAGAACCTTCACTAGCAGGCAATGCCACACCAACCCAGCGATGAGGAATGTCACTCTCGATAGCTAATAGATGCAGGAACAACATACGAAAAGCCCACGACTAAACCCTGCCTCAAAGAATTTTCCGGCAGCCTCAAAGTAGCCCTACTTGTGACACCGTGCAGCCCTCCACAGAACCTTCGCTAGCAGGCAATGCCACACCAACCCAGCGATGAGGAATGTCACTCTCGATAGCTAATAGATGCAGGAACAACATACGAAAAGCCCACGACTAAACAGTGCAACAAAGAATTTTCCGGCAGCCTCAAAGTAGCCCTACTTGTGACACCGTGCAGCCCTCCATAGAACCTTCGCTAGCAGGCAATGCCACACCAACCCAGCGATGAGGAATGTCACTCTCGATAGCTAATAGATGCAGGAACAACATACGAAAAGCCCACGACTAAACCCTGCCTCAAAGAATTTTCCGGCAGCCTCAAAGTAGTCCTACTTGTGACACCGTGCAGCCCTCCACAGAACCTTCACTAGCAGGCAATGCCACACCAACCCAGCGATGAGGAATGTCACTCTCGATAGCTAATAGATGCAGGAACAACATACGAAAAGCCCACGACTAAACCCTGCCTCAAAGAATTTTCCGGCAGCCTCAAAGTAGCCTTACCTGTGACACCGTGCAGTCCTCCACAGAAACTTCGCTAGCAGGCAATGCCACACCAACCCAGCGATGAGGAATGTCACTCTCGATAGCTAATAGATGCAGGAACAACATACGAAAAGCCCACGACTAAACCCTGCCTCAAAGAATTTTCCGGCAGCCTCAAAGTAGTCCTACTTGTGACACCGTGCAGCCCTCCACAGAACCTTCACTAGCAGGCAATGCCACACCAACCCAGCGATGAGGAATGTCACTCTCGATAGCTAATAGATGCAGGAACAACATACGAAAAGCCCACGACTAAACCCTGCCTCAAAGAATTTTCCGGCAGCCTCAAAGTAGCCTTACCTGTGACACCGTGCAGTCCTCCACAGAAACTTCGCTAGCAGGCAATGCCACACCAACCCAGCTATGAGGGATGTCACTCTCGATAGCTAATAGATGCAGGAACAACATACGAAAAGCCCACGACTAAACAGTGCAACAAAGAATTTTGCGGCAGCCTCAAAGTAGTCTTACCTGTGATACCGTGCAGCTCTCCACATAACTTTCGCTAGTAGACAATTCCACACCGACCCAGCTATGGGGGATGTCACTCTCGATAGTTAATAGATGCAGGAACAACATACGAAAAGCCCGCGAAAAAACGGTGGCACAAAGAATTTTCCGGCAGCCTCAAAGTAGCCCTACTTGTGACACCGTGCAGCCCTCCACAGAACCTTCGCTAGCAGGCAATGCCACACCAACCCAGCGATGAGGAATGTCACTCTCGATAGCTAATAGATGCAGGAACAACATACGAAAAGCCCACGACTAAACCCTGCCTCAAAGAATTTTCCGGCAGCCTCAAAGTAGTCCTACTTGTGACACCGTGCAGCCCTCCACAGAACCTTCGCTAGCAGGCAATGCCACACCAACCCAGCGATGAGGAATGTCACTCTCGATAGCTAATAGATGCAGGAACAACATACGAAAAGCCCACGACTAAACCCAGCCTCAAAGAATTTTCCGGCAGCCTCAAAGTAGTCCTACTTGTGACACCGTGCAGCCCTCCACAGAACCTTCACTAGCAGGCAATGCCACACCAACCCAGCGATGAGGAATGTCACTCTCGATAGCTAATAGATGCAGGAACAACATACGAAAAGCCCACGACTAAACCCTGCCTCAAAGAATTTTCCGGCAGCCACAAAGTAGTCCTACTTGTGACACCGTGCAGCCCTCCACAGAACCTTCACTAGCAGGCAATGCCACACCAACCCAGCGATGAGGAATGTCACTCTCGATAGCTAATAGATGCAGGAACAACATACGAAAAGCCCACGACTAAACCCTGCCTCAAAGAATTTTCCGGCAGCCTCAAAGTAGCCCTACTTGTGACACCGTGCAGCCCTCCACAGAACCTTCGCTAGCAGGCAATGCCACACCAACCCAGCGATGAGGAATGTCACTCTCGATAGCTAATAGATGCAGGAACAACATACGAAAAGCCCACGACTAAACCCTGCCTCAAAGAATTTTCCGGCAGCCTCAAAGTAGTCCTACTTGTGACACCGTGCAGCCTTCCACAGAACCTTCACTAGCAGGCAATGCCACACCAACCCAGCGATGAGGAATGTCACTCTCGATAGCTAATAGATGCAGGAACAACATACGAAAAGCCCACGACTAAACCCTGCCTCAAAGAATTTTCCGGCAGCCTCAAAGTAGCCCTACTTGTGACACCGTGCAGCCCTCCACAGAACCTTCGCTAGCAGGCAATGCCACACCAACCCAGCTATGAGGGATGTCACTCTCGATAGCTAATAGATGCAGGAACAACATACGAAAAGCCCACGACTAAACCCTGCCTCAAAGAATTTTCCGGCAGCCACAAAGTAGTCCTACTTGTGACACCGTGCAGCCCTCCACAGAACCTTCACTAGCAGGCAATGCCACACCAACCCAGCGATGAGGAATGTCACTCTCGATAGCTAATAGATGCAGGAACAACATACGAAAAGCCCACGACTAAACCCTGCCTCAAAGAATTTTCCGGCAGCCTCAAAGTAGTCCTACTTGTGACACCGTGCAGCCCTCCACAGAACCTTCGCTAGCAGGCAATGCCACACCAACCCAGCGATGAGGAATGTCACTCTCGATAGCTAATAGATGCAGGAACAACATACGAAAAGCCCACGACTAAACCCTGCCTCAAAGAATTTTCCGGCAGCCTCAAATTAGCCCTACTTGTGACACCGTGCAGCCCTCCACAGAACCTTCGCTAGCAGGCAATGCCACACCAACCCAGCGATGAGGAATGTCACTCTCGATAGCTAATAGATGCAGGAACAACATACGAAAAGCCCACGACTAAACCCTGCCTCAAAGAATTTTCCGGCAGCCTCAAAGAAGTCCTACTTGTGACACCGTGCAGCCCTCCACAGAACCTTCACTAGCAGGCAATGCCACACCAACCCAGCGATGAGGAATGTCACTCTCGATAGCTAATAGATGCAGGAACAACATACGAAAAGCCCACGACTAAACCCTGCCTCAAAGAATTTTCCGGCAGCCACAAAGTAGTCCTACTTGTGACACCGTGCAGCCCTCCACAGAACCTTCACTAGCAGGCAATGCCACACCAACCCAGCGATGAGGAATGTCACTCTCGATAGCTAATAGATGCAGGAACAACATACGAAAAGCCCACGACTAAACCCTGCCTCAAAGAATTTTCCGGCAGCCTCAAAGTAGTCCTACTTGTGACACCGTGCAGCCCTCCACAGAACCTTCACTAGCAGGCAATGCCACACCAACCCAGCGATGAGGAATGTCACTCTCGATAGCTAATAGATGCAGGAACAACATACGAAAAGCCCACGACTAAACCCTGCCTCAAAGAATTTTCCGGCAGCCTCAAAGTAGCCCTACTTGTGACACCGTGCAGCCCTCCACAGAACCTTCGCTAGCAGGCAATGCCACACCAACCCAGCTATGAGGGATGTCACTCTCCATAGCTAATAGATGCAGGAACAACATACGAAAAGCCCACGACTAAACAGTGCAACAAAGAATTTTCCGGCAGCCTCAAAGTAGCCCTACTTGTGACACCGTGCAGCCCTCCACAGAACCTTCGCTAGCAGGCAATGCCACACCAACCCAGCGATGAGGAATGTCACTCTCGATAGCTAATAGATGCAGGAACAACATACGAAAAGCCCACGACTAAACCCTGCCTCAAAGAATTTTCCGGCAGCCTCAAAGTAGTCCTACTTGTGACACCGTGCAGCCCTCCACAGAACCTTCACTAGCAGGCAATGCCACACCAACCCAGCGATGAGGAATGTCACTCTCGATAGCTAATAGATGCAGGAACAACATACGAAAAGCCCACGACTAAACCCTGCCTCAAAGAATTTTCCGGCAGCCTCAAAGTAGCCCTACTTGTGACACCGTGCAGCCCTCCACAGAACCTTCGCTAGCAGGCAATGCCACACCAACCCAGCGATGAGGAATGTCACTCTCGATAGCTAATAGATGCAGGAACAACATACGAAAAGCCCACGACTAAACCCTGCCTCAAAGAATTTTCCGGCAGCCTCAAAGTAGTCCTACTTGTGACACCGTGCAGCCCTCCACAGAACCTTCACTAGCAGGCAATGCCACACCAACCCAGCGATGAGGAATGTCACTCTCGATAGCTAATAGATGCAGGAACAACATACGAAAAGCCCACGACTAAACCCTGCCTCAAAGAATTTTCCGGCAGCCACAAAGTAGTCCTACTTGTGACACCGTGCAGCCCTCCACAGAACCTTCACTAGCAGGCAATGCCACACCAACCCAGCGATGAGGAATGTCACTCTCGATAGCTAATAGATGCAGGAACAACATACGAAAAGCCCACGACTAAACCCTGCCTCAAAGAATTTTCCGGCAGCCACAAAGTAGTCCTACTTGTGACACCGTGCAGCCCTCCACAGAACCTTCACTAGCAGGCAATGCCACACCAACCCAGCGATGAGGAATGTCACTCTCGATACCTAATAGATGCAGGAACAACATACGAAAAGCCCACGACTAAACAGTGCAACAAAGAATTTTCCGGCAGCCTCAAAGTAGCCCTACTTGTGACACCGTGCAGCCCTCCACAGAACCTTCGCTAGCAGGCAATGCCACACCAACCCAGCGATGAGGAATGTCACTCTCGATAGCTAATAGATGCAGGAACAACATACGAAAAGCCCACGACTAAACCCTGCCTCAAAGAATTTTCCGGCAGCCTCAAAGTAGCCCTACTTGTGACACCGTGCAGCCCTCCACAGAACCTTCGCTAGCAGGCAATGCCACACCAACCCAGCGATGAGGAATGTCACTCTCGATAGCTAATAGATGCAGGAACAACATACGAAAAGCCCACGACTAAACAGTGCAACAAAGAATTTTCCGGCAGCCTCAAAGTAGCCCTACTTGTGACACCGTGCAGCCCTCCACAGAACCTTCGCTAGCAGGCAATGCCACACCAACCCAGCGATGAGGAATGTCACTCTCGATAGCTAATAGATGCAGGAACAACATACGAAAAGCCCACGACTAAACCCTGCCTCAAAGAATTTTCCGGCAGCCTCAAAGTAGTCCTACTTGTGACACCGTGCAGCCCTCCACAGAACCTTCACTAGCAGGCAATGCCACACCAACCCAGCGATGAGGAATGTCACTCTCGATAGCTAATAGATGCAGGAACAACATACGAAAAGCCCACGACTAAACCCTTCCTCAAAGAATTTTCCGGCAGCCTCAAAGTAGCCCTACTTGTGACACCGTGCAGCCCTCCACAGAACCTTCGCTAGCAGGCAATGCCACACCAACCCAGCTATGAGGGATGTCACTCTCGATAGCTAATAGATGCAGGAACAACATACGAAAAGCCCACGACTAAACAGTGCAACAAAGAATTTTGCGGCAGCCTCAAAGTAGCCCTACTTGTGACACCGTGCAGCCCTCCACAGAACCTTCGCTAGCAGGCAATGCCACACCAACCCAGCTATGAGGGATGTCACTCTCGATAGCTAATAGATGCAGGAACAACATACGAAAAGCCCACGACTAAACAGTGCAACAAAGAATTTTGCGGCAGCCTCAAAGTAGCCCTACTTGTGACACCGTGCAGCCCTCCACAGAACCTTCACTAGCAGGCAATGCCACACCAACCCAGCGATGAGGAATGTCACTCTCGATAGCTAATAGATGCAGGAACAACATACGAAAAGCCCACGACTAAACCCTGCCTCAAAGAATTTTGCGGCAGCCTCAAAGTAGCCCTACTTGTGACACCGTGCAGCCCTCCACAGAACCTTCGCTAGCAGGCAATGCCACACCAACCCAGCGATGAGGAATGTCACTCTCGATAGCTAATAGATGCAGGAACAACATACGAAAAGCCCACGACTAAACCCTGCCTCAAAGAATTTTCCGGCAGCCTCAAAGTAGTCCTACTTGTGACACCGTGCAGCCCTCCACAGAACCTTCGCTAGCAGGCAATGCCACACCAACCCAGCTATGAGGGATGTCACTCTCGATAGCTAATAGATGCAGGAACAACATACGAAAAGCCCACGACTAAACAGTGCAACAAAGAATTTTGCGGCAGCCTCAAAGTAGCCCTACTTGTGACACCGTGCAGCCCTCCACAGAACCTTCGCTAGCAGGCAATGCCACACCAACCCAGCTATGAGGGATGTCACTCTCGATAGCTAATAGATGCAGGAACAACATACGAAAAGCCCACGACTAAACAGTGCCTCAAAGAATTTTCCGGCAGCCTCAAAGTAGTCTTACCTGTGATACCGTGCAGCTCTCCACATAACTTTCGCTAGTAGACAATTCCACACCGACCCAGCTATGGGGGATGTCACTCTCGATAGTTAATAGATGCAGGAACAACATACGAAAAGCCCGCGAAAAAACGGTGGCACAAAGAATTTTCCGGCAGCCACAAAGTAGCCCTACTTGTGACACCGTGCAGCCCTCCACAGAACCTTCGCTAGCAGGCAATGCCACACCAACCCAGCTATGAGGGATGTCACTCTCGATAGTTAATAGATGCAGGAACAACATACTAAAAGCCCACGACTAAACAGTGCCTCAAAGAATTTTTCGGCAGCCACAAAGTAGCCCTACTGGTGACACCGTGCAGCCCTCCACAGAAACTTCGCTAGCAGGCAATGGCACACCAACCCAGCCATGGGGGATGTCACTCTCGATAGCTAATAGATGCAGGATCAACATAAGAAAAGCCCACGACTAAACAGTGCCTCAAAGAATTTTCCGGCAGCCTCAAAGTAGCCTTACTTGTGACACCGTGCAGCCCTCCACAGAACCTTCGCTAGCAGGCAATGCCACACCAACCCAGCGATGAGGAATGTCACTCTCGATAGCTAATAGATGCAGGAACAACATACGAAAAGCCCACGACTAAACCCTGCCTCAAAGAATTTTCCGGCAGCCACAAAATAGTCCTACTTGTGACACCGTGCAGCCCTCCACAGAACCTTCACTAGCAGGCAATGCCACACCAACCCAGCGATGAGGAATGTCACTCTCGATAGCTAATAGATGCAGGAACAACATACGAAAAGCCCACGACTAAACCCTGCCTCAAAGAATTTTCCGGCAGCCTCAAAATAGTCCTACTTGTGACACCGTGCAGCCCTCCACAGAACCTTCACTAGCAGGCAATGCCACACCAACCCAGCGATGAGGAATGTCACTCTCGATAGCTAATAGATGCAGGAACAACATACGAAAAGCCCACGACTAAACCCTGCCTCAAAGAATTTTCCGGCAGCCTCAAAGAAGTCCTACTTGTGACACCGTGCAGCCCTCCACAGAACCTTCACTAGCAGGCAATGCCACACCAACCCAGCGATGAGGAATGTCACTCTCGATAGCTAATAGATGCAGGAACAACATACGAAAAGCCCACGACTAAACCCTGCCTCAAAGAATTTTCCGGCAGCCACAAAGTAGTCCTACTTGTGACACCGTGCAGCCCTCCACAGAACCTTCACTAGCAGGCAATGCCACACCAACCCAGCGATGAGGAATGTCACTCTCGATAGCTAATAGATGCAGGAACAACATACGAAAAGCCCACAACTAAACCCTGCCTCAAAGAATTTTCCGGCAGCCTCAAAGTAGTCCTACTTGTGACACCGTGCAGCCCTCCACAGAACCTTCACTAGCAGGCAATGCCACACCAACCCAGCGATGAGGAATGTCACTCTCGATAGCTAATAGATGCAGGAACAACATACGAAAAGCCCACGACTAAACCCTGCCTCAAAGAATTTTCCGGCAGCCTCAAAGTAGCCCTACTTGTGACACCGTGCAGCCCTCCACAGAACCTTCGCTAGCAGGCAATGCCACACCAACCCAGCTATGAGGGATGTCACTCTCCATAGCTAATAGATGCAGGAACAACATACGAAAAGCCCACGACTAAACAGTGCAACAAAGAATTTTCCGGCAGCCTCAAAGTAGCCCTACTTGTGACACCGTGCAGCCCTCCACAGAACCTTCGCTAGCAGGCAATGCCACACCAACCCAGCGATGAGGAATGTCACTCTCGATAGCTAATAGATGCAGGAACAACATACGAAAAGCCCACGACTAAACCCTGCCTCAAAGAATTTTCCGGCAGCCTCAAAGTAGCCCTACTTGTGACACCGTGCAGCCCTCCACAGAACCTTCGCTAGCAGGCAATGCCACACCAACCCAGCGATGAGGAATGTCACTCTCGATAGCTAATATATGCAGGAACAACATACGAAAAGCCCACGACTAAACAGTGCAACAAAGAATTTTCCGGCAGCCTCAAAGTAGCCCTACTTGTGACACCGTGCAGCCCTCCACAGAACCTTCGCTAGCAGGCAATGCCACACCAACCCAGCGATGAGGAATGTCACTCTCGATAGCTAATAGATGCAGGAACAACATACGAAAAGCCCACGACTAAACCCTGCCTCAAAGAATTTTCCGGCAGCCTCAAAGTAGCCCTACTTGTGACACCGTGCAGCCCTCCACAGAACCTTCGCTAGCAGGCAATGCCACACCAACCCAGCGATGAGGAATGTCACTCTCGATAGCTAATAGATGCAGGAACAACATACGAAAAGCCCACGACTAAACCCTGCCTCAAAGAATTTTCCGGCAGCCTCAAAATAGTCCTACTTGTGACACCGTGCAGCCCTCCACAGAACCTTCACTAGCAGGCAATGCCACACCAACCCAGCGATGAGGAATGTCACTCTCGATAGCTAATAGATGCAGGAACAACATACGAAAAGCCCACGACTAAACCCTGCCTCAAAGAATTTTCCGGCAGCCACAAAGTAGTCCTACTTGTGACACCGTGCAGCCCTCCACAGAACCTTCACTAGCAGGCAATGCCACACCAACCCAGCGATGAGGAATGTCACTCTCGATACCTAATAGATGCAGGAACAACATACGAAAAGCCCACGACTAAACAGTGCAACAAAGAATTTTCCGGCAGCCTCAAAGTAGCCCTACTTGTGACACCGTGCAGCCCTCCACAGAACCTTCGCTAGCAGGCAATGCCACACCAACCCAGCGATGAGGAATGTCACTCTCGATAGCTAATAGATGCAGGAACAACATACGAAAAGCCCACGACTAAACCCTGCCTCAAAGAATTTTCCGGCAGCCTCAAAGTAGTCCTACTTGTGACACCGTGCAGCCCTCCACAGAACCTTCACTAGCAGGCAATGCCACACCAACCCAGCGATAAGGAATGTCACTCTCGATAGCTAATAGATGCAGGAACAACATACGAAAAGCCCACGACTAAACCCTGCCTCAAAGAATTTTCCGGCAGCCTCAAAGTAGCCCTACTTGTGACACCGTGCAGCCCTCCACAGAACCTTCGCTAGCAGGCAATGCCACACCAACCCAGCGATGAGGAATGTCACTCTCGATAGCTAATAGATGCAGGAACAACATACGAAAAGCCCACGACTAAACAGTGCAACAAAGAATTTTCCGGCAGCCTCAAAGTAGCCCTACTTGTGACACCGTGCAGCCCTCCACAGAACCTTCGCTAGCAGGCAATGCCACACCAACCCAGCGATGAGGAATGTCACTCTCGATAGCTAATAGATGCAGGAACAACATACGAAAAGCCCACGACTAAACCCTGCCTCAAAGAATTTTCCGGCAGCCTCAAAGTAGTCCTACTTGTGACACCGTGCAGCCCTCCACAGAACCTTCACTAGCAGGCAATGCCACACCAACCCAGCGATGAGGAATGTCACTCTCGATAGCTAATAGATGCAGGAACAACATACGAAAAGCCCACGACTAAACCCTGCCTCAAAGAATTTTCCGGCAGCCGTGCAGCTTTCCACAGAACCTTCGCTAGCAGACAATTCCACACCGATCCAGCTATGGGGGATGTCACTCTCGATAGCTAATAGATGCAGGAACAACATACGAAAACCCCACGACTCAACGGTTCCCCAAAGAATTTTCCGGCAGCTTCAAAGTAGCCCTACTTGTGACACCGTGCAGCTTTCCACAGAACCTTCGCTAGCAGACAATTCCACACCGACCCAGCTATGGGGGACATTACATTCGATAGCTAACAAATGCAGGAACAACATACGAAAAGCCCACGACTCAACGGTTCCCCAAAATAATTTTCCGGCAGCTTCAAATTAGCCCTACTTGTAACACCGTGCAGCCCTCCACAGAACCTTCGCTAGCAGACAAATCCACACCGACCCAGCTATGAGGGATGTCACCCTCGATAGCTAATAGATGCAGGAACAACATACGAAAACCCCACGACTCAACGGTTCCCCAAAGAATTTCGAAGAAAAAATAAAACTATGATGAATTTATTTACGATATTAAAACGTCTTTATTAGGCACAATTATAATTTAATAATACAGTTTTAGACTAATATTTTAACAAAGACCAGGAATTTAAATTACAGTAATAATTAAACAAGTGTAAAAAGTAATTCACCAGCATATTTTATCAAACAAAATTGAAAACTGCGCTAAAACGCTAGGGTTCTTTATTGAGAACGACCTAGAAAGCTCACATAAAATTCATTTTGAATTGCCCGCTATCGTGCTATTTGACAAAATGACATCTGTCATTTTTTGACAGATGACAAGTGAAAACTGCGCCATTAATAAAAATTGAACAACAGACGCTTCAGCAACGCATCGAAATTATAAAAATTCACTACAAAAATGGTGAAAATTTTGCTGAAAGTATGAACGAAAACCAAGGTTTGTCCATTCCACGTCGTTCTTTGTGATATTACACCGAAGTTTCCATAAAGATTTGGATCTTAAACCTTATTACAAAGTTCAGCCGATACTCAACAGCGTTGGAGGCTACGTTAATAAGCATTTGAGGTTTTTGGGCGGGGGCATCATTGGGCTGTATTTTGTACATGAGGAAATGCCATGATTAATGCATTTTTATTGCCAGAATTGGACGGTAAGGTTGTGGACAATGTTTACTTGCAATAACACGGCGCTACGTGCCACACAAGTGGAGAAACCTTTTGCGAGATAATTTTCCTGACAGTCTTTTCTCGAAATGGTGATTACAATTCGCCTGCAAGAGCATGTGATTTAGTACCATTGGAATGCTTTCTTTGGGGCTACAAAACGGGGCGTGGAAAACCTTTTATGTATACTGGAGTCTGCGGAATTACTATAAAAAAATATAAATAAAGATTTGAAAAATTACTACAAAAATATTATTGAAAAAATAAATTAAAGCGGTAAATTTGAAAATAAAGTCAAATATCCTGATAAACTTTGATTTTATAGTAGTCTATTGGTGTTAGATCTCGAGGTTTCCTTGAATATTTTAAACCGATATCGTCTGCAACTTTTTCTATTACGCTTAAAGCATAGTCTAATTGTTCTTTGGTATGGCCTGCCGACAGACAGATACGTATTCTCCCTTGCATTAGAGGTGTGGCTGGATATCCCACTCCTACTGTCGCTATTTTTTCTTTTATTAAAGTCCGAACCACGACACTGAAAATGAAAATAGCAAGTTAAAATAATAATAATTACATTTTATAACATCATCAGCATTCACTCGCTAACGAGTATGAATTATTCCAACTCAGGGAAGTGGCCCTACTTGTGACACCGTGCAGCCCTCCACAGATCCTTCGCTATCAGGAAATCCCACACCGACCCAGTTATGGGGATGTCACTCTCGATAGCTAATAGATGCAGGAACAACATACTAAAAACCCGCGACTACCGGTTTCCCAAAGAATTTTCCAGCATCCACAAAATAGAACTTCTTGTGACACCGTGCAGCCCCCCACAGAACTTTCGCCAGCAGGCAATGCCAGAGCGACCCAGCTATGGGGGATGTCACTCTCGATAGTTAATAGATGCAGGAACAATATACGAAAAGCCCGCGAAAAAACGGTGATACAAAGAATTTTCCGGCAGCCACAAAGTAGCCCTACTGGTGACACCGTGCAGTCCTCCACAGAACCTTCGCTAGCAGACAATTCCACACCGACCCAGCTATGGGGGATGTCTCTCTCGATAGCTAATAGATGCAGGATCAACATAAGAAAAGCCCACGACTAAACAGTGCCTCAAAGAATTTTCCGGCAGCCTCAAAGTAGTCTTACCTGTGATACCGTGCAGCTCTCCACATAACTTTCGCTAGTAGACAATTCCACACCGACCCAGCTATGGGGGATGTCACTCTCGATAGTTAATAGATGCAGGAACAACATACGAAAAGCCCGCGAAAAAACGGTGGCACAAAGAATTTTCCGGCAGCCACAAAGTAGCCCTACTTGTGACACCGTGCAGCCCTCCACAGAAACTTCGCTAGCAGGCAATGGCACACCAACCCAGCTATGAGGGATGTCACTCTCGATAGTTAATAGATGCAGGAACAACATACTAAAAGCCCACGACTAAACAGTGCCTCAAAGAATTTTTCGGCAGCCACAAAGTAGCCCTACTGGTGACACCGTGCAGCCCTCCACAGAAACTTCGCTAGCAGGCAATGGCACACCAACCCAGCCATGGGGGATGTCACTCTCGATAGCTAATAGATGCAGGATCAACATAAGAAAAGCCCACGACTAAACAGTGCCTCAAAGAATTTTCCGGCAGCCTCAAAGTAGCCTTACCTGTGACACCGTGCAGTCCTCCACAGAAACTTCGCTAGCAGGCAATGCCACACCAACCCAGCTATGAGGGATGTCACTCTCGATAGCTAATAGATGCAGGATCAACATAAGAAAAGCCCACGACTAAACAGTGCCTCAAAGAATTTTCCGGCAGCCTCAAAGTAGTCTTACCTGTGATACCGTGCAGCTCTCCACATAACTTTCGCTAGTAGACAGTTCCACACCGACCCAGCTATGGGGGATGTCACTCTCGATAGTTAATAGATGCAGGAACAACATACGAAAAGCCCGCGAAAAAACGGTGGCACAAAGAATTTTCCGGCAGCCACAAAGTAGCCCTACTTGTGACACCGTGCAGCCCTCCACAGAACCTTCGCTAGCAGGCAATGCCACACCAACCCAGCTATGAGGGATGTCACTCTCGATAGTTAATAGATGCAGGAACAACATACTAAAAGCCCACGACTAAACAGTGCCTCAAAGAATTTTTCGGCAGCCACAAAGTAGCCCTACTGGTGACACCGTGCAGCCCTCCACAGAAACTTCGCTAGCAGGCAATGGCACACCAACCCAGCCATGGGGGATGTCACTCTCGATAGCTAATAGATGCAGGATCAACATAAGAAAAGCCCACGACTAAACAGTGCCTCAAAGAATTTTCCGGCAGCCTCAAAGTAGCCTTACCTGTGACACCGTGCAGTCCTCCACAGAAACTTCGCTAGCAGGCAATGCCACACCAACCCAGCTATGGGGGATGTCACTCTCGATAGCTAATAGATGCAGGAACAACATACGAAAAGCCCACGACTAAACAGTGCAACAAAGAATTTTCCGGCAGCCTCAAAGTAGCCCTACTTGTGACACCGTGCAGCCCTCCACAGAACCTTCGCTAGCAGGCAATGCCACACCAACCCAGCGATGAGGAATGTCACTCTCGATAGCTAATAGATGCAGGAACAACATACGAAAAGCCCACGACTAAACCCTGCCTCAAAGAATTTTCCGGCAGCCACAAAGTAGTCCTACTTGTGACACCGTGCAGCCCTCCACAGAACCTTCACTAGCAGGCAATGCCACACCAACCCAGCTATGAGGGATGTCACTCTCGATAGCTAATAGATGCAGGAACAACATACGAAAAGCCCACGACTAAACAGTGCAACAAAGAATTTTCCGGCAGCCTCAAAGTAGCCCTACTTGTGACACCGTGCAGCCCTCCACAGAACCTTCGCTAGCAGGCAATGCCACACCAACCCAGCGATGAGGAATGTCACTCTCGATAGCTAATAGATGCAGGAACAACATACGAAAAGCCCACGACTAAACCCTGCCTCAAAGAATTTTCCGGCAGCCTCAAAGTAGTCCTACTTGTGACACCGTGCAGCCCTCCACAGAACCTTCGCTAGCAGGCAATGCCACACCAACCCAGCGATGAGGAATGTCACTCTCGATAGCTAATAGATGCAGGAACAACATACGAAAAGCCCACGACTAAACCCTGCCTCAAAGAATTTTCCGGCAGCCTCAAAGTAGTCCTACTTGTGACACCGTGCAGCTCTCCACAGAACCTTCACTAGCAGGCAATGCCACACCAACCCAGCGATGAGGAATGTCACTCTCGATAGCTAATAGATGCAGGAACAACATACGAAAAGCCCACGACTAAACCCTGCCTCAAAGAATTTTCCGGCAGCCTCAAAGTAGTCCTACTTGTGACACCGTGCAGCCCTCCACAGAACCTTCACTAGCAGGCAATGCCACACCAACCCAGCGATGAGGAATGTCACTCTCGATAGCTAATAGATGCAGGAACAACATACGAAAAGACCACGACTAAACCCTGCCTCAAAGAATTTTCCGGCAGCCACAAAGTAGTCCTACTTGTGACACCGTGCAGCCCTCCACAGAACCTTCACTAGCAGGCAATGCCACACCAACCCAGCGATGAGGAATGTCACTCTCGATAGCTAATAGATGCAGGAACAACATACGAAAAGCCCACGACTAAACCCTGCCTCAAAGAATTTTCCGGCAGCCTCAAAGTAGCCCTACTTGTGACACCGTGCAGCGCTCCACAGAACCTTCGCTAGCAGGAATGCCACACCAACCCAGCTATGAGGGATGTCACTCTCGATAGCTAATAGATGCAGGAACAACATACGAAAAGCCCACGACTAAACAGTGCAACAAAGAATTTTCCGGCAGCCTCAAAGTAGCCCTACTTGTGACACCGTGCAGCCCTCCACAGAACCTTCGCTAGCAGGCAATGCCACACCAACCCAGCGATGAGGAATGTCACTCTCGATAGCTAATAGATGCAGGAACAACATACGAAAAGCCCACGACTAAACCCTGCCTCAAAGAATTTTCCGGCAGCCACAAAGTAGTCCTACTTGTGACACCGTGCAGCCCTCCACAGAACCTTCACTAGCAGGCAATGCCACACCAACCCAGCGATGAGGAATGTCACTCTCGATAGCTAATAGATGCAGGAACAACATACGAAAAGCCCACGACTAAACCCTGCCTCAAAGAATTTTCCGGCAGCCTCAAAGTAGCCCTACTTGTGACACCGTGCAGCCCTCCACAGAACCTTCGCTAGCAGGCAATGCCACACCAACCCAGCTATGAGGGATGTCACTCTCGATAGCTAATAGATGCAGGAACAACATACGAAAAGCCCACGACTAAACCCTGCCTCAAAGAATTTTCCGGCAGCCACAAAGTAGTCCTACTTGTGACACCGTGCAGCCCTCCACAGAACCTTCACTAGCAGGCAATGCCACACCAACCCAGCGATGAGGAATGTCACTCTCGATAGCTAATAGATGCAGGAACAACATACGAAAAGCCCACGACTAAACCCTGCCTCAAAGAATTTTCCGGCAGCCACAAAGTAGTTTACTTGCAATAACACGGCGCTACGTGCCACACAAGTGGAGAAACCTTTTGCGAGATAATTTTCCTGACAGTCTTTTCTCGAAATGGTGATTACAATTGGCCTGCAAGAGCATGTGATTTAGTACCATTGGAATGCTTTCTTTGGGGCTACAAAACGGGGCGTGGAAAACCTTTTATGTATACTGGAGTCTGCGGAATTACTATAAAAAAATATAAATAAAGATTTGAAAAATTACTACAAAAATATTATTGAAAAAATAAATTAAAGCGGTAAATTTGAAAATAAAGTCAAATATCCTGATAAACTTTGATTTTATAGTAGTCTATTGGTGTTAGATCTCGAGGTTTCCTTGAATATTTTAAACCGATATCGTCTGCAACTTTTTCTATTACGCTTAAAGCATAGTCTAATTGTTCTTTGGTATGGCCTGCCGACAGACAGATACGTATTCTCCCTTGCATTAGAGGTGTGGCTGGATATCCCACTCCTACTGTCGCTATTTTTTCTTTTAATAAAGTCCGAACCACGACACTGAAAATGAAAATAGCAAGTTAAAATAATAATAATTACATTTTATAACATCATCAGCATTCACTCGCTAACGAGTATGAATTATTCCAACTCAGGGAAGTGGCCCTACTTGTGACACCGTGCAGCCCTCCACAGATCCTTCGCTATCAGGAAATCCCACACCGACCCAGTTATGGGGATGTCACTCTCGATAGCTAATAGATGCAGGAACAACATACTAAAAACCCGCGACTACCGGTTTCCCAAAGAATTTTCCAGCATCCACAAAATAGAACTTCTTGTGACACCGTGCAGCCCCCCACAGAACTTTCGCCAGCAGGCAATGCCAGAGCGACCCAGCTATGGGGGATGTCACTCTCGATAGTTAATAGATGCAGGAACAACATACGAAAAGCCCGCGAAAAAACGGTGACACAAAGAATTTTCCGGCAGCCACAAAGTAGCCCTACTGGTGACACCGTGCAGTCCTCCACAGAACCTTCGCTAGCAGACAATTCCACACCGACCCAGCTATGGGGGATGTCTCCCTCGATAGCTAATAGATGCAGGATCAACATAAGAAAAGCCCACGACTAAACAGTGCCTCAAAGAATTTTCCGGCAGCCTCAAAGTAGTCTTACCTGTGATACCGTGCAGCTCTCCACATAACTTTCGCTAGTAGACAATTCCACACCGACCCAGCTATGGGGGATGTCACTCTCGATAGTTAATAGATGCAGGAACAACATACGAAAAGCCCGCGAAAAAACGGTGGCACAAAGAATTTTCCGGCAGCCACAAAGTAGCCCTACTTGTGACACCGTGCAGCCCTCCACAGAACCTTCGCTAGCAGGCAATGCCACACCAACCCAGCTATGAGGGATGTCACTCTCGATAGTTAATAGATGCAGGAACAACATACTAAAAGCCCACGACTAAACAGTGCCTCAAAGAATTTTTCGGCAGCCACAAAGTAGCCCTACTGGTGACACCGTGCAGCCCTCCACAGAAACTTCGCTAGCAGGCAATGGCACACCAACCCAGCCATGGGGGATGTCACTCTCGATAGCTAATAGATGCAGGATCAACATAAGAAAAGCCCACGACTAAACAGTGCCTCAAAGAATTTTCCGGCAGCCTCAAAGTAGCCTTACCTGTGACACCGTGCAGTCCTCCACAGAAACTTCGCTAGCAGGCAATGCCACACCAACCCAGCTATGAGGGATGTCACTCTCGATAGCTAATAGATGCAGGAACAACATACGAAAAGCCCACGACTAAACAGTGCCTCAAAGAATTTTCCGGCAGCCTCAAAGTAGTCTTACCTGTGATACCGTGCAGCTCTCCACATAACTTTCGCTAGTAGACAATTCCACACCGACCCAGCTATGGGGGATGTCACTCTCGATAGTTAATAGATGCAGGAACAACATACGAAAAGCCCGCGAAAAAACGGTGGCACAAAGAATTTTCCGGCAGCCACAAAGTAGCCCTACTTGTGACACCGTGCAGCCCTCCACAGAACCTTCGCTAGCAGGCAATGCCACACCAACCCAGCTATGAGGGATGTCACTCTCGATAGTTAATAGATGCAGGAACAACATACTAAAAGCCCACGACTAAACAGTGCCTCAAAGAATTTTTCGGCAGCCACAAAGTAGCCCTACTGGTGACACCGTGCAGCCCTCCACAGAAACTTCGCTAGCAGGCAATGGCACACCAACCCAGCCATGGGGGATGTCACTCTCGATAGCTAATAGATGCAGGATCAACATAAGAAAAGCCCACGACTAAACAGTGCCTCAAAGAATTTTCCGGCAGCCTCAAAGTAGCCTTACCTGTGACACCGTGCCACACCGGCAGCCACAAAGTAGTCCTACTTGTGACACCGTGCAGCCCTCCACAGAACCTTCACTAGCAGGCAATGCCACACCAACCCAGCGATGAGGAATGTCACTCTCGATAGCTAATAGATGCAGGAACAACATACGAAAAGCCCACGACTAAACCCTGCCTCAAAGAATTTTCCGGCAGCCTCAAAGTAGTCCTACTTGTGACACCGTGCAGCCCTCCACAGAACCTTCACTAGCAGGCAATGCCACACCAACCCAGCGATGAGGAATGTCACTCTCGATAGCTAATAGATGCAGGAACAACATACGAAAAGCCCACGACTAAACCCTGCCTCAAAGAATTTTCCGGCAGCCTCAAAGTAGCGCTACTTGTGACACCGTGCAGCCCTCCACAGAACCTTCGCTAGCAGGCAATGCCACACCAACCCAGCGATGAGGAATGTCACTCTCGATAGCTAATAGATGCAGGAACAACATACGAAAAGCCCACGACTAAACCCTGCCTCAAAGAATTTTCCGGCAGCCTCAAAGTAGTCCTACTTGTGACACCGTGCAGCCCTCCACAGAACCTTCACTAGCAGGCAATGCCACACCAACCCAGCGATGAGGAATGTCACTCTCGATAGCTAATAGATGCAGGAACAACATACGAAAAGCCCACGACTAAACCCTGCCTCAAAGAATTTTCCGGCAGCCACAAAGTAGTCCTACTTGTGACACCGTGCAGCCCTCCACAGAACCTTCACTAGCAGGCAATGCCACACCAACCCAGCGATGAGGAATGTCACTCTCGATAGCTAATAGATGCAGGAACAACATACGAAAAGCCCACGACTAAACCCTGCCTCAAAGAATTTTCCGGCAGCCTCAAAGTAGTCCTACTTGTGACACCGTGCAGCCCTCCACAGAACCTTCACTAGCAGGCAATGCCACACCAACCCAGCGATGAGGAATGTCACTCTCGATAGCTAATAGATGCAGGAACAACATACGAAAAGCCCACGACTAAACCCTGCCTCAAAGAATTTTCCGGCAGCCTCAAAGTAGCCCTACTTGTGACACCGTGCAGCCCTCCACAGAACCTTCGCTAGCAGGCAATGCCACACCAACCCAGCGATGAGGAATGTCACTCTCGATAGCTAATAGATGCAGGAACAACATACGAAAAGCCCACGACTAAACCCTGCCTCAAAGAATTTTCCGGCAGCCTCAAAGTAGTCCTACTTGTGACACCGTGCAGCCTTCCACAGAACCTTCACTAGCAGGCAATGCCACACCAACCCAGCGATGAGGAATGTCACTCTCGATAGCTAATAGATGCAGGAACAACATACGAAAAGCCCACGACTAAACCCTGCCTCAAAGAATTTTCCGGCAGCCTCAAAGTAGCCCTACTTGTGACACCGTGCAGCCCTCCACAGAACCTTCGCTAGCAGGCAATGCCACACCAACCCAGCTATGAGGGATGTCACTCTCGATAGCTAATAGATGCAGGAACAACATACGAAAAGCCCACGACTAAACCCTGCCTCAAAGAATTTTCCGGCAGCCACAAAGTAGTCCTACTTGTGACACCGTGCAGCCCTCCACAGAACCTTCACTAGCAGGCAATGCCACACCAACCCAGCGATGAGGAATGTCACTCTCGATAGCTAATAGATGCAGGAACAACATACGAAAAGCCCACGACTAAACCCTGCCTCAAAGAATTTTCCGGCAGCCTCAAAGTAGTCCTACTTGTGACACCGTGCAGCCCTCCACAGAACCTTCGCTAGCAGGCAATGCCACACCAACCCAGCGATGAGGAATGTCACTCTCGATAGCTAATAGATGCAGGAACAACATACGAAAAGCCCACGACTAAACCCTTCGTTTTAATATTTTACCACTCGGTATTTTTGCCGACACTACCCTCACAATATTGTCCGTTCCAGGATGACACTGAAGAACTCTTGCCATGGACCATTTGAGGGGTGGAACATTATCGTCCTTCAACACAACTAATGTTCCTTCTTGAATAGGATTTGTTTTTGTCACTTTCCATTTATTTCTTTCTTGCATGTTTGACAAATATTCCAAAGACCATCGATGCCAAAATTGCTGTACGATCTGTTGCATTCGCTGATAACGGTTTAAGTTTTAACGCTACGGGTTTTGAGTTGCCTAAATTCGAAAGACTATCATTGTTATATGGTAGTCTAACTATGAATCTACCATCTACATCTCGACTTGTCGTATCCTTAAAATAAGTTTCACAATATTGTTCATCTAATGATAAATGCTTCTTTGTAGCGACTTCTTCAAGTTCCCAAAATTTTGCTAATTGTTGATTTAAACTTAAATTGCAAACGTTGACAGTTTTGATAGTATTGTTTTGAATGTTAACCGTGCCAGCTAAAATCCAACCCAAAACTGATTTTTGTAATATAAGTTTATTATTATCCAATCTAATTTGTTCATTGCACAATAAATCATAAAAATGTGACGATCCTATTAGAATATCAATCTCTGCAGGTTTATGTAAGTTAGGATCTGCTAGTTTTATATAACTAGGAATGTTTATTGAGTTTAATGAAAAATGTTTTGTAGGAAGTTTTTCTGTTATTTTGGAAATTGTTAAAAATGTCAAATTAGATTCGTAATCACTATGAATTGACTTTATTGTACTATTTACCATTTTGAATAAATCTATAGGACTTTGACCTATTCCAGAAATTGTACATTTAATAGGAGCTTCTGGTAATTGCAATTTTTTAGCTAACGATGTAGTGATGAAGTTGCTTTGACTTCCACAATCAAGAAGACAACGGCATTCGTGATATTTACCTTGAATGTCTTGAATGTATACCATTGCAGTTGATAAAAGTACTAAATCATTTTTATTGGCAACATGTGTTGATATTGTAATATCACGACATGATTGTGATGTTAAGGGATTATTATTAACATTATTTTCACTACTTGTTTGTTCAGCACTTCCATTATTGCTTTGAGTTTTAATTTCATTTGTATTGTTTGAATGCAAAATTGTGTTGTGTTTTCCGTGACATTTACGACAACCCCCTGACTTGCAGTCGGTTTTGAAATGTCCCGGTCTCAAACAATTGCTACATAATTTTAATTTTTTAATTTCTTTGTATTTACTATCATTTGTAAGATTTAAGAATTCTGGACAAACATAAATTGCATGAGATTGTTTACAATAAAAACATTTATAATTGACCTCATTAGTACTTTTTTGTAATGCTGTGAAAGACTGACCCTTTTTTGTAAAATTACTCTCAGTTTTATTAAAAGACTTTTTTTTGTTTGCCTCAAGAGCTTCCAAATGCATACACTTTTCCTTTAAAAATTGTAAAAGTTGCTCTAATGTTGGCAATGAATTATGTTGAATAGTTGATTCCCACTCTCGCTTTGTAATATTGTCAAGCTTTGTGTTTATCAAATACATAATTATCATATCACAATTAGCAATAGATTTATCGAATGATTCTAAGGCTCGCATATTTTTTAAAATGTTATCAACTAAATTTCTCAAAGCATTATAAGACTCTTTATAGATTGGTGGAATATCGAACATTGATTTAATGTGATTATTAATAATTAGTCTTTTGTTTTCAAAACGTTCTTTTAATAATTCCCAAGCAATTGCGTAATTAGTATTAGTAGCCTCTAGAGAAGCAATAACTTGCGCTGCCCCTTCACGAAGACATGATCTTAGATAATGAAATTTTTGAATGTCATCCAAAGAATTATTATTGTGAATAAGTGATATAAATGTATCATGAAAATTTAACCAATTTTCGTATTTTCCATAAAATAATGGAATATCGATAGGTTTTAATTTAACACCTTGAAATTTGCTTAAATTTTCAGATGAACTAATAGAGTTGTTTATAGAGCCCAACATTGTGAGTTTACTTTTTGCCATCACAATGTATTTATAAAAATTATCTTCGACTGTGTCTCTATCACTAATGTCTTGTTCATCTAGAAATTCAATGTTTGATTGAATTGTATCGGCGTATTCTGAAAATAAAATTTCAATTTTTTCTAGACGTGTTTTGATTTCTTGAGTATCAGCTTCTGATAACTCATTTGTTATATATTTAATGAAACGAGTTAAGCTTCCTTTAATGTAACTCCTTCTATTGCGTAATACCTGTATAGTATTTTCATTGTTTGCCATTGTTAAATTTGACAACTACCAACTATCGAAAATGTCAAATGTATTAATTGAAAATGAATTGAAGTTGTCAAAAATGTAAATACAATTTAAAATAAAAGAATTAAATTGTATGGTAAACTTCGAAATTTATATCAAAATATCACACGAAAACGCCCGTCAAACGCAAATATAACACGAATAAATGTATAATATTGAAATCGTACGAAGTACCTGTTCAAATTGTTACTCCAATGCTATCATTGTGTTCTGCTACTTGGCTTGACATGTGCTTGACGTTTAATTGATTATTGTGATTGTTATACTTGTCCTGTCTTGATTGTTGTAAAATGAATTTTCGTAATTTCTTGTTTTTTCGATTGAAACTTCTGAACCATCCGGCACGAATTGACCAAAATGTTATGTTTTCTCAAAGGACCAATTGAAATGAATATTGAACTTGTATAACGACTCTTTTTATTGTAAAATTGAGTTTTTATATTGAGTAATGAAATGAACTGTAATTGACTTTTTTTTTTGTTACAAAAGTGTTACTATAGAAACATAAAAATACAAAGTGTTAACAAAATTAAACGACTGGACTATAACAAACTTAACACTCACTTAAACTCACTTCACTGCATTTCACTTCACACTCACTTCCACATCACCTCACTTCGCTACACCTCACTTCAACCTACTTCACTGCATTTCACTTCTCCTCACTTCACCTCACCAAACCTCTTTCAATTACGAAATCGTCGTTTTCTAGTAAATTTGTAGTTTCTATTTGTTATGATTCATCACATACTGTCTGATGTCGATTTTTTGCATTATTCTTGTCACCAGTGGGCTTATAAATCATTCTATAAACTCTCCTCTTCATTGTTCATATTTGCACCTAAATCATAAATTAAAAATGTTGCATACTTATAATAATTAACTACTCTTACTGTTATACTAATATTACTTCCAAACTGTTACCTATTCTATTTTTACTTACCTTTTGCTGCGTTGTAACCGTGTTGGGGTTTAATATTCGTATACAGTATTATTCCTCATTCTTCTTTAACTTTATTCTTTATTTTGTATCGATCATATAATAGTTATTCGCCGTTTTGTTCTGTTGAACAGAACATAAACAATACTATTTTATGTGTTCGTTCTATCTCGGTTGACCATCGTCTAGCATCCATACGTCAAACGTCAATGCAGGTTTAGTGGATATATACCAAGGACGTATACGTATCTCCATACGTAAACGTGAGATTTTGGTTATGTTTACACTAGATAAGCAGTCATTCAAAATAGAGTTAAGGTGCCATCCAATACGTATCGTATATGCGGAAGGTAGAGATAATACTTTACTTGAGAAAAAGACTATTTAAGATTTTTCTACTTCCAGTTACTATGTTGTTAATATTATTGTTTTTTTAATTATTAATACAATACATATATCTTTTATTATGTATACCTATAAACAATAACAGAAAAATGTTTATAATTGTTACAAAATAAACTACTACTAATAATAATAATAATAAAGTATTTATTGCAAAATAGCTTAGCTTAATTTTCAATTTAGATTGAGTTTTTAATGTTCTATCCTAAATATTCGTACAAGTTCATCTAATTCCGACAACAATCGGTTCAATACGTTTAAGTATACGATACGCGTAGAGGTACATATGTTTACGGCCTTCGTATCGTTAAACGTATCATAAATTTAAAGAGCGCATGCGTATATGTCAAAAGATACGTTTACGTATACGTCACTGGCTTTGCCTTAACTCCCTATTAGGCAGTTAAGGCAAAGACAGTAACGTATACGTAAACGTATCTTTTGACATCTACGCATGCGCTCTTTAAATTTATGATACGTTTAACGATACGAAGGCCGTAAACATATGTACCTCTACGCTTTGCCTTAACTCCCTATTGTTTATAAACGTACGGAAGGAGGGGTATTTAAAATATTATATGAATTTTCCTTGGGAATTTCTTGTTATTCAATACTATAATACTTACCGTATTATTTCTGATTCTATTCTGTGTTTTTCTTTTAAATTATAATTAGCAATTATAATGTTTATAATACAATAATGACTTTTGTCTATATCCTGCGGTATTTTGCACTGACTTTTAATTTGACAATTGAATTGAACGGTTGTTGTAATTTGGTTTCGAACGACATTTTGAAAACGTGAAATTTTAGTTCGAATTTCGACTGAATGTTGTGATTTTTTGTCCTCAAACGTTGTGAAGCGTACAAGATTAGAATGTTCCGACATATTTTGATGTAACAGTCTGATTATTTGGAAAGAGAAGAGAAAGTGAGGTAAAGTAAGGTAAAGTGAGATCAAGTGAGATGAAGTGAGGAGAAGTGAAATAAAGAAAGATAAAGTGATATAAAGTGAGGGGAAGTGAGATGAAGTGAGATAAAGGGAGAGGAAGTGAGTCAAAGTGAGATGAAGTGAGTCAAAGTGAGGTAAAGTGAGTCAAAGTGAGATGAAGTGAGATCAAATAAGATAAAGTGAGTCAAAGTGAGGTAAAGTGAGATGAAATGAGTGGAAGTGAGATGAAGTGAGATTAAGTGAGGTAAAGTAAGATGAAGGGAGTGGAAATGAAGTGAGATAATGGGAGATCAAGTGAGATGAAGTGAGATAAAGTGAGATCAAGTGAGATAAAGTGAGTCAAACTGAGGTAAAGTGAGATGAAGTGAGATGAAATGAGGTAAAGTGAGATGAAGTGAGATAAAGTGAGATGAAGTGAGATAAAGTGAGATGAAGTGAGATAAAGTGAGTCAAAGTGAGATAAAGTGATATAAACTGAGATGAAGTGCGATAATGGGAGATCAAGTGATATGAAGTGAGATAAAGTGAGATCAAGTAAGATAAAGTGAGATCAAGGGAGATGAAGTGAGATCAAGTAAGATAAAGTGAGTCAAAGTGAGATGAAGTGAGTCAAAGTGCGATGAAGTGAGATAAAGTGAGAAAAAGTAAAACAAAGTGAGATCAAGTGTGATCAAGTGAGTGGAAGTGAGATAACGCAAGATCAAGGGAGATGAAGTGAGTGGAAGTGATATAGAGTGAATCAAAGTGAGTGGAAGTGAGATAAAGTGAGTCAAACTGAGGTAAAGTGAGTCAAAGTGAGATGAAGTGAGTAGAAGTGAGGAAAAGTGAGATGAAGGGAGTGGAGATGAAGTGAGATAAAGTGAGATGAAGTGAGATAATGAGAGATCAAGTGAGATGAAGTGAAATAAAGTGAGATCAAGGGAGATGAAGTGAGATCAAGTAAGATAAAGTGAGTCAAAGTGAGATGAAGTGAGTCAAAGTGCGATGAAGTGAGTTAAAGTGAGAAAAAGTAAGATAAAGTGAGATCAAGGGAGATCAAGTGTGATGAAGTGAATGGAAGTGAGATAAAGTAAGATCAAATGAGATGAAGTGAGATAATGCGAGATCAAGTGAGATGAAGTGAGTGGAAGTGAGATGAAGTGAGATAAAGTGAGGTAAAGTGAGATGAAGTGAGATAAAGTGAGATAAAGTGAGATAAAGTGAGATAAAGTGAGATAAAGTGAGATAAAGTGAGATAAAGTGAGATAAAGTGAGATAAAGTGAGACAAAGTGAGATGAAGTGAGATAAAGTAAGATCAATTGAGATGAAGTGAGATAAGGTAAGATAAAGTGAGATAAAGTGAGATCAAGTAAGATAAAGTGAGTCAAAGTGAGGTAAAGTGAGATAAAGTGAAATAAAGTGAGATAAAGTGAGATGAAGTGAGGTCAAGTGAGATAAAGTGAGATGAATTGAGATGAAGTGAGTGGAAGTGAGATGAAGTGAGTTGAAGTGAGATAAAGTGAGATGAAGTGAGTGGAAGTGAGATGAAGTGAAATGAAGTGAGATAAAGTGAGTCGAAGTGAGATGAAGTGAGATAAAGTGAGATGAAGTGAGTTGAAGTGAGATAAAGTGAGATGAAGTGAGTGGAAGTGAGATGAAGTGAAATGAAGTGAGATAAAGTGAGATGAAGTGAGATAAAGTGAGATCAAGTAAGATAAAGTGAGATCAAGTCTAATTACAGAAACCTATACTGTGATTTGACTTAGTTCCACCACTTTACAACAGATGACGGCACAGGCAGTGGAGTAAGTGGCGCCATCTCTCGGCCAACCCCTGAAGCTTTAAGAATCTAGATACAGAAATCTATAATCTGGTTTGTCGTAGTTCCACTCTTTTCCAACAGATGGCGCCACATATCACAGACAATGGATGGATAGACTTTTAGGGTGTAATAAAACCAACATTTTTCATAGTACATTATTTTATTTACAGTTAAATAAAAACAAAAGGTTTGTAATCAAAATAATATGTTACTAGACCTATTCCCTATTTAACTTCTGCGTGAGACTCACCCTTCGGAGTCTATTTATTAATAGACGTATTTTGCTTGTGATACTAAGTACAAAATGTAACTCATATTACACATGTGTGGAATATGAGTTTCATATTCCACACCCGTGGAATATAAATTTTTATACATATTAGAGCTTCCTTAGATTATTGTTACTATGACAACTAGAGCATTTGCATTTGACACAAATAAAAAATATTTGACGTTTGCAATAATGTTACGGTTTAGTGTAGAGATTAAATTGTGTTAAACGTGAATTTTAATGGATTCTGACAGTGAAAACGAAATTTCATGTATACTCTTCCAGAAATGAATAGTCGTAGATAAAGTATAGTATTTGACTCGCGTATAATGGCTATATTACACTCGCCTGTGGCTCGTGTAATATAGCTTACATTATACGCTCGTTAAATAATATACTATTATTTACAGTTAAATAAAAACAAAAGGTTTGTAATCAAAATAATATATTACTAGACCTATTCCCTATTTAACTTCTGCGTGAGACTCACCCTTCGGAGTAAGGTGTTCGTTCTACAAAAATTCCAATTTTGTCAAAAAATCAAGTAAGATAAAGTGAGATCAAGTGAGATGAAGTGAGATAAAGTGAGATGAAGTGAGTCAAAGTGAGGTAAAGTGAGATGAAGTGAGATAAAGTGAGTTGAAGTGAGATCAAGCGAGATGAAGTGAGATAAAGTGAGTTGAAGTGAGATAAAGTGAGATCAAGTGAGATGTAATGAGATAAAGTGTGTTGAAGTGAGATCAAGTAAGATGAAATGAGATAAAGTGAGTTGAAGTGAGATCAAGTGAGATGAAGTGAGACAAAGTGAGTTGAAGTGAGATGAAGTGAGATAAAGTGAGTTGAAGTGAGATCAAGTGAGATGAAATGAGATAAAGTAAGTTGAAGTGAGATCAAGTGAGATGAAGTGAGATAAAGTGAGTTGAAGTGAGATAAAATGAGTTGAAGTAAGTTGAAGTAAGTTGAAGTGAGATAAGTGAGATAAAGTGAGTCGAAGTGAGATGAAGTGAGATAAAGTGAGATGAAGTGAGTTGAAGTGAGATCAAGTAAGATAAAGTGAGATCAAGTGCGATGAAGTGAGGTCAAGTGAGATGAAGTGAGATAAAGTGAGTGGAAGTGAGATCAAGTGAGATGAAGTCTAATTTGACTTAGTTCCACCACTTTACAACAGATGACGGCACAGGCAGTGGAGTAAGTGGCGCTATCTCTCGGCCAACCCCTGAAGCTTTAAGAATCTAGATACAGAAATCTATAATCTGGTTTGTCGTAGTTCCATTCTTTTCCAACAGATGGCACCACATATCACACAGACAATGGATGGATAGACTTTTAGGGTGTAATAAAACCAACATTTTTCATAGTACATTATTTTATTTACAGTTAAATAAAAACAAAAGGTTTGTAATCAAAATAATATATTACTAGACCTATTCCCTATTTAACTTCTGCGTGAGACTCACCCTTCGGAGTAAGGTGTTCCTTCTACAAAAATTCCAATTGTGAGGTCAAGTGAGATAAAGTGAGATGAAGTGAGATAAAGTGAGTGGAAGTGAGATCAAGTGAGATGAAGTGAGATAAAGTGAGTTGAAGTGAGATAAAGTGAGTTGAAGTGAGATCAAGTGAGATGAAGTGAGATAATGGGAGATCAAGTGAGATGAAGTGAGATAAAGTGAGATCAAGTGAGATAAAGTGAGTCAAACTGAGGTAAAGTGAGTCAAAGTAAGATGAAGTGAGATCAAGTGTGATGAAGTGAGTGGAAGTGAGATAATGCAAGATCAAGTGAGATGAAGTGAGTGGAAGTGAGATGAAGTGAGATCAAGTGAATCAAAGTGAGGTAAAGTGAGTGGAAGTGAGA